>OX401411.1:4332511-4929575 GCA_947846245.1 Cerastoderma edule | reverse complement strand
CCGATACTCTGAGAGCCCCAGTAGGACCGAACGTTTTTCTTTGTCTATGTAAAAATCTGTCAGACCTCAGGGATTTCAGTCAGTCAGTCAGCCAAGGGCCAGGTTTCGTGAAGTCTGTTATGGTTAATTCAAACGGTAGTTATGCTAGCTAACCTGATAACAGTGTCACTTGCGCTCATCAGACTCGAGTCTGTATTGGCAAGTAAGTCAATATTTCTATTACCAATTTAATTAGTTCTCTTCAATGTCTTTGTACTATGAGTCGGGAGTCAGGCGCGTAGCTGCCTATACGCGAGTACGCGGCTGAATCCACATGATTCTGACAAAAAGATAAGTCTGAAATCACAAAAATCTACTTCATTAATGTATAAACCCTTGACGCATTAACGTATTCTATTTGTCCATAGTCTAATACATAAAGACCCTGGAATCGCCTAGAATGCACCATATTGAACCATTATTTAAAAAAAAAAAAATAGTCCGGGTTACCTGCCTCCGATAGGCCGATACCTCCTTGTTAAATCCTGAATCCACAGACATGGAAGGCTAGATACGCGCCTTGGGGTTAGTTGCGCATCCAATCCTCACACCGTCACACGTGTATTTATGTTCGGTTCGGGTAGGCCTACTTATCAGGATACTATGAAGGGAAAAAGGGGGTCGAAGGTAGTTGGACTTGTATGTCACAGAAAACAAGAGACAAGCTATGATGAAAAGGGCATTTAAAGAAGACAATTTTGATCGCTGTGAATATGCTTAATTAATTTGCCTTTATGGTAATCTAACGCATATTTGTCATGCGAACAATTTCGAACAAAGATGGTCTTCTCAAATAACAAAAAAAGAATGAGAAGGTGGTCATAAGAAGTACAGTCAAACTTGTGCTTAGAGGCCAGCCTATGGAACTGAGAAGATTGGCTGTTTAAGACAGGTTGGCTGCTTAACACAAATTGATGTACACTTTGAATTCAACAATGGGACTTTCTGAAGTGGTTGTTTAAGGTAGGTTGGCTGCTTAAAGGGATGGTTGCTTAACACAAGTTGGACTGTAGTTGAAACACCTAATCTTTGTTGGGTGTTTGATTCATTGGCCTCAACAAATCGACAGTTGGCCTCTTACTTAAATGATTAATGACAACCCTGGCCTTGTGCTATTTATTTGCTACCTTTGCCCAACAGGTAACGAAGAATGTTTCCTGGCGACATGTCAGCACAAATGTAACGCTAATGATGACGAATACTGGTGTAGCTGTTATCCTGGTTTTCTTCTGATGTACGACGGGCAATCATGTAGAAGGACAGGTAAGGTGGGGGTTAACTCTTTACCAAACAATAACGACATTTTGCTGCAGACAACTCTAGAAAACATTGTGGGAAAAGGAAAAATTACTCGTTACGAGCAATTTCTCCTTTTCCCACAATGTTTTCTGACCTATCAGAAGATTCCTTTTCAATTTTATATCATTTAAAATGTCGTCTGTAAACTCTTTCAATTTGTCGACTGTCGAAAATATGGCGTTTGGTAAAGGGTTAAAACAGAAGTATATTTGGATTAAAACAAAAATATATTAGAATGAGGTATATCTATGAAAAACATTAGAAAATATTAGTATCGCTCAAACATCAATACAACGTCCATTCTAGTAATTCATGATCACGTTTCTTTAATCAGTAAACTAACTCCTGCTAGCACGCTCGCACGAGAAGAAATAACAGAAATAATTGTGAAAATCAAAGAAATCGCTCTCTTTGTAATAATATTTTCGATCAACTGCTACTAGTAAAATACCGTTCCGCATACTGAACATTTTTATGGGGCTTAACGCTCTGTCAACAATCGTTGAGATGTGTTACTGCTTTCCTGTGACAAACCAGTACCAGGCTTTGGATCTGAAAGATCTTGCCAAATAACACCGCTATTGGGCTAGAATCCGGAACTAAAGATATAAATCCTCTACCTTAACCACTCAACTCCGGCACGATCCTAGAACTGTCATTTAGAACTTTCACCTTGAACTATTAACAAAATCCATTGATAGACAGTGGGTTAAATGCATGATATTTGTGTATAGGCGATGTTGTTTCAGAAACTCAGAATTACTTATCATCATGTTAAAAACACTGCATTGTCAGGGGCGTAGCTTAACTGAAATGAATGTGTTGACACGTCATTCTAAGGAGTCCGGGGCATGGGGAAATGCAGTCTGAAATCACTCAGGTGCGTTCTAGCATGTATTTGAGAGCATAAATATATATGTTGTTTAAGCAGGAAAAAGAGACCCTTTCTGTTGCGTTTTGAGTTTTTGCTTTCTGAAATAAAAGTGTAGGCACGTGTCTAAAATGCCTAAAGGAAGCTACGAAAATGATTGTACGTCGAAAATCACGTTTTAAAAACCGACATTGAAAGTCTTTAAAGGATCAAGGACAGAAGTCAAGCAAAGAATAGACATGATTATGTACAAAGCTCCATCGTCATACATATAAACAAACGCCTACAATCACAAAATCAAACAGTATATTTGTAGGGAAGTGATCAGACATCGTCTCACCAATATGTAGGTTATATCGAGGACTTCCTTGGATCCAAGCCAATACCACATTTTTTTCTTTATTTGGAACTGGCTTTCCTCTCTTATTGTCATTACTTAGAGTGCAATGACATGAACCTATAACAAACATTGTTTTGGTGTTATCACTGTTTACATTCAACTTGAAACGTTTTCACAGCTGCAGGTTGCTTCGGCTTGGTTTTTTCCCCTTGTCCTTCTAAACGGAACTTTATTTCGACTAGTATAGTGTGCCTCGTGCGATAGTGCAGTTGTTGTTCATGAGATATATTGACAAAGTTTATATATATTTTAGGAACTTTAAATGTGGATGAATCAACATGCAGTCTGCAGAAGGAACAGGTAAGACGATGAGTGTGTATTTGGGATGAAGTACAAATATAATAGATTTCTCTCTTGCTACGTTTCGTTACTTTGATTCCAAAACAATGATCATTATTATGAGGATTTTACATTACCGCGTCACTTGTATTCCAATCATGTTGTGGTATCTAGCTTATAGTGATGGAAGAAACCCCAAACTTTGACTGCCCAATAGGGTGGCTTAAGTCGGAGAAAAACTGTCGGCAACCACGATACTGTGGTATTTCATCTTGAACGTCAAATGACGTCACTGGGATTTGAAACCAAGCGTAGATGGCCGTATGATTTCAAGTTATGTACTCTTTACCCTTTTGAATCTCTCGCCAACAATTGTTTTATGTGTTACCAAGGCCGTCAAAACAAAAGTTTACCGATTGTCTTAAAGGGGCATAACAATTGTCCAATTGAAGGCCGTCAAAACAAGTTTACCGATTGTCTTAAAGGGGCATAACAATTGTCCAGTTGAAAGCAACATTAGACTGTATATACAAAACAACAAGATCTGTTTCAGAAGGAACCATTGTTACAAAAGTTGAAGTTGCTTTTAAAGACAGTTGCTTATAACTTAACAATTATTTCTCTAATAGCTTGGACTGAAAACTTAGAGAGGTGTGGTGTTAATACCTTACTAAATGGACAACCTTCAATGTCTGCTTTTAAAGGCTGCATAAATTAAACATTTCATGTCATTGCACAATGTTTCTTTATTTCAGAGTTCCTTGTCGCTGTTTGGGGACAGCGTCCAGTCCAACTTGGTACCTACAGACAACGACCTCCGTCAACTTAAGGGTATTAACGACAAGCATCTGTTCTTATTGGATTAAACACCATATCAACATGTTTGCCAGTTGTATTACAACTGTTCTTGGATTCACCAGTTCTACGCTAAGGATCTAACATGGCTTAATCATGCAAACGTCATCTGGCTGAATAAATATATGTATATAAATGTCAGATAGAAGACCAGCATTGGAACGAAATGTATTCTATTGATGGAACAGATCAAGCAACATCAAACTGGATGCGCTATATCAGCTTAATTTTGATAAGGCAAGATACTGAGAGTAGCAAACAGATACGTAGATCACAGAACAGTCGCCAATTTATCTGGCGGCTAGCCTGTAATCTAACTCGTTTGCATAAGCATGAAGTCGGTTCCAGCACAATAAGGTTTATTTCTGATATCCCCCTGAAAACTAAATACTCGGAGAAAAATGCATGAATAGGTTGTGCTTCTCTTTAAATCTGTTAGATTAAGATTACATAGACAACGCTTTAAAGATAGAAAAAGTCTTCAATTAGAGCTTATTCTACTTTTGATTTATGTGTTATTTATGATTCCTTTCACTGTTTCAGACGCAGATGAATGTGACGACATAGACGACGTGGGATGCCCCCTGTGGGGTCCCTTACACCATATCCCCGACACAAAGGTTAGTGGAGACATAACCTTATTGAAAATTTAACTAATTTGACAGGAAACCATGAGAGCGATAACTTACAGTGTCTTAAAAATACCAGACATGGTCAGTGTATTTGGGTTGAACACCGTGTCATAAGTATAACAACTAAATAACGACTTTCTTGGGCTTTGCCAATACAAAACTAGGCTTAAAATAGTTCAGGCAATTAGCACTATGCCATGCTTTTGACTATTGGATAAAGACATTATTATCTAACTGTCATCTAGGTTGGATACACTTGTAGATACCATTAGAATTCAGTAAGTCATCCTGTCTCACGAAAATCCGAAACAGTGACGGGATTAAAACTCGTCCTTTTAGTTCTGCATTTTTAACTATTGTCCCCGAAAACCGCCTTGTATCGGAACATTTACAAGGGCTTTCCCTTGGTCCCTTGATGTATGCTAATTTGGGGAACTTTTGATCCTTTATGTATGGAATGTGAATGGAAAATAATGATATTTTGGAGTTTCATCCAGAAATTTGGGGGAGGGGAGGGGGTCATTGACTGTAAAAGTTGGAGCTCCGGAAACCCCTGGATTATTTGAACTAGCGAATATACAATGACCAGTATACATCAATCGAAGTCAATTAGGGAATGTCGATGGAACTCACGTTGACAACTCTCGTTAAAGAGGAGCAGGGAATCGCTGTGTCACTGAAACACTGTTCACACCGGGTAAAATCAATTTGTCAAACAACACAGAGCTCCGTCCCTGAACATTGATACAGATGGATTAAAATGAGGCTCATTTGTTATATTTCATATGTGTTTAATATCGCTTCAAGATTATTTCTTTTATGTTGCGATGAATGCCCGACACAAAATCATGGAGGAAGGCCCCAAACTTGACTGCCAGGTCAGTAGATTAACTTCCTCTCATGAGAATCCAAATGCCACAACAGGTATTTAAATCGACGCGGAGAGATGTCATGTGATTTCAAGTTCTCTAATCTGACCACTATGTAACTCATGTTGGGAAAGCATTGTGTATGCACGGGCTTTACGTGTCTAAATATATCTCACCAGTTATACGTGTATGTAACAAGATATAAAACACCTCTCTATGATAATTTACTATAAGTATTTCAATTAACTACAAGACTGATTCATTTAGATCAGCTGTTGAATAAAATCTGAGTATGTTTTTCAAGACAGGTTCCCTATACGACACAGACAGGGCTATGAATAGTTTACCAGAGGGGTTCGTTGTTAAAGTGTCGCATATTCCTGGGGCTGGTCTGGGTGTGTTTACAGAGAGGGAGATACCAGCTAGGACAGTATTTGGACCATACCGTGGGGTGAAAATATTAAACCAAGATGAGGAACATATGTCCGGATACAGTTGGGTGGTAATTCGAGTTCATAATTTAACTTATTTATTTTATACCGATTGGGACGGAAGCTTGAAGCTTATTAAATTCACTCTCGATAACTGCTTCCTGGATACTAGACCAGTACGTGTGCCAATTTGAGTTCTAGTCCCGATAATTTCCAACTTGTCAAACAAGGATTGAACCCGGTATCCTCGGTACAAGAGCCCGACGCTCTTCCTCTACAACACCGTAACCCTGTAATAATTCATCATGGTAGAGTTAAACGCGTAAGCGGGCATTATAGCTAAGTTGGGGACCAATTTTTACAACCAAGGTGAGAAAAACATGGGGACAAGACCAGGGATGCAACCCCATGAACTCCGCAAATCATGCAAATGCTCTACCTATTGAGCTATCTGGGACGCATCACATTTAACTCTACCTTCTAAATCGAGACCCCTACCACATAAAGACAATAGACAATAACAGTTTTCTAGAAAAGAATTTTATTAAAATGAAAACAACTTAAACAAAAAGAACATTTGAATTTTGATCTTAGAACGATCTTAGAATGCATTTTCAAGATGCAAACACAAGAGCAAGATGATATCAAAATATCTGGATACATCAGGTGGTATTTTATTCATCTTACAACGTATAACAATGTAAATGAATTAAAAACAGCTTAACACATTCACACATATGGCAATTTGTGAGTGGTCAAAATTGGAAACAACAATAGATTACAAAAAATAGCAATACAAAGTATATGTTTATTTTCTTTTAGATATTTGGAAGGAACTATTGCAACAAAAGAATAGTTTGCTCATAGTCATTTTATATTCGTTAATAGGGTGTACACAAATTCACTAACATAAAAACAAAAGCAACGATTGCAGTCTAACCCTAATAGTGCTGAAAACGACTTCATGCTTATGCAAACAGGTTAGATCCAGGCCAGCCACCAAGTGAATTGGTTGCTGGCCTGTGATCTATAGAGGATATTCAACTCCTTTCAATTGATATCAAAAATATGTCACGAAAATGGGTTATTATCAGGTTGAAAAAACTAGTTCGAAGAACGATTTTTTTCTACATGATAACAACCCACTTGAGTGACATATTTTTGATATCAATCAAATGGAGTTGATTATTCTATTTATTTTATTCCACTATATAAAATATATTTGCCAAAATACCTCCATCAACGCCAAATGGAATATAAAATGGGAGGAGCCAAGCAGTTTATAACACCCATGAGGTCATTTTTGCGTCCTATGACGTCATTCACGCGTATGGCTACATTTTAGAATACAAACATTTTTTGCCGTGTGCAAAAGTGCAGCAATGACTTTAATGCAAAGGAATGGTAAAAAAATAGTTCCGTCAAAATTGATATCATCACTAGTGATGATATGACTTTTTGATATCATCACTAGTGACGATATTCACTGTGACAAAATTGAAAATTAATACACTGAGAAATCCCTGTATTTCACTGATAGGAATATAATAACACCTGTTTGCTAATGCTAATATGAGTATCTTTCCTCACCAAAATTAAGCAGATATTCAAGGTTTTGGAAAGCAGATGACACAAAAATCTATATTTAGAAAACTACCCAGCATACTAAGGTTTAAGCATGCAATGTTTCATCTGGCTGATAATATATACATTTCAGATAGAAGACAAGCATGGTAGAGAAATGCATTCCATTGATGGTACAGACACAGCAACATCAAACTGGATGCGTTATATCAACAGTCCTCTATCAGAGTCCAGAGAAAATCTCGTAGCTTTTCAGTTTAAAGACAACATATACTATCGTACAACACGGCAGATACATCCAGGTGAAGAATTGCTTGTGTGGTATGGTGATGAATTTGCATTTTATCTTGGTTTGCTTGAAGATCATTGAGACATTTGCAATGTTTTTGACATGAATAAGAGCAGATGAAATAAGAAAAGAATTGTGAGTACAGAGGTAACTAGTTGCGCTTCAGACAAGCAATCAATCTAAAACTGTGTAGCAGACTTTTTTGACAAATCCTTATCTTATATGTAAAAGCCTAAATGGAAGAAGATATCACGAAAAACAGTTGTGAGAATGAGAAATCTTGGAGCCATTCCTCCTTTTTACCCACTCATCAACTCTGAAAATCTACTCTATCCAGCTCAACACTTGTTGCATGACTTGCTGTCAATTTGCCCTAGTCATAAAGCCCTTTTTAGGATAAATTTCATAATAAAAGAAATTTTCTGACAATAGTACCTAGGGAATCTTTTAACAACCGAACTAGTGTTCTATAGCGGACACACATGTAAGTAACATGATGTTCCAGCATTTTAAGCCTCTTTGTTTATCCCATTACAAAACAATAAAGACATTTGACCATTGGGGCAGACGACTCTGGAAAACATTGTTGGAAAAGGAGAAATTGCTCTTGACAAGCAATTTCTCCTTTACCCACAATGTTTCTTGCCCTATCAGAAGATTAATTTTCAATTTCATCACATTTTGAGATGTTATCTGCAGACTCTTTCAATTTTGGACAGTCACAAATTTGGCGTATTGTAAAGGGCTAATGTTACACAGGTGAGACCTGAGGATCTGCAGGCTTCCCTGCTACTGACTGATATGTTTCAGAGCACCTTCAAGTTCATTTCACTTCCCCTGAATCGGCAATCTGGAACTGACCATTCAATTTGATAATCTGAAAAGAAATATTTTCACAAGTTAAAAGTTAACTCGCAGCCATACTTCTCGGACAGATTCTCTCGGGACACATTTCTGTATCTTGGGAGCCTAAAAAACAACAATGACAGTGTATGGTCCATTCCTATTTAATGATATCATGGGAGAGAAATAGTATACATTATAACAAGCAATTCCTCCTTTTGCCATGATGCTTTTTCAATCCATTCACATATCAAAACAGCAGAACTGAAAGGTTTTTCATATGTTTACAAAGTCGTCTGCTTCAATTAAAAAGATGATGTCTGCTGGTGATAAAAACTTAACCATCATAATAGATTTGTGACAGGTCAAATTATAAGCTACAGCAGATGATATGTATGGAATTCACCAAAGGTCAACACTTCATTAGTTATAGTATGGGTTTCATGGGATTCAACTGTATAATTCTAGGGCTCTTAAGTTTTAGCCAAAAAGTATGGTAAAGGACATTTTATTGTTGATATTGGGTAGAAACCATTTCGCAAAATGTAGATATTTTTCATTAAGGCGTGAGACCAGAGTGCCTGAAAGAAATCCTTGGGAAGACCCAGAGTTATGTCACACTAAATGTAAAAATAAGTAAATATCCATACCCCTCTGCAGCTTTTCATTACAGTGACCGTCCTGGGCTGATCAGAGGCCATCTCATTGAATCCAGTAATCCCAAGCCGCACATGTGGGACATGTGACCAAACTCGCCCAAGGGAAGCAACTCTGGAATTTTTATCTCCCTTTACAAAATTGTTGGTCACCTAAAATGGAATAAAATATTTGATATTTAGTGCCTTAATGTGTTCACAACAAATATGTATAACAACTTCTATTGAACTTTTCTCCAAAAAGGGACATAGTGACTGGTTCAACTCAAGAGTATCAGAAGAATATAACATACGAGGGTTGGTAGGGAAGTTCGTGGACTGGTACTAGAAAAAAGATACTCAGCAGTATACATGTTTAAGAAGTATATAATCATACAGTTTGATCAATTATCTCAATAATGTATAAATTTCATGAATGTGTGATTAATATTTAAACAAATATAACATTAAACAATAATGCAGTAGTGCGTACCCGGAGCACGACAGCGTACAAAACACGACGTCATGATAACGTCAAGATAAAGTTAAATGTATTTTCAAACCTTTTCCGTGTAGTCAGCGAGTGATTGAATGCATTTTATGTGTCTTTGTACCCATTTATTGTAAACAACAAGGTACCAGTAACTGTCGTAAGATTTTTCCAGATTTTGAGTTTATGCCCATTCGGAATTTGGTGTTAAAGAATCATGCTTTCCGGGCCATGAAAAACATTATAAACAAATGTTTCCAATCACTTTTCTGCACTTGTGCCTTCTTCGGGGGAGGAGTTCATAGGGTTTTCCATATGCAGGACTGTGCTTTTGTCTCTGAATCAAAATGCCATAGTCATATCCCGTTCGTTGTTTTTTATGCGATCAAGAATCATTCACCTTCGCATTTGTTTTGTTTGATTAACACTTCCAAGCAACGAACCCTTGCTTCCCGTTCATGGTCCTTCAGTAGTCGCGGAACCCAAAATGCGCATACGTTTTACATTTCTTATTCAACACTTAAAATATCATGTATAGTTGGATGGGAAACACCTAGCAAGTATAAATGTACTTCCGTACCCTAAACTTCTCAAAGTGTGCCTTCTCTCATTGTAAAACCAAGTATTTTACTTTGTCTTTGATAGAACATTTAAGTACCGGTGGATGACCACATGGTTCATCATCTTCTATTGAATCTCTCCTTAAACTGTTTATGCCATTTGAATGATAGTGATCTGCTACATTTCTAAATAGTGCTGAAGCTCTTTAACATGTTGGACGTCTCAGTTAGTGTCCTATCAAGACCAACGCAAAATTTAACAACCGACCTTAATTCAACGTCTCCAGTTGACGTCATGGTTTCTTTAGTTTAAATTACGACCGCAGTGATGAAAATCCTTGTAACTTTCGAAAGCGTTAGTGGAATTATATCACAATTTCAGGTCATGATGTCAGAGGTACAATATCACAGCAAACATTTTCTATTGAGTGATAACTAAAAATGAAAAATAAATTTTGAGGTGCTCCGGGTGCGTCGACCCACGTTACTATGGGGACTGATAATTCGGCAAATGATAGACAAAACTTAACAGAACACCTGCCCTGGGTTGACAAAGAGTTATACAGGGTTTACTGAAGATTTCAATGATTTATGACAGATAATAAAAAAATTATGATAACAGTCCACGAACTTCCCTACCAACCCTCATATATACCACAGATATGGGAACACACAGATGGTTCATAGTTCTTTTTCATAGAAATTAACACCAAGAACATTACCATTTAATTATTTTGAAAATACTCAGCCAATAACCAATGTAGGATGATTTTTTTTATTTATCAAACTGCCCATTCTGAACATTTAAAAATGGGTATAATCATTATTCTTCTATTGTTAGACTTGCCTTTATGTTATATGCTATTGACAAACACTTCTTTGAATTGATACAAGTTTAACATCACATCAACATTACTTCAGTTACGTTCCCATGCCAGGCTCATGATGATGGAGGAAGACCTAAAATTTGAATGTTCATAAGACTTGGTCAAACTATGAAGGACCATCAGCATTCGATAAGTCCACCGGGAAACTACTGTGAAAATCCAAATGCTGTTAAAGGGAATGAACCCACATGGTAAGGGGCCATATGATTTCAAGTAAATAACTCTATTGACTAGGCCACATAGGTCCCCACAACACTCCTCCTGGCCTGCCAGCAGTGTAGGTAATACAATATGTATGAACATGGTTAACCATTTCCCTCACAAGGAATCATATAAACTGAAAGCAATGGCAGACAACAATCATAAGAATGAAACATTAAGTTTAATTCATAATATTGGGAAGAAGTTGTTTTACAAAAAGAGGAATTGCTTGCCTCGAGCAATTTCTTTTTATTTCAACCAGTGCTTCATGAGTTGACTAATCAATGTGTGTTTAAATGCATAAACAGTGATGCCTCATGTAAATCTGGACAATTCTATCCCCTGTAAAACAATCCAGCTAGATCAACTTTCCAAAACAGCAATGGAACATTAACTTAATGCAAAAAAGCTCTTATTAAGAACGCTTCATATAGAAAAAAAACATTTAGTAGTATATAACAAATTAGAGTTGACAAAGATGTTAACAAAGATTTTCTCACCAAAACAGCACATGGATACTCAACAGCAAGAGCTTTCAATTTGTGCCCCATCTGGCTAATCAATGCTTGGTCTGAAATATATCAAGAATTTTACAATCTCCACTGTATGGTTTTCTGCAATTAATCCAAATGAAAATATAACAACACACGATAGTAATGAATGTAATGATGAGAACATTGTCTCAAAAGCAGTACTTGCTTGTCACAAGTCATTTCTGATTTAATGACAATTTCTTGAGCAAAGTACATGTATGTTACAGCAGGTAATTATCTTGGAAAGTATATATAGATAAAGTTCCTCTCAAAGTGGTCTTAATTGAACTCATTCAACCCTTAACCAAACAATAACGACATTTCACCAGTTTGTTGCAGACAACTCTGGAACATTATGGGAAGCAATTTCTCCTTTTCCCACAATGTTTTCTAGCCTATCAGAAGACTGTTTTCCAATTTCATTGCATTTGAAATGTCGTCTGCAAACTCTTTCAATTTGGGACAGTCGACAATTTGGCATTTGGTAAAGGGTTAAGAGACTACCATTCCTGGTAGGTTATAACAAATGTAGCATAAAGCTTTGAAAAATAGTATTGAAACCTCTAATACTATCATATCTGCAAGCATGGCAAAATGTTTTGTACTTTAAACAAATCAGTGCTAATACATACTGAATGTGACGACATAGTATCTTTCCCGGGGTTTGTATTGGCTTTCAGTGGCGTGAGAAAGGGTGTATCTTGCAAGACAAAGTTGGTGATGCTAGATGCAAATTTTTCTCACGCCACGATTTACATATTTTTGATTTATTGTTTTTCTTGACTATGTCACTATGAACAATAATTGGGTTCCAATAAAAGTAGTTCTTAGGGGTGTGGCTTTCGTATATCCTCATATCCAGAAATGCAAATGTGGAAAATGCTTGTATGGTATTACATAATTTTTTTCTGTCATTTGTGACTTGATTCATGTGAATGACCAATTGTGTGTATTTGCATGGGAATAATCACTGGTATAAAATAAATGTATTTCCGTACAGATATACCTACACTCTGTAAATGATTCTCCCCCGAGGACTGGATAGACAACTGATGCCACATTATCTAGTATCACCAGTTTGACATCTCTATAAAACTGATCAGCCCCTTCTCTTAACCGCTCCAGTATGTCATCTAAAACACTGATCACTTCAAACAAGGTGAACGCATTGTATAGCTGAATTCTTGATAAAACCTCATCAGTCTGAAACAAAGGGAAAAAAACAATTATGAAAAATAAACACAAATAATATACTATGTACTCATCTTCATCATTTTTCCCCCCAAAGAAAGAAGAAAACGTAAACATTATTGTTTACCGATATTTTATGTTAAGATGACTGATCAAATAAGGTACTGTTATAAAATGTTTGTGCAAAGTATATGAAACAAATTATTCATTTCTATTAGGGATGGGAACGAATAGTGAAATCACTATTCGAATATTCGACTAGAACTATTCGAATATATTCGAATATTCGATTTTAGAATTCGTTTTGATGTCCGAATGTCTGCATGTCCGAATACTAGTACACTAGTCCTCTTTTCAAACCTTTTGTGTATAGCCGATATCTGTATACATGTACGTGCATGCAATATCAAAGCAGTAATAACCATTATTTCGTTCATGGTCGTCTGTTTTACATTTCGGACGTCAAAACGGATGTATGCTTGCCATTCAAGTAATTCAGTAGGTTGGATGTTGTATTCTTGAATACAAAGTCCTGGTTACACAGGTTACAGGTCACCTTCGACTTGTCGGCAGAACATGTAAAGTAATTGCAGACACGTGACGGAGACATTGTGATGTTTATCGAATAGATGTAGAAATTAGAATGGAGATAAGTTTGACAAATTATTCTGAAGAAAAATATACTTTCTAACACATTATTTGATTGGTCTTCGTGCATATGCAATCATGATTACGATTGGTTATTGAAAGAGTAATTGTTTAATTTCACGACAAACAAGTTACGTGATTGGTTGACACTGACAATGGTCAATTAACGTGATTGACTTTTGGATAATAAGGAGCAAGTGCAGATCATTAAGGTGTTAGATTTAGAGGCTTAAAATCGACTATTTTCACACTTAGGAATTAATCGTTTTGCAAACTGTCAAAAGATGTGGTAATTTTCACAGGTGTTTTACTGTGTGACATACGTTGTAAAAACATCGTAACTGCACCTGGGAGCTAGGCACGTTCTTCGATATTTGGGATCGGTTTAGAGGAAGAAAATGAAAATAAAACAACATCATTTTTGAATAAAATTTATGGTAAACATACAGTAATATGGGTTCATTAAATCGAATATTCGAATACTATTTTGCTATTCGAATATTCGACCCGCTATTCGAATATTCGAATATTCGTTCCCATCCCTAATTTCTATCCTATCTGTTGATATTCTAAAGTATATCAATCTATATGGATGATGCCAATAGGGCAGCAAAAATTGAATACTGAATACTGATTTGAAGTTTGAAAACTGAGGTCCTGAGTTCAAGACTGGCTTAGCAATTATTCTTTCAAATGTTTAATGAAGTAAAAGTCACATGATTTATTCATCTCATACCACTCATCATATTATATTCCTATGTTAAGTTCATGTGGTAAAACAGTCAGAGAATTGGAAAGAATATTGTTCAGTACTGGTTAAGAAAAACAATGAGCTTAGATAGGTCTGCTGATCGCCACAATATGACTGAAATACCGTTGAAAACAGCTTATGTCCTGAATCGATTCAACCTAACCTTTTTTATCTTACCTGTTTGTTTTATGTAAAGGTTTTACACCACAACAGTAATTGTATCACGATATCTTGAGAAAGATCCCAGACATATCCTCCTGTTAAAGGTGAGTAGATCCATCAGACAGGAGACTATTTCTCATGAAAATTCTATTCCACTCTATGCTTTGAAACCATCAGGCTAAGGAGGCACCTTTAATAACCAGGAGTTGGCATTACAGCTGGGGGTACCATGAGGGGGTGGATGGGAATAAGCTATTATTGTTGCTTTTTCTTCATCAAAACTAGGTAGTGGCCCCAATCCTGCTGTTGGCTACACAAAAGACCCACACTTTGCCTCTGCACAACTGCGCTTGTCATACCACCTCAAAAATCTATATGACATGTGTCTTTTATAACAAGGGTGAAAAAATAATACAACAAACCTTTGTAATTCCTCGATGCTGTATCATACCCTGTATTCTGCTGGCGGAGAATACGGCTCCAGTATCAATATATATCACATGACCAACATTCTCTACAGTTGTTGTTACACAGGCACTAAAACACAACTGGAATGAGATGATTGAGGAAAAACTTGCTCTTAAACAACCATTTTACTGAGTAAAATGGTAACAAAGGAAACTCCCTAATTGAGCCATATGCTTCTTTATTTAGAATTTATATGTTTAATACATTATATGAGTATCAAAAGTACCGGTAACACAAAACACCATCTATGGGATTAAGAGTTTATCAAGCACTAATTGTGGGGCATTGTGGGCTAATACTTTTGATCAATTATATCTGATTATGTCCAACTTTGAGTTAATTATGCAAAGATTCGGTGTGAAAATTGCAAGCATTAGTCAAAGACAATTATCAAGAACACTTCATGTGTCGTGTTTATAAGGGCTGAAAGGACACAAAGTCAAAGTGCTTATTTAGGTAATTTCTCCTTCTATCACATTAGTTTCTGATGGCTTCTTTATGAAGTATGTAAAATAAGTATATAATGAGGATTAAGTGCAAAACTATAGTAAGCGCTTCATAAACATGAAGCACTTACTATAGTCTTGCACTGAACCCTTGATTATAACAGAAAGGATTGAAGAATTTACCTGGGTTTTTCCTGATGCACTATCCCCAACAACCTCTGTTACTTCTCCTGTATAAAGACCACCTCCTAACACATCATCAACACTACAGAAAAAATATAGTGCTTTATAAAGTAACAAGATCTATCAAAGATTGGGTGTTCAAGCTTACTTTTTTGTTTTTTCTAAAGGGATTTTATGTTTCGGTACATCAATAGGATTTTATTTGTGATGAAACACCCTGGCGCAGCACAAGTAAGACACCAAGAGTATTGTCCATGGAAAGTATGTTAGGCTGGGTAAATAAACCTGTATAATAAAGCTTTTGCAGCCATACATACGTGTCTTTAGAAAATTTCTGCGTGTTCTGATCGACATGCTATGCTACAGGTCATTAGACCTGTACAAGGCCAAAGTCGGAAATAAAAAACAAATGGTTTCTCTTAAAGCTTAAAAATAATGGTTGTATTTCAAGTGCAATGCATATCATCTGTCCTTGAAATAAGCTAAAACAACCACATTGTCCTAGGACTACTGTTTTCTTCTGAATACCAGACTTTTACAAAGAATCAACATCTCACTGATATGTGCTAGTCTTTTTATAAAACACAACTTTTTCATACCCAAAAGTGGCAGGTACTGATATATATGTTGTTTGAGGTGAGTTTTTTCTACACATCCCGGATTTGTGATGGATTAATTATGTTTCTTTAAGCATACTTATTTATTGATTTATATTCAACACCTATGAATGCAGTTAAACATGGGTTTATGAGAGAAACAATCAAAATCAACAAATCATTACCTACCCACTTGCACCTGTTGATAATATTGACACTGAGGACACAACACTGTTATACAAGTCAAATCCTGTCACTGGCAGGGCTGCACTCTTTGCTAAGATCACATTTCGGATTGCCACTATCTCCTGTATAATCAATATACAATTTACATTTGTTTAATTGTAATAAAACATCATTTTCAACAATTTTGCAGTTTCATTCATGTCCAGTCATACTCTACATTGGACCAGTAATACCTAATTTCTATACTTAATGCTGTCCCCATAATGGCATTATTCAATTCAATATTTTAGTAAAGGCAACATTGACAGCAGTGGCAGCAGGGATCAGGAATCTCTGAATCGGTATCAGTCCAAGAATCAGTCGAAAAACCCTTCCATATGCACCCCGCCCCCTCCCTGAATTTTTTACAATTTTTTTACATATAATCATACATATGATTTATATGACAATATCTAAATAAACTTTTTATTTGAGATAACATTTAGTACAAACTTAATCCTGTTTCTGTCTTATTATTTTAGAAATGTCCGATCAAAATGAAAGCTAAACAGGATTTGAGGTATGTTTGTTTTTAAACTCTTCAAGAGTCCCTTTTGATGATTCCCAAAAAAGTTTATCAATGTTTAAAAATCACATTGAGTCGAGGTGGGAACCAAATTTTCAATAATATCATACATTACACATTAAAATTCTTCGATTTCTCACAAACCAACAATAGACAAGTATATTTACACATCAGAATGAATGTGCATAATTAAAGAATGAATGTGCATAATATCATTTTTTGTCGAACAAGAGGGTCACATGTTTTCTCAATCAAGAGTTCAAGTTTGTTTACAATTAAACCCCCAATTTATGCACACCTGCGGCATTGTTTGACATGGGGATAACAATTAACGGATAAATTATGTGAATCTGGAGATAATGTTAGGTGTTGAGTGTCATATCCAGACTGATCTTTTTCATTAAATCCGAACTTGCAATCGGTCCAGTACAATAAAAGTCGGTCCGAAACCAACAAAACTGGCATTTTCCTGATCCCTGGGTGGCAGGGGTATTTCCACATACTTTTTGGTGTCCTTCAGATCTTGACGCCTTGCTTTACTTCTAAAGGAACAGAACTCTCCAATTTGATATCCTTCAATCAAAGTGGGATGATTATAAGCCAACTACCATCTGTCTGACTATATCAAGCGAACTACCGCCTACTATTTCTGTTTTCAACAAAACATTTAACTAATAACTTGTCCTTATGTGGCCCAAGAAGACTTTTGACTCAGTAGATCAATAGCATGAAAACATTTACTTATCATATAACGATAATGGCCCTTGTGTGTCTGGCTCAATATTAATACCTTAGGATACCTTAGGATACCTTAGGAACTTCTTATGGACGCTGGCTACTGATGGCCACTTTGTCCACATCTGCATCTTCGTTAATGTTGTGTAGTGTCTGACTTGTATGACTTCCGGTTATGTATTTACAGTCTATATCCGCGTTAAAATCGTACATTAATTCCTGATCATGCCACAAGCGATCTTATCTTGCCTCAAAACACTTGACGTTTATTGCGTTTACGACGGATTCTGGAAGGCTATTCTATATGTTCTCTACTCTTTGGGTGAATAAATACTTTCTGATATCTTTTTTTGGATAAGATTTTACAAGTTTCTTATCGTGCCCCCTTGTTCTTTTGTCAGAAGTAACAGTTAAGAGATTTTTGGTTACTTTCTTGTCATAAATAAGATGTATTATTATACGGGCGAAAGACCGTGCCAAAGGCACGGTCTGAAGACCGCCTATATGTTACACATACGTACGAAACGAAAGAAGGTACCTACAAAACCAAGGATTTCCGAATTACTCAGAACCCTATAAGACTTTTTTCGGCCATGTTGGTTGCAACCGTTTTTCTGCCCCCATATGGCGCCATCTTGTCCGAAAATTTATTTTTATTCAGCTCTTTTACTAGCAATGATGTGGAAAAATCAAAGTTAACAAGCAAAAAATAGAAGGATTTTCCTCCGAATATTTTTTACAACATCTAAAACAATAAACAGTTTTGTAAAATTTAGACCGCATTTCAACATTTTCTGTTTATTTGGTGAAGGTGGCGTCTCTCATCCTAAAACCCGTCAATTCTTCACATGTTGACATGGTGATTACACCAAGAACTGTAACGTGCACTTTCCATTTTTGTGTATCACGTGACAAGACATTTTCTTTACAAATCATCATCGTTCCGATCACCGCTTCAAATCTTAAATCGAATGAAATAATCGCCTTGTTGAACGAACATCGAAAACGATGATGTCAGGTAAGATAACTTTTTGTACACTTTCATTTTCGTTTAAAGAACTCATATTTTAACAGTATATTTTGTATAAAGCGAGATAGATAAATCGAAGAGAGTCTGGACCGTCATTCTATGTTTACAAACAAGATGGACACTACGAGCACTTATCTTACTCCGAATATTGATTTTATGTCACCGCATCTATCTATGGGTCGAGGTAGTATTTAGTACACTTTCCAGTGTTAAAAGCTACGGGCAATATGGACATACATTTTAGAGACGAAAAAAGGTTTGTTTACATTGAGATCATTTCAAGGCTGAGTAATCTTGATCCGTATTGGATTCTTCTTTTTGGATTGACGATGTGCCTGGTTTTTTTTTATTCACACGTTCTTTGCTCTTTGATGCTTGCATAGGCGTAGGAGCGTTTTCAACATTGGGGGGGCCAACTTCAGATGAAGACCGGTCTAAGAATAAATGTTCCTAAACTTTTTAATGACTCTTCATGCATTTACAAATTCAATAACATTATGAGAATTAAAAGAAATCGTATGAAAATGTGTATCTTTAATAATAATAAAAAAAAAAAAAAAAAGGATATGCCAGGTCTCGATCTCACGCGGAAATCAAATGTATTGATTTAAACAAAAAGTAGCAGCGACCAGACTGTCACAACCACGGACTCATCTATTATGATAACGAGAATAAATTATTCTTCAAGCTTTAACTAACAATTGAAGACAATATTGAGTCTGACTCCTTAGAACAAATTCTATTACACCATTGATTTTGTCAATCAATACTTCCCGGGTATTTTTGTGAGATGAGTTTTCATTGGATAAACCCAATGTGTTCAGATTGTCATTTGCGATGATGACGTCAAAAAGATTTTGGTTATTGTTCGTTACAGAAGGCGAATTGGAATTAGATAAAGCACAAAAATACACATTTATTTTTATTCTGCTGTTAAATTTCGTTTCTTTTCTTTTTCTTTTCAAATATCTTCATTTGCCATTGTGAATATTGGGGGGGCCAAAGTATAGTCTGGCCCCCCCGGTCTGGATATTGGGGGGGCCGGGCCCCCTGGCCCCCCCAGCTCCTACGCCTATGGCTTGAATCTACCTATCCTGATGACTTCCAAAACGTATGTCTTTTCACCGATTATTAATGGAGACATAGTCGGGGAACATAGTAATAACTTTTAAGTTAATTTCATTTGTCTGCTTTCCAGAATCAGCCATAGTTCAGACTGTGTGAAGGTCAAATGTGAACCGGCAACCAAAGAAATGAATGTTGTGGTACTGCATAAAGAAAGATTCTTTGTTTTATAAGCACATGTAAGTACAACTTATCTTTTTCATAAGTAATTATGATATGAATAATACCTTGCAAATACAGATAAGACAAACAAGGAAACTTTGGTTTGAAGAGCTTTTTACTTTAGAAAGATGGTTTTACCTGAACTACAGGTGTTTTATACTGTTTTCAACACTATGTCAAACATAAATTTTATTTCTTTTAGTTTGTGTACATATCAATACATCCTCTTAGCATAGTTTTTCTAGAGAAAAACTACACTGCAATATTTTCCAATTAGATTACTTTATCTTCCTTCCATTCATAATTTGATGAGGAATCTTAATAAACAATGATGTAAAAGGATGCATAATGACTATTGAATTTCAAACAAGTGGCTGGAATAGATTTGTTTTTCCATTAATGCATATGGCTCAGTCTTGAGCTTAATGGTACATGTCTGTATAACCTACCAGTATAAGGCTAGGAAATGTTTCTTGCCAAGAAACACTACACAGCAATTTAGGTGAATGCCATTGAGGATCAAACCCAGGTCCACGCCGCTAACCATTATGCCACTGTGTGGCCAAACCATGTATATTTAGACCTTGCTATGACATGAACCAAATCTACTTACCTTTTCAAGTGAGATTCATATAATGATTACAACTAAATGAACAAAGACATCATAAGTAATTCTATAACAAGATTTTGGCAAATGTGTTGCCAATTAAAAGATTCAAAACAAAGTTTGGTAATACAAAAAAGACTCTACAGTACTTTTGAAATGATATCTTTTCAACATTCATGTTTTATGTACATATAAACATCAAAACACTTCTGTTATGTACAAGGTACAGTGACAAAGAAAGAACCATTTTAACATGGATTTTGTTTTAAACTTATGTTTCTTCCATTATCTCTTTTAAACAGAAATATCTGTGCCTGACAGAGGAGGAACTGTACATGAAAGTGCTGACATGAAAGATTACCTTGACAAAAAGAGAACAGATGAAGATCTGTATGAAAACTGTCTCTGCATTTTTTTCTGTAAACGTTTAAATCTAAAACATGTGTGGAATCTATATTTTGTAGCACAACACAAACAAGACTGACATAAATGCACATGTATTTCCAATACTGATAGATAGTTGTAGCAAAACTGTCTCAGTTTGTGAGATGAAAGAAACTTTTCCCATAATGTTTACGAAACTACTGTTAAAAGTCAAATCATTGGACAGTAAGAGTTTTCATTCATTATTTTGTACAATATAAGGCAGCAGATAGCATTTAAAACTGAGATACATATTGCTGGTTCAATTTATTACATATTCTACCACTGATTTGAGGGACCTTTTTACTGCAAAAGGTGCAATAGGGTGAATTATTGTTTAATGAAATACAATAATATCTGCTTAGTTTCAATAGTAGACCAGTTAACCCATTGCCAAACAAAACTGAAATTTAACAACTTTGTTGAAGACGACTCAGGAAAACATTGTGGGATTTTTTCCTTTTCCCACAATGTTTTCTGCCCTATCAAAAGATTATTTTTCAATTTCATCACATTTTGAAATGTCGTCTGCAAACGCTTTCAACTTGGGACAGTAAAAAATTTGGTGTTTGGTTAATTGTTAACTCATGTAAACACATTTGTATGCAAGTGGGGCATAACAAATTTGAGTAAAGCCACCATTATAACCATTATAACATTATTTCTACAGCAAGTACTCCCTTTTGTCACATTGATTTCGTTCTCTGCAAAAATGCTCTCTTTTTCCTAATTACAAACACTTTTGGTTGCAAATAATTTCTATTTCAAACAATGATGGCTCTACATATTGAAATTATTTGGACATTTCTAGAAATAAAGCATAAACAATAATAATGTCTGAATACTATTGGGTAAAATATATTGTTATTAGCAGATTCATTGTTTTGAAAGATTTCCTTGCATCACATTAGCTTCTTATTCTATGTTAAAGATATGTTAAATTATTTCTACCTTATGAAACGCTTTGCATGTTGCAGGAGTCTTTTAGAAAACACTGACAAAATCATGAAATGAGTCAAATGACTAAATGAGCAGTTATCCTTTTTCTCATCATAGTTTAAATCAAATGTCATAGTTAAATTATTCAATTTTCTTGTAATCTGCTATTACTTTCATTGATAACAGTCACAAATAAAGCTTAAATGAAGCTTTAAGGATAAATGATGAAATTTTGCCTGTTTATTTTCAATAGAAGATGTAATAGTTATAGGAATTTACAAAAATTCTGTTCTTTGTTCTCAATTTGGACTCCTTTTTGTAAATTGTGAAATATTCCACAAGTATGGATATTACACCCTGAAGATGATGAAACAAAACATTTGGAAAGAATACTTTAATCAATAGTTTGTTAAAAGGAGTAACAGGTTATTGACTCAACATTGCAGCATTTAAGGTTATGTTTAAATGTGGAAAATATGCAAACTTATATAACTTTCCTTATTCAAACAACATAATGTAAATCATGCATTGCATTTTGGAGAAGGCTAACACTATGGCTGATCATTTGAACAGGTTTTTGTATAGATCTGTACATATTCTATTGAGAAAAGTGTTTGTTATTACTACTAATTAACCTGAATAAATTTTGTCAATTGTTTAACAATAGAATTATCTTTTGTTTGTTTCAACTAATTATAGAAAGACTTTTGGTGCTTTAGATAATTTCAAAGACTTTTGACAATGATGGATTTCCTTCCTAACACAAATTTTCCCCTCTATTTCATCATTAAATCATATGCTGTGAAAGGTTTTTAAGAATGATTCAGAGAAAGCATATACTTACAACATACAATTTGGTGAAGAGTAAATTCTACATATCAAGGTTTCAGTGCAATACAAAACTGTAAGTGCTTCACATATTGGAAGTACTAACTGAAGTCTTGCATTGAATCCTCATTTTGCATGGAGAGATTTTGGAATTCAAATTATTTAGTTTGGTGGTTTTGATAATGCACTAACAGTGTCTTCTGTTTCTTATTGCATTACTGATATGGGTAGGATAGCTAAAACATGAGAGTATCTAGCGAGAACCACCAACCACACATACATGAGTCTTAGATGCTATGTTTGATTATGGTTTAACAACATTTTCAACAGAATGTTTCAGTTGTGTCAGTAGACATATCCCTGTTTGTTCCAATTATTTCCTCGTCAGTTCCTGCGAATAAACCTTCTAAACCACCGATCACTTACCCCATACAAACATCGTTGCTCTGTGGTTTAGTCAAAATAATTCAACATGAAGAAGCGTTCCACCCCCACCCCCACCCCCGAAGTTAGTTTTGGGTAGGACCTGGATCACAGCTAAAATGTGGTTATGGAGTATCCATTGATAGCATCCAACCATACATAAATGTTTAAGTCTTAGATGCTATTGTTGGATTATGGTTTAACACCATTTTCAACAGAGTGTTTCAGTTGTATCAATGGACATTAATCTCTGCTCCTGTTATTTCCCCACCAGAACCTTCCAATATTCCTCCCTAGACATAGTCCGAATGATCCAGACGTAGATATTTCATTCTTCGCCACAGTTAAAGCTTGGATCATCTGAGTTACCCTAGACACTGACCATTTAACCCATACGAATATCATTGCGCTTTGGTTAGACATTTAAAAAGTCGTGGTGCAATGACTTTCGAAAGAATATCATACAAGCCGAAGTATCAAACGCATAATTATTCAAGCTCAATACCAACTATACTTCTGTCTAATGACAATGTGTACTATTCGTAATGGTTAGCAACTCATATATATCCACAGTGGTAGAATAAAGTAGTTGGTGTCGTAGGTTATATATTAAACACATCTGATTTGTATCTTGACAATGGCTATTTCTTTCAAATTGGAGTGCCTTCAAACAGGACACTGCTTCCTGGCCTAGTACTACTGATACAATACAAAGGGAACATTATGTTATACAAATCCAGAATTAGCACTGTTAATTAATTGAAGGAAAAAATCTCTTTCGCCCGGTTTAGGCTTTGCCTATTTTCATATTAGGTTTCTATCATATCTCCCCTTAGGCGTCTGTATTTTAACGTTGGTAGGCCAATCTCTTTTAGCCTCTCATTGTAATTAATGTCTAAAGAGTCTTTATAGTAATCAGGAGGTCCAGGGTTCAATCCCCTATCGAGCCTTTTAACACTCATTAGAAAGGTTGAAAAGTTTAAATACCAAAAACAAGACATACCATGCAAGTTTGTTTATAGTCACCAAATTTATTTTGGACAACAAGAGAGCTATTTTTCATTTCACCCTGGACCCTCAGCTTATTATTGCCCCCCACACACACACACACACACAAACACACAATCTTGGATCCGCCCCTGGTCATTATCGGAAAATGTAAAATTACCTTAAATGGTATCCCGGTAGATTGTACCAACTCTTCGGGATTTATTGTTACAAAGTCTGTGGTTGTTATCACACTACTGTCCTTTAATTTGTCGATATATTCTTGTGTTAAAAAGGCGCAGAGCTTGGTAGTCAATCTTGACATCGTTTTGTTTACTACGACACCGTTAAATTTGGCGCGTAAAAAGGTTTATATTGCGGGTACAATTTTAATTTTATTCAAAACCAGAGACATAGATAACATGTTATCTATGTCTCTGTCAAAACGTAATAATCTTTCAATGCAAAAAAGAAATCGGTACGAATAAGGAATGCCATTTTTCTAATCTTGAACAGACGACAAGTGTTAGTTAATTCAAATAAGATTAAATCTAAATAGAAACAGTTAATAAAAAAGTATGCCTATGCCAACTTCTACGTCTGAATATTTCGTTTCCTCTTTGCGTTTTTATCAATCAGATAAACATGGGGTGCACGTGGGTGATATGCCCCCAGTTATTCGTGCAATATTCTAAAATTGCTACTACATCAAATGTGTCACATATTTGAAGTTAAAATTTGCAGAATGATATGCACTTTGTCGTATTAGTATGCACTCTAGTCATGCAGCTCCATTGCAGCACACTTTTATACACGCAAAAGCTGTACATTACCAAACGTAACTAAATTGACATAATAACGGGCGTTTGTCCCGTCACTTATAACGGTTCTGGGCTGTAACCTTTGGAAACGTGCGTACATTGCTCATTGGTTACGGTACGCGATGGTCTGGGAATTCGGGACCACGGGTTCGAGCCACACCGACACCTCAGATTTCGTGGAAGTGTATTTTGGCAAGTCACTTCCGAGCCCTAGCCTAGTAGGCTACTGGTGGATCCAGGAAAACCGTAGGGGTTACAGGCTTGGACCTTTATCCTGTGCCAAACGTCAAACGGTACATGCTTTTCCATTTTGCGATTTTTGTTATTCATGTATAAGACCAATCACTCTGTCACAGAAAATACCATGATTTAAGCGAATAGTGGCATCTTGACTTTTATTCTATAAGATTTTTCGTCAACCAAAGCGTCATAAACTCATAAATTATTAAACTTTTATAGTCTAATATTTTTCAGCGGTGTGGAAATCTCATGCCCAAAAAACATACCGGCAGACAGGTCAAGTTAACTATTTTTGTCTTCTTGTCTAAGGATAAATGCAGTTTTACCAACATTATTCTTAAGTGTAGCATCTCTACTTCATTGGTTAATACATTACCACTTAATACCGCATCATTGCGTCTTGCATCAGACGACTTCCAAAAAGCATTGTGGCAAAAGGAGAAATTGCCTGTCAAAAGCAATTTCTCCTTTTGCCACAATGCCTTTTCCATCTATTCACATATTACAGCAGAAGAACTAAAAGGTTTTCGGCATGGTTACAAAGCTTTTCTAAAGTTGTCGGCTTCAAGCAAAAAAAATGTCGTCTGTAGGTGGTAAGGTGTTAACTGAATGCTCGCAACATGTCATTTGACAAGCATACTATTTTGGGATCATCACGTCCGTGTATTTCCGTCATTCATATCCATGCACAAACGTTGAATCACACATTTTTCACTTTCTCTTGTTTCCCTTCTTGTGCAAATGATATTGTAACTTTGGTTGCTCTTGAAATGTCAGTGACCGATTAAATAGAGAACATTCTAATACGGTGTCCACTGACATGATAAGTCCAGCGAGAAACAGTTTTCAACAGAAATTAGGTTTGGGTCAATGAAAAAGGCAAAATTTGAAACGGTATCCATTTCGATCAAGTTAAAGATGTTTATATTCAGTCAGGAATACGCTTTTCGAAGAACCGACAGTTTTTCAAACGCCCCTTAATGATGCTCACAAACACGCTGTACCTCCAACTGTGCTAGGGGACCCATGGTAACTGTTTAACATGTCCATAGCGACTCTTGTCTTAGACAACCCCTTCTTTTGTAAAGAATGTGAACAAGGTTAATATTCGACGAGGTTTCGAACCTAACTTACCAAACGCCAAATTTTCGACTGTCCCAAATTGAAAAGGCGTTTGCCGACGACATTTCAAAATGTGATGAAATTGAAAGAACAATCTTCTGATAGGGCTTAAAACATTGTGGGAAAAGGAGAAATTGCTCGTTAAGATCAATTTCTCCTTTTCCCATAATGTTTTCCAAGTCGTCTGCAACATACTGGTCAAATGTCGTTATTGTTTGGTAATGGGTTAAAGACCATATCCGCGGGCAGACACGTTCATTCAGATATTACCAAACAATCAACATTTCGTCAACACTTTTCTGAAAGGTTGTGATATAGTTACATAAGTATAAACAATATTAACGCACCGAATCCATTGCATGCTCTTTCATGGTAAACAAATCGACACACTTTTGTCTAAAATGGAATACAACATGGGGATCACAGAAGCAATTTTTTCCCGACAGAAAGTTCGATACGCATGCATCAATATGACACGAGGGCCACGTGCCTTTTGTGCTAGCGCATACTGAACATATGCATCGAATAATAGTAAAACCCAATAAAATGGCTTTTTGAAAGTAATTTGACTTATTCAGGATTAATTCCCTCATTTACGTTGAAGGGGAAATGAATTAGCTTAAATCAAATAGACTAATTGTGATATGTTGGATCGAATTTTACATAGATTTCTGTTGATATTTTACTTAGTACAAATACGTGAACTATTCTCAGAATGAACCAGAGACAATCCAGGAATAACAATTTTTATTATGAAGGTATTCCCGAATAGAATTTACTTCCTACGGGCCTTGGTACTTTCATGCATAAGAATGATTAAAAGTATGTATAAAACAGTGAATAAATATTTTCTTGATCGGAAATGGACTTTCCTATTTAATAAAACTGTATGCGCAACGAAATTCACACGTGTTTTTTCTTTTTTTACTCATTCTTTTACTTCATCTTCTTCTCTATTTTTCTTCCTCTTCTTTTTCTTGTGTACTTATTCTTCTCTTCCTTCGTATCTTTATTCTTTGTCTTTTTCTTTTCTCCACCTTCTCTTTATCCTCCATCCTTATCTATAAGATGTAATCAATGTTTATAAGCTAGCATGTTAAGTAAAAATAGGAAAATATATTCCCTAAGAAATTATTTATGCATGCTCAGATATTACTGAAATTTGCATTTATCGCTTTCAACCCCAAATTAAGTTTGTGAGTATGAAAACAAGTTATTTTCATGCATCATTGTTTCTAATGGCACCGTAAGAGAAAAAGAAAAAACAAAAATGGCGAGCGATTTGCTCTTCCCGGCGGATGAAGTCGCGGATAAAAGTAATCAAGGCAAACAAGATGAACTGTTCGTGTTCGGTTATTCCTGTAAACTGTTCCGGGATGACGACCAGGCGAAACTCGTGGATGGTGGAAAGTTCATGATTCCGTGGATGGGAGACGAACGCCTGAAGATTGACAGGTGTGTTTACCAATCAACGAGGAGTGGAAAATTACTCTCGATTGGCAATTAAAAAGGTTTCGTGAACGCGTTTGTCGATTGTCTTAATCAATATTTTTTAGTTCGAACAGGTCAGCAGCCAGAGATGGCGATCGAACGGGGATCGACCGCTCAACGGTTAAACCGACTGTCAACGGAGTCGACGACCCAACAACGTTTGAAGGAGACCAGATTATCTCCCCTGAATCCATTCATCAGCGGTTGCAGTTGCCTCCTTGTTCGGAATTGAATAAAGTGGTTTGGTTTGTTACTGGCTGTTTACAAAGAATGCCAGTTAATCAGTTTGTTTTATTTCAGAGAGAGACATTTTGACACATAGCGCAAAGATGATATTTAAAGTTTAGTTTAGATGAATTCCAAAGAAATATAGACTTCTATACGACAGATGCAAGTTTTTGTTGCTATTGTAAGGTTTTCTGTAAAACATTATGATAGCTTTGTTAAACCTATCAATGGCAACCGTGTGTAACGATGTTGATCTGGTGATGTCTCAGATTATTTATTACAATCATTGGCTATTGATTCAGTTCTCAGACATCGCTATCTTATCAATTATTGCAGATTGTGCCCCCTTTTTGAATAAAAGCATTCATATATTAAAATTGCTATATATAAACAGGCGTTTACAATACATGCTGGTCATGATTTATGGTTGACATTTACATTTTCGTCCATTTCAGTCATTTTTTTCAAACTACAATGCTATCAATAAGGAAAGTCAATATTTTTAAACTAATTAATGTTTTTGATTAGGGGTAAATAGGGTTGCAGTTGAGTTATTGACATTTTATAGAATTGCTTTAAACACTATATTTCTTATTCAAAGATAAAAAAGTTTCTAAGCTCAGAATCAACCTCCAATTTATTATGTTGTTATTCAACAAAATTAAAGAAAAGTCTTATCCGATCATTCTACAATTTGATTTATGAAGTTTAAATGACAAAAAAACCAACATTTAGGTAAGTTATTGAATGTAGGTCTATAATCAAAACCAATGAGCATTTAGGAAATCTAAAGCTTTGATCTAGAAGTTGATAGAGATATAATCTTAAATCGTATATGTTAGTTTCAGGTACAGTGATGGGTGAATCTATTGTATTTTATCTATTGCATATCTTAAAGCAGCGTCCTTTTGTATATGTTTTATCAAATCATATACAATGAATTTTATCTTCATCAAGAAATCCTTATGCTTTTATAGAACTTAAGATAATATGTAAACAAAAATTCCTTTAACTAATAAACAATACCTTTGATTTGGACATCTTGTGTTGGAATTTATTGTTTTCTTATTGGCTGCAGGTATGATGGACGAGGGCACTTGTTTGATCTTAGTGCCTATGATGCTGACCTTGTTAAAAAGGGTGGTGAGTTGTCAGAGGAGGAAAAACGTATTGAACAGATGTGTGATGAGGAGCGCTATTTGGAACTACATACCGATGTAGCTGAGAAAGCCATGTATGAAGGTAAAAATTGAAAAAATACAGTCTTCATCTTTTTCAACTTTTCAGAACTAGAGTAATAGTTTGAGCAGATTACTTCAACTGCCATTATGCTGTCCCAAGAGGCTTTTCACTAGTTTGTTTAATTTGGGTAAGTTTCTTTAGAATTGGGGGGGAAAATAATTCTATTAGTTTGGAATACGACTAAAAAACAAAATCCTGTGATGTATGTTTAGTTGATAATTGCTGTCAAACATATGACAATTATCTGCATGTACATGCTTCATCATTTTTGATTTCTTAACTCCAAAAAACAAACAGTGTCTTGATTAAAGTAAAGACATTTTATAGATAATTTTTCCAATATTTGATATGTTATATTAATTTACCGAAGGGTCTACTATTAAGAAAGCTTGTTTGTATTACATTGTGAGAGTTTATTTTCAGAGGAAGAATGGAAGCGGTACTATGAATCTCTGTCAGAGGGCTACAAGGCAGTTGGATTTAGCTACGACTATTATGGACAACAGGAAAATGCACTAGGAGGTAGATATTTACTGCTAACATTATGGACAGTTATAATGGTATTTCCTTTATTTTGGAGTTTTAATGATCAGTCCAAATTGAACCCAACTGCAATTAATAGTTTGAAAACTGACATTTTCATTGTGATATCTTTATGAAAACATTGAGACCAAAGGAGAAATTGCTCTTGAAGAGCATGTTCTTGCTGTTATATGTACTTATGTGTTAAATCCTCTTGGTAAATTATTTTCTTAAAACGTGTAATGTCAATAAAAAAAAAAGAGCCAAGACCCCCTTTTCCAAACAAATGTAAACCAAAGATGGTAAAACTAAAGGCTATATAACTGTTAATTATTTTAGAAATGTCCGATAGATAATGCAAAGTAAACATGATTTTAGGTCTCTTTGTTTTTACTCTCGTTAAGACTCTGGTCTTAAGATTCAAATGATTAATAATAGAGGATCGCAATATGAATAGTACCGTCGCATCAGCGAAGGAAGCAAACTGTCAATATCAAAAAACTTTACAAATTAACCCTCTTTTAATTCTCACATTCTACCATGCATCGTAACACACTGGGCGGAATGTGGTAAATATTAATTGGTTTTCGTGGAACAAAACATCCGAGTCTACCAATCAAGTGTGTCAAGTTGTTTACACATAATAAAGACCCGATTAATACACGCCTCAGGCATTGTTTGACACACCTGAATATGCCTAGCATAGAGACTATAAACCTCTACCTTTACCTACCTTTACCATTTAATTGATTCTTTTATTCCAAAAGTTCTCCATCATTCTACCATCCTATTTTAAAATGTAAGTGGGCATGATTTCTTGTTAAACCTTTTAAAATGTCTTCTACGTTTTTGAAATGACATTGCAGATTACCGTTCAATGGTAGTAACTCTCTAATTCTGGGGGAAATCTTGCAAGCTTAGCAAGATATCATGACCACAAGAATTTTGTAAACCAAGATATCAGCGTCACTAACATTTTGAAAAAGAAAAAAAATGGCCAATACAATTTAAAAAAGCAAGATATCGTGTTTTACCCAACTCAAGATATTTTTACAGTATCAATTAAGATATTTTCTCTCATTGTAGGGGTGGCTGTCGTGAATGAAGAAGATAAGCCATTTGTACCTCCCAAAGAACTGCAGCTACCTGAAGATATTCAAATTGTAACTATCTCATATAATGTTGTATGTTATTACATTCAGATTGTTGTTTGGTTACTTTAAAAGGAAATACTGAAGGTGAAATATATGTAATGGTTTAGCTATCTAAATGACTTTGCAAGTTGTCATACATCTGCCATGTAGAAGAACTGTTGATTTTGGAAATTCTATGTTGAATTGGCCATAACAATCAGTTTAAATGTATTTTTAAATGAAAATGAAAAACACCATGCCATGTACCCAAATCAATCACTCATGAACATACATCAATAATAAGTTTAATAACAAATATTGATCAAGTTAAGATCAACAAAACATGTCATCAATTTCATGACAAGTAATCAAGGTCACAAGACTTTCAACATGGACTACCTATACACACTTCAATGTCCAGCATATATATAGATAGCTATGAAGGCATTGTCACAATAGGATATTTTGTAGTATAATTGACATATTTTTATCAAGGAAGAAACACAGTTGTACACTAGTCCATCTTAAAAGCGTTAGCAGTCAACAATTATGAGCAAAAAAAACGTTTTCAAGAAATGAAAAGAAAAAAGAAATTGTGTACCAAACCATAATGACAGATATGTTGATATTTCAGCCCCTCACTGTGAAAGAGAATGTGATAATAGAGAAGACGGCCATGTTTATTGCTAAACACGGCCTTCAGATGGAGATTATGGTGAAGACTAAACAGTCCAAGAATGACCAGTTCCTCTTCATGTACTTTGAGAATGAGCTTCACCCTTACTACAGACACATGGTACAGATGATCAAGACAAACAAATATGTTCCTAAGCTACAGGAAGAGGAGGAGGAGAACCATGATGACAGTATGTAGTCAGGAGGGTTTTTTGGTGATTTACTCTAGCAATGGACACAAACATCATCTATTATTGAGTTTGGGAATTTATTAATGATCTTATTGAAGCAAATAACAGCTGAAATGAGTTATTGTTATGATTTTGCTTAGATGCCATTAGTGAAGTAAAAAATAATTTCTCTTAAGGAAAAATTTAGCTTTGTCATACTGGTTTCCCTAACCGTAATAGTGCTGGAACCGACTTCATGCTTATAAAAATAGGTTAGATCCAGGCCATGTAAATTGGCGACTGGTCTGTGATATAACCTGATCATTGGGTCAAAACATGTTTTTCTCACACCACTGATGATGCAGGAAAGCGGGCAACCATTATGAAAGGAAAATCATGCCATACTGGTGAGAAATAATCGGAAGAATGGAGAGGTTACCAACAGCAGTAATGCTATTGAAATACTGTTGATAATGGTTTAAAACTCATGATTTTGATTGAAAATGAAGTATATCATTACACTGTTGCATATGCTTACAGGTGGGGAGATGGAGGATGGACATCATGGTTACTTACATCCTGCATTACTGACATCAAACAGAGCTTCACCAACACCAGAGGTAAGTTTTAGTTAACATAGTACCTGTGTAACAATATTTTGGAAATACTTGTTGACAAAGTTTGTCTAGGTGTGTGAAGATTTTTCATACCTTGGCAAACTATGTTAATAGATATTTGTAGAAGTGTAACTGAGATACAACCTTTTTCTTATTTTGAGAGCTCTGTATCATCTTCTTGCAATATAGTAGACACTTCTTATCAAACTGATGCTACAGACTGTAGTGCAATTAAGAATGCCCAGTATAGGTATATTGGAAGGATGCTGTTTGTACTTCACCCTTGAAGTCGTTGAATGTAGGGCAGTTGACAACTGACTGGGGAAGGCTGTTCCAGTGGGAGACAGGAGTTATTGAAAGCTGATTTGGTCATTGTACTCAAGAGTTTATTAGATGTCATATCGAGGGTTCTATGCAATACTATAGTAAGTGCTTCATGTTTGTGAAGCACTTGCTATAGTCTTTCATTGAACCCTGGATATGGGTCTGATGTCACATGTTCTCATTATCAAATACTTCTATAAGCCATTTCTTCTAGTAAATCATACCCTTTTTGTTAATTAAGTTAAAATTGAATGATAAGACTTATTACAGAAGAAGAAGAGATGATTTGATAATGTCTCTCGGATTCTATTTTGAAAATTTAGGTGATTCAAATTTGTTGCATTAGTTGATGGTATTTGTATGAAAAGTTACATCATTATTTGTTCTTTTTGAAAACATGACAGAAACAAGTTGTAAGTTGTGGGAAACATTGTGACAGGTGATATCTTTGAACTGCATTAGTCGGAAGACCTAATAGATGATATAATTTCTTTATGTTTAATCCATTACCAAACAATAACGACATTTGTCCAGTTTGTTGCAGATGCCTCAGGAAAACATTGTGGGAATTTGAGAAATTGCTTTAAGAGCAATTTCTCCTTTTCCCACAACATTTTCTCAGAAGATTATTATTCAGTTTCATCTCATTTTAAAATGTCGCCTGCAAACTCTTTCGATTTGGGACAGTCGAAAATTTGGTATTTGGTAAAGGGTTAAAGACCAAGATAAGAGGGATACTTCTTTATCATTTTATTTTTAAAGCCAACTCATCAGACTCTAATGAGTCTCTTTGTATAGGTTTTGTCTATACTTTTTGAAATTCTATGCATGAAATAACCATTATCAGGTTTCATAGGGGACCTCATCAGTAGATCTATCATAAAACTGAGCAAAGTAGCCGGGGTTTATAGTCAAAGTAGCCGGTAGAAATCCCTTAATGAAGCTTTTTATATACCTCTTCATCTAACCACTCAGGTCAATATAGCTTATTCTAACAAATCCCTTTTATGGTCAATTTTGCTAGAGTCAATATAACTTATACCAAGCAGCCCTTTTCCTTGCCATTTTCACTGGAGTCAATAAAGCTTATGTTAGAAAATCCTATTTTATTGCCATTTTCACTGGAGTCAATAAAGCTTATGTTAGAAAATCCTATTTTATTGCCATTTTCACTGGAGTCAATAAAGCTTATGTTAGAAAATCCTATTTTATTGCCATTTTCAGGTTTATAAACCTCTGACAGTCCAGATGCCAAAGGTATCAATCCATGAAACACCTTATGGCCAGCTGTTACAGTCTTTCTCCAAAGTCAATAAGGACGTCGAGGAGAAACAAAAGTGAGTGTGGAAAAGGCCCATTAGCTTCTTCATTTATGGATTTTTACATGAATTATTACTGAAAAACTTGATAAACTTGTCTGAACGTTAGACAGATTATATTGGAATTTATTGAAAGATGATTATTCAACATTTGGATGAGATTTTGTGATGAGTTCCAATTCAAAGGAAGCAACTGTAGTTAATGCTCATAAAGAAATTAAAAGCGGGGTCTACTTTGCAACTATTCATAAGTCTACATTCACAAGTTTAGATTTTGTTTCAAGGAATTAGAATTGAGAGCATTTAATATAGGTTGCAAGATGCAATGTAGACATGTCTTAATTAAAGGAAATTAGCCCAATTGATTTTTTTGAAGAAAGTTTTAGGAAGTATTCCATATTTATGTAAAATCTTAACCTTGTATTGTCATACACATCTTATATATATATTGTGTGTCAAATTATTTGAGATAATATTCAATTTACCTTTAGATGTTAAAACCATGTTGTTGTTTTTTTGGAACAGAGCTAGAGAGCTTAAAGAGATGAAGGCCTTAGGAGAACAGTCTAAAAAGCTTACAGACAGTATGTCCGATACTTATGGGCCCTCTTTACCCCCACCCCCGGGCCTTGAACCTGTCACCCTGCCAGCTGATGTTAAACAGGAAGAGGAAACAAGGTAACATTAAATGATGATGCTTGCCTGCCAGATTTGTGCTGCCTTTAAATTGAGAATCTTTGTTGCATCAAAAGACATCAGCAATTGTTTTGGAACAAGAAGAAAATGCTTTAATGAGTAAATTGGATATAGTCGTATTTTGAATCTTAATCAAAGCAAACTGAATGAGGTTTTTGTCTTGAAGAATAGTTGATTTACATAAAATGTGTGAATTTGAAAGATTTTTTTAAGAATGGTTTTATTCAATTGTGTACTCATATGTACTTGATGATTATGATAAAATTCATTGAGAAGGCCATGAAACCATAATTTTGGTACCTTTAACATCTATCCAGAAAACACCATTGGGATGAAGAATGGTCTTATGCATTTAGAATTTAGAATCTATATTACCAATCCTATTTTGTGTTAATTGGTTAGAATTACCCTAATTAGATAAGAAAAGCAATAAGAAAGTAAGACAGAGAAATACACTGCTTATACAAACCTGATATACACGGATGAATGAATCATTTGCCTCTGTGTCTATCAATATATTTATTTTACAGTGAATCTCCGGAGCACATAGTCCCCCCACCTCCCGATGTTCAGCCTATAGTTGACAGAATGGCCATGTACGTGGCCAAGAATGGAGATGAGTTTGAAATTGTTGTGAAGAGTAAGAAGGATCCACGGTTTCAGTTTCTCGAGTCCTGGCACATGCACTTTAGTTACTACAGCTTCAAAAAACATCTATTTATACAGGTGAGCCAGTTGTTTAACCCTAAGATTGCTGGGTAACTTTCTAAATATGTGTTACATAGGCAGTTTTCAGTGTGGGGAGAATAATCTTTGAAGGATTTACAGATGTAATTTTCATATGATATAACTCAACATAATTATAAAACGGCCAATGGCCCCTGTAAAGCAAGTTCAAGATTACAGTTTGTAGATTCGGAAGATAGCTGCCCTTCAATAGCCTATAGGTTAATGCTTGTCAATCTGGTTTCTGACCATGTGATATTATAACTTGATAGATTGTTTTTGGGAAGGATAAGCTATAGTGTTGCTTTGAACCCTTATGGTTTACCTTTTTTTATTTATTTAGGAAATGGCTAGAGAAAAAGAGGTGAAAGAGTTGGAAGAAAAACGAAAAGAACAAGAAAAAGCAGAGTCCTTAGCAAAGGGTGTGAAGTTTAAGTTGAAGAAAGTGAAAGAACCAGAATCTACAACCCTGGAGAATAAGAAAATATTTGATAATGATGAATCCAGCGAAGAGGAAGCCATGAATGGTAAAGTTAAACATTGGGTTATTATTGGGCATTGGATGGTTTGAAGGTCATTTAAAAGTTTACAAGTTGAGTTGTTAAAGATTTACCACAGTTGTCTGATTAATGCTTTTTAATGGAATATTTAGTTGACACGAAATGTTTTGCATACCAATTAGAACTTTAACCCTTTTAGTGCTGGAACCTTCTTCATGCTTATGCAAACAGGTCGGATCCAGGCCAGCCGCCAAGTAAAAACAAACAACACATAATAATCAGAGAAAAAGGTATTTTCTTTGTTTTTAGTTAAAAGGCGTTGTGACCATAAGATAAATTAATTCTTTTATCTCAGTGGTTTCTGAAAACTTCTGAAGATGCCATGCATTGAGGTGTTATTGAGTACTCTGTAAAGCAGATTTGATATATGTATATAAATATATACCTAATCAAAGAACATTCCATAATTACAGGACATACAGACAAGGTTAAAGAGACAAAAGGCAGGTCAAGTCAGTCTGGAACCTCTACACCAGTCACAGATACAGATACTACTGACAGTAAAAGTGATGAACATCTAGAGAAAAAACTAGGTAAACTCATCTTATAAGATAGCCCTGTCTTGAGGCTACTCCACAGTAATATGATTTACAAACAAACAAATCAAGTGAATGATGAAAGCCAAATCTTGAACTTCTGAGGCAATTACTTCTTTTACTTCAATTAAATTTGCCAACACACTCCTATAGGGCTTGTAAATTTTGTGTCATAAGACCCCTTTCTGCAGGAATTAAAATCCATATACTGGTATATTTGGATTTTAACGATGGGTAATCTCTTTACCAACTTGGAGAGTTCTTATCATTGCACCCAGTTTGAACAGCCATAGTTGTCCGCTAAGTTTGGGATCCTTCATTAATTAAGAGCTAGGCATCATATTAACACTATTTGTGGAATGGCAAGCCCAATAAGAAATTAACACTTTACTCATAAATTTCAAGATTTATTTTCCCGGGAGTAAAAGCATATGTAACTTACTAGGTCCAACTTGCTTTCCATGACATATGAAACCTGAAAGAGTGTAATTCAAACTTATGGGCCTGTTCTTTCCTCATACCTCATGAACAAACTGGGCGGGTAATGTTTCCCTTTTCCAACAATATCTTTTAACTAGAGGAGCACTGTTTAGTTAAAGAATAATTTTAATTTGGTAATAAACAATGTGAATTTGTGAGGATGAAAATTTTTGAAGAGTTGTATTATTACATATTTTGATATTATTTTCAGCTGAGCAGCGTGTACGAGACAGATTGGCAGCTTCAGCAAGGGAGAAACTGTCTCAGGTTGATAAAGAAAAACAAAAGCGAGAAGAAAGGAAGAAGAAAGCAGCCATGTTTTTAAGTTTGTTAAAAAACAAGTCAGGGGAGGAAGAAACTGGTAATTGGGACTTACATTTATTTGGTCCCATTGGTTATTATGCAACATTACAAAGAGTTATTTTTCGTCCTTGATGATAACTCTTCATGAATATAGTTCAAGAAAATCTGCTTTCAACCATTAGCAAAGTCGCATTTGCAGGAAAGGTTTAATCAATAGGTCAGGAAGTAGGATGGGCGGTTTCACTTATGATAACTAAATAAATTGCTTACAAAGAGAAGTTTGTAATGAAAAATTGATATTGATCTGTAAAGTTTGTGAAAACCTGTGCTTAGTATGAGCTTTTGAAATGTTCCTAATTAAAAGAAGTAGCAGAAAACAATTATGAGATGTGCAAAAAAGTGTGCTGTTTTTGGTGACATCGATAAGAAGCTATTACAAAAAAAATAGAAAATGCTCATCTTAAACAATATCTTCGTATTCACTAATCAGGTTTTTCATTTTTCCAGAATCGTGCCTTGCGGGTAACATTTTGATACATTTGAATAGATGCATTCTTTGCTGATTTAACCTGAATTTATTCTCTATTGATGTTATAGTAGTTGTAATCAATACTTGATGAATTGAACCCATCCTTGCTGTAAATCATTTCAATGATAACCATCAACACATGACCATTGATAAATGTGAAAAAGCATATCTACAAAATGTAACCCTTAGATTGCTGTGTCATCTTTCCAAGACCTTCAATATCTGCTTAATTTTGATGAGGAAAGATACTTAGAGTAGCAAGCAGGTTAGATTCAGGTCAGCCGCCAAGTAAATTGGCGGTTGGCCTGTGATCTTACCTGTTTGCATAAGCATGAAGTCGGTAAGTGATATGAACTCATGAAACTCATGGCCTGGATCTAACCTGTTTTCTAGTCTGAGAAAGCATGAAGTCGGTTCTAACACTTAAGAGTTAAAATCAGGTTTTTTTTACTTTAGACACAAAGCAAGCATCCCAGCCCGGCAGTGGAAGGTCATCTCCTGTGAAGAAAGAAGAAATCTCACAGTCCTCTCGGCAGAAATCTCCAGATGGTAAATCACGGGACAGATCCAAGTCTCGTGAAAGAAGCTCAAAATCAAAACACAAAAGGTCAAGGTCAAGGGATCGTAGGTCAAGGTCGAGAGATAGAAGGTCAAGGGATAAGAGATCCAGGTCGTCCTCAAGGTCAAAGTCTAAAAAGAAGAGAAGAAAGCGATCACCTACCCCACCCAGTGCTTATGCTGTTACAAGAAGGTATGTACATTCTACTTGAGATACATGGAGCACTTTAACCATCTACATGGCCTTTTCTCGTTTTATAAAAGGTGCTCATTAAAGGCACCTTTCTAAAAGGAAATTTCTTTAAAATCATGCAGTTTTTAAAAAAAAATCAAAGTCACATTAACTTTTTGGTTTCCCAATTCAGCAATTTCATTGAAACAACTTGCTACAATTAACAGGCCTAGGCCTCTTCCCAAATAAAAAAAAAAAGGCTCTTATTTACCCATAACTCCACAAATACTCATTTTAGTGTACCTGCAGATAAAGTCATGTTATAAATAATCCTGTTAATCTTTATGGGTTTCTAAAAAAATGTTACAAAAAATTCCTATGTGCTTTCATGAATTATCATTGTTATGTACTGTCTATTTTGTAAATGCAGCAGGGCTAAAATCCAATATGAGGACTTGAGTCAATAAAATAATTTGAGTGAAAGGAAATTCCTTGTAACATTTTCAAAAAGTTTGTAACAGTTCCACAATTTTTATGTCTTTTTCATGAATTTGATGTGACATCTATCAAAACTGCTGAGAGGGGTTATGTTATGTGAACCTCAAGCATTCAAAACTTTCAAGGGTCAAAATATTGTTGCAGTTACTAAACTCATTTCTGTATATGGAATTAATGTGACAGACTCAATTATAAGGCAGAAGCACTTAAACAATATATTTTGTATTTTGTCATTCTGAGTGATAATCAATTTGACACAAAAGTTTTTCGTATCTTCTGGTACAGTTTTTAAAAACAAATGCCAACAATTCAGAACATTATGATTTCTTTGATATAGTAAAGTGATTCATAAGCAACATTCCCTGTCTTTTAGCTCTGACCTTCTCTTTTAATACCTTCTTGCCTATATTTCAGGTCTCCCCCAAGATATGCCCCACCCATCCCTTCATACAGATATATGGATAGTAAAGGTAGACACTCAAGGTCACCTTCAGGTGCTATCAGTTCTCGACACAGAACACGGTCAAGGTCACCAGCAAAACGGAGCTCAAGGCACAGGTCACGCTCACGATCAAAATCAAAGACAAAATCCAAAAAGAAAAAGAGGTCAAAGTCACCAAAATCGAAACATGAAGATGGATCTAGTCATAAAAAGAAAAGCTCAAAAAAGAAAAAGAAAAGATCAAAGTCCCGATCACCCAAACATAAACGAAGCAAGATCTCGCCTATTCCTGAAAGTCCAGCAGGGGACACAACACAGACCAAACAGGAAGTGGATGTCTCGAGACAGGATGTCAGGGTACCCCCTGCTTTTGACCCAGATGAAGTTGTGACAATACTAGACGACAATGAAGTGGAAGAAGGAGAAATGGTGGAGGAGAACACAAATGAACAAATAGAAAAGTAAATCTCATTTTACCTCTATCATGCTGGCATTGGTCAGGCTTGGCATACATCATGGTCCACAGTACAATATACTTGCATGATTGTGTCTTTGATAAATTTGTACTCTCCAACAAGAGATTGAGTGAGAAAAAATTCAAATTCCTCTCAAGCCTTGTGCATTTTCCTGAATTTGATAGTCTGAAGTATATTGCACTGATCATCTCTTGTAATCATTAAAAGAATGCCTCAATCTTTTGTAAGAATAGATAGAAATATGTGTGCTTGAATTTTTGTTTTTATTATTTTTCATTGTAAGATGTTCCATATGTCTCATCTATTGCATATAATGGTTGTTTGATGGTACTTTCAAAGTTCAGTTGTAAATCTCTAGTCCATCCTTTTATATTTGACTTTCCCACTGATCAAAATTGAAAGCAACATCATTTGGTAACTGTTAAGTATGTGGAATAACATTTCCTTGTTAAGCAGTGCTTAAGCATTTGTGCCAAAATGGGACATTGCTCATCTTAAGTTAATTTACAGTTTTATATCAATTAATCTCAATCAGTTTTGAAAGATAATCTGCAAGTTTTTCTAAACAAGCAAAGATGAGGGAGAGCATAAAATGCGGACTTATTGGTAAGACAGCATGTTAACATTCATTGATTCATGGTGTTGTTATATTAAGCTGTCTAACTCCATTTGGATTCTCAAATTGTTATGGTGGAATGTCAAAGGGCAAGGCATTGCTTTCAAGGATAGTTCTTGGAGAGGACAGTGCAGTACCAAGAAGATATTTTTTCATGAGATGTCATTTGTTACCATTTTTAGACTTGCCATATCAATTAACATATTTTCTATTCAATAGTTCAGATATCGAATTCATGTTAGTGTCTATAGCACAATTCATATCAATGGCAATTTGACTCCATATCACAGTAATCTATTATTCACTTCTGACTATTTTTTTCCCCTAAAGTTTTCTTTTTTTCCCAATTATTGTCATATCATTTCTTCATTTTATTGTTGATTATTTAGGAACAGTTTAAATTCAAATATATTTCTTTGTCTACCGGATATATAGGAGACGATCTTTATAAGCCTAGCTTTCAATCGAATCCTTTTTATCTGTTTATTTATAAATGTAAATCTATGTACAAATATATATGAAATGATGAATAAAATATGTTAAAACTAAGAAGATATCAATTAGTCAAATGCTGCTGCAAAATAAATGGTATAATTCTGAAAACAGAATTATCCCTCTTCTGAGATGAATAAATAAAATGTATCCATTTCAGGCCACCATCAGAAGATGCAGGTAAATCAGAAATTGTGAAGAGAGAAGAAAGGAGCCGTAGTCGGTCTTCGTCTATAGACAGCCATCATTCCTCTAGATCACCCACGGAGACCCCTTGCTCTAGGTCAAAGTCACCTTCACCAAGTTTTAAAAATAGCCCAGCAGAATCAGGGGAGGTTACTCCAGTGCCATCAGATTTGAATGATGGAGAAAATAGTAATGTTAGTGAATCTTCAGTGCCAAAAAATGTCTCATCGGTAAGTCTTTCATTATTCTTATTTCCCTTATAATACATTGATAAAAGTTAAATTTTATTTCAAATGTTTTTATTCTTAAAACACAATGATGAAAGTCGAGTTGCATTTCAAATGTTTATATTATAGTTATTCAAAACTGCTTGTAAAGTTAAATGATTTTGTAAATGTTATAGGTTTTCATTGCTTGGACCGTACATTTCATTTAATGCTGGTTATTGAAGGTTTTCTTAATTCATACTCTTTTCTTTTTTATTGTTATACATTTTAATCTTTAGCATTTCACCTCTAGCATTGTTTGTATCTCCATTGTGTATCACTGTTTTCCGCATAAGTATTAACCCTTTACGGTATATAGCGCCGTTCGCCGCCTTATCGATTACCGTATAAAACCCTTTTCGCCGTTATACCTATTACCGTATAAAACCTATTTTGACGTTCTATCGATTACCGCATAGAACGCTTTTTGACAGCTGAAAAATTGATTCAACTTTAGCTCTTAATAACACATCTTTGCACACACGTCATTTTCTCCAAAGTTTATTTTCCTCTTAAATAAATATGTCTTCTTTCATTTCCGATGATGAAATTATAGGGTCAAAGTTTAAACTTTTGCTCTAGAGAGAATCTTTTGATAATGGTCTCACGACACACTTATGGAAATAACGCTATCAAATTGAGATGAAGGGAATCCAAATTACCAATCCAATTAATGAGAAGTCTTCTGGTCATAAAAGATCAAAACACTGCCGATTTGTAAAGACTCGATAAGGATTTCATGCAATTCTTTAGTAACTTAACACATTTCTAAAAATACTATCCAATTAAAACGAGAGCATACGGCACGCGACCTGTAAAGGATGTTTATGACACGGAGCTATTGCTCAAAGTTTAAAGGCGATTGAAAATCGAGCCGTCAAATAATTGACGTTATAAAGACGGCCTTTTTAAAATATTTAGCCAATTTGGTGTTTCCGATCGCAAGTCAGACATCAATGTAGATTCAGAGCAGTAATTTGATCGGGTTTTTTTAAGCCTGAAGATGACGAAATGTTGATAAATATTACCAATTCACGGACAAGCAAATTAGATCATTCCTCTGACTTTGACTACAACTACGAGCTTTTGGTAAATTCTTCACACATGGACACGTATTTTACGGAAATATTAGCATGTTTCATTGCCAAAATGAGTTGATTTTTACTGTTTTACATTTATTAGAAGGACCAGGTTTAACTTCTTTACAAAGCAATATTGCGTTGAAAAACATGCTTTTCTTCATTTTGGAAACGGTTTGAATGGGAATTGAAGTAAAACGATTCAGCTTTGTTGAGAAATATGCTAAGACAAAGCATATATCTCGAGTCATGAATGGTATTTTTCGGCAACAAAATTCCCTGCAATTGATGACAAAACAGAAAAACAAATTAGGGATCTCTCAGGGAGAACACATAAGTCATATTATTTCTTTTGGTTTTATATAATTCACACCGTAATATGCATTTTCATTGTTTGTTTAATTTTCTACAACTTAATCCTGATATGAATGTATCACTAAATAAAGAAAAAAACATCAACTTAATGGAAATTTTGTTCTCGTCGTCTTTTATTCTTTGAGAAAATCTATTAGATGAATGTAAAATGCATTAATTTGGGTTTGATTAACAGTACCCCAATCAATAACAATTATCGGAGATAATCCTGTGCAAATAGGTACCCAGGGTGACTAATTATGTATGCGTTAATGGTCTTCGATAATCGGATGGTTTATACCTATAGTGTCACTGATAAGCCTTATCTCTATACCTTAAAGGGTTAAAAGTCTTTACAATTGCCGGCAGCTGATGCTAACAATTTATAACCCTTTTAGGAACCGACTTCATGCTTATGCAAATAGATTGGACCCAGGCCAGCTGCCTGTGATATAACTTGTTTGCTTCTCTGAGTATCTTTCCACATCAAAATTAAGCAGATTAAATTCTAAGGTTTTGGAAAGCAGATGACACAAAAATCTATCTTAAGAAAATGATCCAGCATTTTATGGGTTACACTGTTCTCTCATATGGAAAGTGGCAGGAGATACTAATCATAATAAATAATAAAGAATTTTGTTAAAGATGAAAAAAGAAGTTGATTGATTTATTGATAAGTTGTTGAAGAAACCATTATGATAAAAGAAGAAGTTGCTCATGATGAGCCACTCTTTCTTTTGTAACAATTGTTTTTGCAGATTTGTTAAAGCTGCTTGTTCACAGACATGAAGTAATTTGGAAGTTAAAAATTAATCTCTTTGAAACTGTTCAGCAGCTGTTCTCTTGTATGATGCGCTCTGAAGAAAAACATTTGGAAGCAAAATTAGTTTGTATCTTATTTAAAAGCCCTTATACAGTGAATCAATATGTATGATTCAAAAGCCTTTCAACAGTTTTGAAATCTATGACATATATGATGTCCATACTTGATAAATTGATGCTTCTTTAACTAATTATGCTTTCAATAACTTTATTTAATTGTATATCATACAGCAATACAAACAATGTATTGGTTCAACGACATTTAATTTTGCTTTTCAAATTTTTTCATTTTTGGACAAGCACCTTTAAAGACATTTAAAAGAAGGTTTTTAAGACTGCCATTATATATTTTTTTGTTTCGTTACAGTACATGATAAACAGGGTTCGAGCAATTATTCAAGCCAGTAAGGAGGCAATTAAACAGGAAGAAGATATGTTTGCTGATACCTGATAGACCAAGCTGTGTGTTAGACATTATCATCCCAATAGTGCTGCCTTCAACTGCCCACTGGCCTAAATTGTGAAATATATATACACTCACAAGCAGATAGTTTTCTATAAATAAACCACTGTGACAAAAGAATAAAGTCCTCATCATGAGCAACTTCTTTTTTTTGTCACAATGGTTTCTACCCAATTTTTTTACCCTTATAGTGCTGGAACCAACTTTATGCTTATGCAAACAGGTTAGATTCAGGCCAGTCACCAAATAAATTGGTGGCTGGCCTGTGATCTAACCTGTTTGCTACTCTGAGTATTTTTCCCCATCAAAATCAAGCAGTTATTCAAGGTTTTGAAAAGCAGATGACACAAAATATCTTTTTCAGAATATCAACACTCACAAGCAGTTAATTTTCTGAGAAAAATTAAGCATTAAATGGTCTTTATTGAAGCTTAGAAGAATAAGTATTGCATTCCAAAGGGTAATTGCTCAAGTAGACAAGTTTCTCTTTCTGTCACAAAGTTTAGGTCTTTTTTTTTACCAAAAAGGTGATATAAGATAATGAGTTATGAGAAAGTGAAATTTATTTGCTCATGTGCCAAAGTTATCTGACTTGCTTAAAAACTTCTCACTCATATGTAAGCATTTTAATGGACCCAAAGCAGTTGTCTCAAGAAACAACTGTGACATAAAGTGGAATCACTTGTGACAAATAATTCATTCCTTTATCACAATGTTTCGATCCAATATGGTGAAGAAATAATCCATTTGTATCAGACATTTTAATTGACATATACTGTTCTTTTAAAACTAAGGTAGCTCCATGACATTTTTTGATGGAATTGATCCCACAGTCTCTCCATATTTTATTAGGAGCCATCAATGATCACAAAGATTTGCTGGTTGTATTTGTAATGATTAACAAAAGTTTACAAACAAAACTTTGAGGTGATATTGTTATGAAAAAGAAAATATGCTCATTATTTACCAAGAAGGAAGATTTTTCACAGTTTTCTTCAAATGCCTTCTGTTTCTACGTGAATAAGCATTGCATATAGAACTTACATTACGTTCAAGCACTCTCAAGTCATATTGAGCTTTTTCTCTCTTTCTCCTTATATTGTAGTGAATTCAACCCACCATTGTAATTGACATGTTTTTTTTTTTTATCTTCTGCTCTTGCTTTCAATTTGGATAAGTCAAAACTTCAATATGATGAAAGAGTTTTCATTAAAAGCATAGGGGTCTATGTTTATCCTGGGGTCAGTACAAGTCATATACTATAGAAGTAATAGTATATAACATGGTACTGACCCCAGTTAACTAATGCCTCCTTTGATTAAAGTGCTTTCCAGAACAGTTTGCAAGCCTTTGGTCACTTGTTCAGCTGCACCATTATTTGAGTGGTATGTACCCATGAAACTGTTCTTATTACCATGAGTGTTTACAAACACAAAATCATGATAATACATTTAGAACAAGCATCTGCTGAAGTAAAAATACATCTGACTCGTTCATCTAACACCTAGAAGTATTTTAATTTTTAAATATAAATGACCAGGTGTCATCATGTGTTTTCATAAATAAATTGTTATTTGAGAACTGTGTCTGTTGTTTACTTTTCTCCAACTCTGGTTCCTGGATTCGAGACCCTGGTTTGACGAATATCCTTGCTAAAGTTAAATGTAAGAAAACAATCTGTTGCTTGGAATGTATGTCCTTCAATCCTGATGTTGGAAAATCAAAGACATAAATAGATAAACAGGCTATAGTGCTATAACTGATTGGTAATGTTGGGCTTTTAATAATTATGCCAGACATGTAGCATTCAGCACCCATCAATGATTCTCGCATTGCCTTATCAGTCTGTTCCCACCTCAACAGCAGACAGGAAAATATATTTTGCATATGATATAAGGCAATTATCATTGTGACAAAAGTATAAATTGCCAATCATGGTTGCTAGAAACATCAAAGATGGATGGGTATTACCCTTAGAATGCTGGGTAATTTTTCTAAAAATACTTTTATGTCGCCTGCTTTTTAAAACCTTGAATATCTGCCTAATTTTGATGAGGAAAGATACTTAGAGTAGCAAACAGGTTTGATTACAGGCCAGCTGCAAATTAACTTGGCGGCTGGCCTAGATCAAACATGTTAGCATAAGCATGAAGTCATTTTCAGCTCTATTAGGGAAAATGGGTGAAAAAAAATCTATGTAATGGTTCCCTACATTTTGATTAGTATTAATTTTTGGTTTTTACATGGCGTCGAAATTAATTCTGTTATGTCGCAATACCCGACTCTTATGATGAAGATTTCATACTCCACTGGCCGCCATTCAAGGCTGACAAGCAGGGTAGTACCGTCGGCATTCCCCAAGTCAGTTGGGCGACTTCCTCTCATGAATTTGTTGGTAAAACCTCACAATATAAGCAGGTTTGTTCAAATACATATGAACTTCTCTGCATACTTTGTGGACAAGCGAAACCTCTGAAGTACTGAAAATCTACTTAAAACAACTTCTTTCCAAAAGTACAAGTCTAAAAGAGTTATTTCTGAAGTATAGTGTAACAAACAGAGACATACACAGTTGAAGAGTCATTAACATATCTCTTCAGATACTGAATGCATAACATTATTTGGAATTCTGCATGTTGATTAAATGAAAAGCAAAACAATAGGCATTTTAAAAGAATGAAACAAAACCATTGTCATAAAGTAAGAACCGATAGTCATGAGCATTTTCTTAGATTTTCTCGATTGTTTCTTAAGTTGTCTGTTAGCATGTGAATACATGTATATCTAAGGTTCAGTGCATTATAATTGTTAGTGCATTACATTTGTGAAGGACTTGCTAGTTTTGCATTTAACCCTCTTTATGAGGTAAAGTAATTAAACTTTCATCTGCTGCTATCTCAAATTTTACATATCAGCAAATAGGTTAGATCACAGGTCAGCCAACAATTTACTTGTGGGCTTGTCTAGATCTCCCCTGTTTGCATAAGCATGAAGTCGGTTCAAGCACTATAAGGGTTAAAAATAACTAACAAGTTTTATTACAATAATCAACAACAGCACCAATGTCATTTATAAAGTATTTTATTTCTTAAAGTATTTCTTTCAAACATACAAAAGTTAACATAACAAAACAAAAACTTTCCTTCAAGACACAACATGTGTGCATGATGAATAAATGCACTTAGCAAGTTTGCCCAAGAATGGTAAGATGAACATGTATCAAATATTCAAGATCGCACCATAATAAATGTATTTATGCTTTTTCTTGTTGTCTGCGTTTGCTTATAATTTGGGACAGTCATAATAGTTCCATATTGGGAAATTGACAAAAGGACTTCCACAGAGACATTTGCCAAATTTGTACATTATATTACCTAATTCACAATTAACAACACTATTCTTTATATAAAAGAGGTCAGAAGTTTCATCTGGGTAGTTAATAAATCATATCACTGAGACAAAAGGGGAAAATACTAATGTAAAGGAATATCATTTTATGCCATAAAGCTCTCGGATGTCATTTGCTGTGAGTCCTCTTCTTCATTTACGCATCTTCAATAGGAACTGTTTATGCAAGTGATTTTAACTTGCATATCAATGGCTTCTAAGTAATGTTCGTCTATTAACAGAAAGCTATTGTTCATGCTTTAACCCATTACCAAACAATAACCACATTTTATTACGTTGTTGCAGATGATTCTGGTAAACATTGTGAGAAAGGAAGAAATTGCTTGTAATGAGCAATTTCTCCTTTTCCCACAATGTTTTCTATCCTATCAGAAGATTATATTACAATTTCATAACATTTTGAAACTATGTCTGCAAACTCTTTCAATTTGGGACAGTGGAAAATTTGGCGTTTGGTAAAGTGTTAGTATTGTTGTCTGCTGTTGCCTTCAACTCTGGTCCACTCAGAAAACCCCGTTGGCTGCATTAGAGAAAGCTTTATAGTAAAATTCTAGTATATGTGTTTATAATCTCTTTATACAGAATTCTCCGGGCTTGAAGTAATCCCCTCACTTGTTCCCTTCAGACCACATGTTTGATGTTACCATATTAGCACTTGACTCAATAATGGCTTCTGTACTTAAATGCATATGTTCTACCATACTGAGAACCACTGTGACAAAAGAATAAAGTTCCCCTTGTGAGAAATTTCTTATTTTGTCACAATGGTTTCTACCCAATATCCTTGAGGAATCTTTTTAAATATCCTCTGTGGTCTACATTTTCTGTCAAATTGAACCAGAACCAAGTTACATTATGAGGATATTTCGAGGGTTCAATGCAAGACTATAGAAAGTGCTTCATAAACATGAAGCTTCATAAACATGAAGCACTTACTATAGTATTGCATTGAACCATTGATTTAGGTTCTTTTGGTTGCCCTTAGTCTTGCAAGAACACCAAGAGTTATTCCAGAGATGGGTAGATTGGTGAGAAACTCCAGCACTATCTGGGCCAGGGGGAAAACATTTCTCTCCAACATCTGGGTCCTCACTCCTGGACAATAATCGTGATCCGACATAGAACACGCACCCTCCCCATGTCGACCATGCTTCCCCATTGGATTGACTTCCCCCATCCAATTAACTATCAATCTCTTCATGAATGACGGGTATAACATGTTAATGGTTTCCTCTGGTGGCGGTAGATTAGACACATTGTGAATATTACGATGCAGGAAATCTGACACTCTTTGTTCGATGTGCAAACGTAGATGACGAAACTTTTCTCCTAACCAGTCGCACATCACGTAAATCATTGTGTACATTTCTCTCGTGAGTCCAAAGTGATCCGTTAAATTATCAGCAGAGTCCTGGTCATTGATCAATGCTAAATATTCACTCATAAATTGGAATATAACATAATTAGTGTTCAGTAATACACCTAAGTCATTACTCTTAATACTCTGTAAGTATTTACTCGTTATCACAACCTGGTATATAAGTGACTGTGTTTGAGCGTTCGAATGAGACATAGAATTTTCTAGATAAGCGTCAAAATTGTCAAAAAATGATTTCCTGTCTAATGTTGGTTCCTGTATTTCAGCATCAGTCATCATTTCTTCCTGAAGATTGTCACAAGAATTTTTAATTTCAACATTCTTATTAGAAATGACTGGATTTATGCGATGTAAATTTTCCTTTCCTCCATTTACAACATCAAAATGCTCTGATTTAATGTAATTGTCATCACAATCTCCTATTTCATAGATTGTTCTTGAACTAGTACCACTTGTGAAGGCTCCAGGATCCTGCCCATGAGATGCGTTGGATTTAGCATTGTCATTATCCACTTGTTTGGTGTTTGGTTTTAAATCCGGTGTGATAATTGTGGTTTTGAGAGCCGAATTGTTTGTATTATACACGGTATTCATATTCAACCTCACATTGTATCGGATATGAGACTCAGCCTCTAGTGGCATGTCATTGAACCGCCTCAGCCATTCAGTCTGTATAAAAAGATTAAACGGATTCATTAACATGTCAACTTTCAAAAATCATTTAACTATCAAATGTAAAATTTGATATTAGAAATCACTGTCACGAATCAAAGACCATTTTCAATTTCTTTCATTCTGACCTTTATAGTGCTGGAACTAACTTCATGCTTCTGCAAACGGGTAAGATCACTTGGCGGCTGACCTATGATTTAACATGTTTGCTTCTCTAAGTATATTTCCTCATCAAAATTAAGCAGATATTTAAGACTTTAAAAAGCAGACGACACAGAAATCTGTTTTTAGAAAATTACCCAGCATTCTAAGGGCTAATTAGCTGGAGTTTTGTGATTTCGTTGATTAATGTGAAGTGAGTTTTAGCTCTTCTATAGGGAAGCCAGTTTGTAAATAAATGCAGGAATTCTTTCTCACACACCTTGCTAGCATCACTTGACAACATAACAAAGGTTAACCCTTTACCAATCGCCAAACTTTTGACTGTCCCTAACTAGACGACATCTCAAAATGTAATGAAATTGAAAATTTATCTTCTGATAGGGCATTAAACATTGTGGGTAAAGGGAGAAATTGCTCATTAAGAGCAATTTCTCCTTTTCCCACAATATTTTCCAGAGTCGTCTGCAAATGTTTCCTAAGACCCTCATGATATCAGGGTCAGAAAGTTGTCAATAATCTAGTCTTACATTACTTTAGAAATCCTTGTTGTCATTTTATCAGTAGAAGACAATTTATTTTAAAAGTTTAAAATCACAATATGAGATATTCCTTTTTAAGATTGTATAATACATGGTAAAAGTGTGTGAGTCATTGGTAGAAAACAAGCAGCAAGTTCCAATGAAGATAATTTAACTTTTTTGTAAAGAAACAAATATCTGCTGATTGTTATTCAAAAAGTACCAACAATATAGCTCATTATGAGAAATTTGTCCTTTACCACAACTGTTTTTGCATAACATTATAAAGAAATTGTATCCATTTAATACTATTTGTTGTCCACCTTTAATTGGAACCAGTTACAAATTCCCATAATAGTGATTTATTCATTTATTTACTAGGGTTTTACATCTCTTCAACATTATTTCAGTTATATTCCAATGCCTGGCTCATCATGATGGACAAAGACCCAAAACCTAACTTCCTACAAGAGCTGGTCAAGCCAGCTGGACCATTGGCATTCTATAAGTCAGCCATGAGACAATCTCTACTGAAATTTTAATTGCTGGCACTAGGGTTTGAACCAACACAGAAAGGGACCATATGGTTTCAAGTTCTGTACTCCAACCCCTAGACCAGGAAGGGTCCAACTTTAGGCCTCCTGCTAAACAATCATGCATTACGATAGTTTTAAATGCAAATTGGAGATAAGGAACAATTATTGTAAGTTATGCATGAACCAAAACAGAGATGGGCCATCTAATTTCAAGTCCTGTGCTCTTATCCCTAGAAGACTGAGGCCCCCAGCAACCAGTCATAAATTCCCATATTAGAGGCTGGGCTAAAACCTACCTGAAGCTGTGTTAGGCAGTCCTTCTGATACAGTTCATTTCCAAACTCAAAAGCTACTCTAAAGAGTCCCTTGATATTGTAGAACCAGACAGGTGTACTGCTGTTGATATGCTCAATCTTAAAACCTGGTCAATCAAACAATGATAAAGTATAGGCATTTTTGTAAGTGGTTTACATTAACCCTTTACCAAACGCCAAATTTTGGACTGTACCAAATTGAAAGTTTGTAGGCATTGTTTCAAAATGTGATGACATTGGAAAATAATCTTCTGATGGGGCAAAAAACATTGTCGGAAAAAGAGAAATTGCTCGTCAAGTACAATTCTTTCCTTTCCCACAATGTTTTCCAGAGTTGTCTTCAACAAACTAGTCAAATAGATATGTTGAGGAAAGCTATCTACTGTAGTGAACAGGTTAGATCAAAGGCCAGCCGCCAACAAAATCTTGCAGATGACAGTCAAAAATGCTTACATATATTGTGTCAACTGTGTTATTGAGAGAGAATCATTGTGTCCAAAAAGAGTTTCTTCTGAGCAATTTCTCATCTTTTCAAAGCGATTTCTGAAACTCTTGCACTTCAGGACAATTAAAATGCAAGGAATAGAGTAAAAGATTTTGATGAGAAATCTTTGCACTTAGAGCCTCCAAATTGGAGGCATTCGAATCTGAACAATGTGACCAAAGGGAATTTGCATCTGCCTTTGTCTCAATTATTTCAATGTTTACAATAGTCATTACAAGGGTTCAGTACAATACTATAGTAAGCACTTCATGCTTGTGAAGCACTTACTATAGTAATGCGATGCACCCTTGATTAGTCAGTGGCTTGCAAAATGACACCCACAATAGAAACATTAAATACAAGGCTGGGTCAAACCAGAGATGACTAATCTTAAATGCCAATTGTTCACTACTACATCACAGCTTGAGTTGGATCAATCAAGCTACATACCTACTAGGCGGACCTTTGAAGCCAGACCAAGTTTAGAGAACCTGATGTGATATCTGATGTGGTTATTGCGCTGTATAGCTAATGTCGCAGCCACCACATCACAGGCAAGAAACAGCAATCTCCCTCCACACTGAAACAAAACAGTTCTAAATACTATTACCATCTAGCTTGACGAATCAGGCCTCAAAGATGGGTTTGGGAATCAATGTTAACCCTTATAGTGTTGGAACCCAGTTCATGGTTATGAAAACAGGTTAGATCACAGGACAGTTGCCAAGTTAATTGGCAGCTGGCCTGTGATCTAACCTCTTGGCTACTCAGAGTATCTTTCCTCATCAAAATTAAGCCAATTAATTAAGGTTTTGGAAAGCAGATTGCACCAAAATCTATTTTGAGAAAATTACCCAGCATTCTAAGAGTTAACAAGTTCATCACTATGTGCTTTGGCGGACATATTTCATTCAAAATTAAAATCAAAATACATCTTTATAAAAAGTACAAAATGGAGTGCGAAAACCTAATTTAGCATTTTTTAATTGTTAAATGGCAATTGATGCCATTATTTGGTGATTTACAAGTTTGTTTTACATATCTTTTTTTTATCAATTGGCTTTGATTGGCAATTCTGTGCATAAAACTGAAAAAGAGAATTTTGTAGTCCACTTCTATTTTGATCCTTTGAAATTTCGACATTAGATTGCTCCATCAGAAAGTAAAAGGCAATCTTCACGTTGAATTATTATGACAAATGTAGACCCCTGAACACAACAATGTTTGCCATAAAAATCCGCAGTTGTCTACCTTGCTTCAATAAAATCAAAGCCCAACAGTCATCAAAAATCTCCCTCTCTTGACTTTTATCTTAAATGGGCTTATGAAGCTTTCAACTCCACTACATATTTTGTTCAATCAATTAACTATCTTATAAAGTAGAAAATCTGCTTACAGTAAAATATTGTTTGTTAAAATCATGTTCTCCAACCTTTTAATAGCTCAGATTTGAGATTTGAGGTGTAAACATTTGAGATGTAAACAGGAGTCTTGTTTACTAGTCTCAATAATGAGCCCTGAACGATTCCTTTTTTTCAACATTTGGACGTTTATAACACAGGGGTCCGAAGTTAAGGTATTACGGCCGTAATACCTTAACTTCGGACCCCTGTGGTTTATAATGCTTCGCTTCGTGTCGAAAGCACCAGGCAATATACCAATAGCATTGGACGGTCCCAGCCTTCAACACAAGAAATCTGTTCTACTTTTTAACTTTTCTACAAGCTGTAGAAGTAGAAGGAAAGGTTGTAGAAGTCTTTGACATTCGATATATTACATTAAAAAGTGACGTACATCAACGGGCGACTTCGGGAAATAAACTGCTTGGTTTTCTTCATTCACTCCAAGAAAACGAATAGCCTTTCCACCTAGGTTTATGACAGAAAGACGTTTGAATCGCACCGCAGTCCGTGGTAAATCTCCACAGTCGGCCATTGTTGTTGTTGTTGTGTCGTGAGCTTCCAATCGGAACTACTCGGTTATTTCCCTGAGCTGTGAAATACCTAGACTGGGAACCGGTTTCTCATCTAATGTATAGTCTGGAGCCTGGCCCGTTCGTATACCGCGAACTTGGGCCAGGTGTCAGGTAACTCGGATGATCCAAGCTGTAACTGCGTAACGAAATATCTACGTCTGGATCATTCGGACTACATGAGGGCCAGGTGTCAGAGAATGAAAACCCTTTAATTGTTTTGTTGAGTATATTTCACACTAAACTGGTGAATGTACCAACATGAGGACACACTTATGTGTATCATTTCGAGGATTTACTTTGCACACGCATATGATGGAATGAACATTTATGAGGACATTGTCTGATTGTTTAGGCAGTATTTCAGTAATATAGCGACGTTCAGATCCTTGCAAATTCACGCGTTATGTCACTTATCTATTTTTCCAAAAGGATATTCCTATAATATGAAACATATTCAATAAAGAAAACGCACTGCCAATCCAAACATTGTTTTAAGGATCGCTATTTTGAGGAAAATTGTCCCAATTTCAAGCCGTTCCTTTCATATGAAACATTGACAAATCCTTGTAAATTCACGCATTAAGGCACCAATTTATTTTTTTCAAATGGATATTCTTATAATATGAAACATATCCAATATAGAACATTCACTGTCAATCCAAACAATGACGTAAGGATCGTTTATTTCAAGGAAAATCGTCCCAATTTCAAGCCGTTCCTTTCATATGAACAGGTTTACGCAATGACAAATCCTTGCAAACTCACGGTTTGAATCACTATTTTTTTTTTCAAATTGATATTCTTATAATATGAATCATATTCAAAAAAGAAAATGCGCTGTCGATCCAAACAATGACTTTAGGATCGTTTATTTGAAGAAAAACACCAATTCTAAACAGCGATCACTCTTCATGCCCTTTACATGGCGGCATTCAGTGGTTCCAGAATGACGTCACAGCAAAGGGAAGTAAGTCATACGAACTTTCATTAATCGGTGCGCTATGACGGTGATTTATGACGTAATGCGTTATGCTAAAATGTTGCTAATGAATTCAATGAGATTATTTTACTTCATATTTTAATGTTATGCAATAAACCCAACCTGTACATATGACCTTTAAATTTCAAATTCAACGCTATGTTTCGTTTGTTTGTCTTTGCGACTTTGTATGAGGTTTATCGTTCCTCCGACAGTATTTCAGTCAATATAATGCGGTCACATTGATATCACGCCGCATACACGTGGCATGATACCACACCCAGCATCCTGACACTTGGCAAACCTGTCCTGAAACCACCCTTATATGCTGAGCAACAATACTATCACCAGTATTTTTTATGACTTATGGTATGTCGCGGCCGAGGAATCCACCACATCCCGATTACGGGACGGACGCTCTAACCACCGTGACCAGTGCCAGTTTCGTCATAACTTCACGGGCAACACAGGCATTAAACGTCCACTCTCATGTGGTGATAATGAACAGTGCCTTCAAAGTCACTGCATCTGGAGGAGGTTACATTCTGACGCATTCAACGAATCGTCGCCAACAAACTGTACATGGAGTACAAATCAATAATTTTACATTCTCAGTAAGCAAGTGCATTTGGACCATGGTAAAATATAAAACATAAGTGTTATAGAACAGTTTATTTAACTATTTAACAATAAGCTATAAGGTATTTCAACCATTTTTGCAAAAAATTGTGATCATCATTTAACAAACAAACATGTTAAGACAGTCTTTAAATAACCTACCCATCAACAGAAAAATTTAATGCTGACATGTGCGTTACCAGGGGAATGCATTAAGAAAACATTACTCATTTACATATGTATGTATTCTTAACATCTAAATGTTACGTTATCCTGATAGAGTACACATCTGTGAACGTTTTCTTTTAATTTAAGTCGTAATACAACTTTTTGAAATTAAAATATGTGTCTTTCTTTAACAATCTAAAAAACCACAATTATTTCTATCATGAAAATCTGTTAAGAGCAAGATTCTTAGTTAAGACAATATTCTGATAAATTACATTTTATAAACATTTTGGGTTTAAATTAATAAAAGATAGACACATTTTTAGAAATTATCTCACAAAGGGATTAAATTGAATTGTCACTTATATTTAGAGCGATAATTATATACCATGGTAAAAAGTAACGGACATGTCACAAACTGCTTTTTCATATTAAGAAATCATTGGTTCGATAATATATCAAATATGGCACATACGTGCATTTTTAGAGTTTCATATCAATATGATATCAGAATCTAACATAACTTCATCATTCAACGACATTCATAAATGATAATATTTTGGTTTGACACAAAACTTCTTTGAAATTGACACAGTTTCACGTTATGTATAAGAATATGTAGTCAATGAAAGCTTTGGACATACTAAAATCCTATAAATCATCGTGCCATGGAATGTAAGAATATTATGATTGTTAGTGGTTCAGTTTAAATGACATCTTAACGTGTTATATACAATGGAAGTGTGTTGTTCTTAAATTTGAAATGTCCGTTACCAAACATCTATAAGATAAAATGCATATCTTCACATGAAGCAAACAATTTATAATATCATAATCAACTATTAAAAAGTGTAACAAAACAAGTCAAACAGCTTAACTATTGAACTGGCGAATATTTCTAAACATTAAACTAGGTCTCTGTTACTTAAAGTAACGAACATGTCTACAGTAACAGTCATGTAATTGTTTTCATTGGTGGTCAAACATCTCCTCAACCAGTTTCATATCAGAGGGTAGAATTTGAAGCATCCGCTTTGATTTACCAACTGTCGTCGGTTGTGTAACTTTACATAGTATTTGATCGTGGTCAACCCAAATGATGTCCGGCCTAGGTGGCCACTGAAAGGCCTTCTTCTTGTGTTCAAGGAATGATATTTCCACAGTATTGTCCTCATAGTCTATATCCAATACCTTTCCAACATACCATTTGTCAAGATATTTGGCTGCAACATAATCAGTTTCTTTAACATTGACAAGCTCAGGATTCTTATTACTACCATTGCGTTCATCTTGCGTCTGCATAGGCGACGTGCTAGGGTCTTCATTTACAGTGATCTCATCCATCCATGTTTTACATGATGTTTCAGGATTTATACACTCTTGGCAATAACAACTTGTGTAACGAATTGCGATCATAGAGTTGCCTTTCCCCTTCACAGCATGTACTTTCATTGTACCTCGTACTGGTTTCAGTTTCAACTGTGAGAGTGCCTTAGCCTTCTCTTGACATTTTGCAGTCTCAACAAATACAAATCTCACATTGTTCATGGTGCAGAATTCTGACTGAGTCCATGCGTAAAAGTCATCCGAATCCTGAATACACACCTTTCCCGATTTTACAGCGTTGTCTGCCATTCTTTTGACGGTACCACCGAGACCGTCACAGGGGCCTTTGCCGTGCCCGGCCTCCCAATAATTCCATGTTGCGCTAATATTGTAAGTCATTTTGTGGTTCGCAACTGCATTGAAGATGACTTTGTTTCGATATTGGGAGGTAGGGCTATCTGTCCAATAGTGAATATGCTCCATCTGTGGGTTCAATGATAGCAGATCAGGGATCAACTTCTCGACAAAGGTAAGAACAGTTGAAGAAGCATGAGACATTTCGTCAGAAATGTATACGAAACTCTTGTGTAGCAATTCACTTGGGTTTAATTTGAAATACACCACTATCGGATGTAATGTAACACTCGTTTGGTTCCAGTAAGCTGACTGGATCTCCTCTACCGACTTGCAGCCGTAATTTTCACTGAAATCCATGTGGACGATGCAATGATTTTCAGGTAAGTTCTCTTTTAAAGTTTTCATCTGGCTGTATTGTGTTTTGATTCTAGACACGTGTTCTTCAAACTCACTGCTTTGCTTTGTAACGTGCTCAACAAACTCTTTCTTTGTCATATTAGAGTTGACTACTTTCATTACTGACTTCTTCTGTCCTTTAAACTCCGTTTGAACTCGTTTCCATTGACTTACTACAGTAATGTTATCTTCATGGACTTTGTCTTCAATGTCTTTAATTAGTTCTGTTCTGTTCTCTAACATCGTTTCTCCATTTAAAGAGGTATTGAAATGTTGTCGCTTTACAGCCTTCAGAGTAAGTGACATGTTCTGATGTTTTGTGCATAAACACGTGTCTCTTGTTATGAGAGACGTGAGGATAATATGTCGGGGCCGAATCCTGCAAAACGAAGAGAGCGACAGCTTGGTACTTGGGTTTTCGCTGATAAACTTTCGGTAGAGTGTTTGCAAATAATCTGTCAGAACCCTCTTCTGTATCTGTGTACCTGCTTTAGTCTTAACGGCGTCAGCTTTTCCTGGCATATTTCTCGAGTTGTCATCGCGCTCAAAGAATGCAATAACTTTTTCTCTATGCTTTGCTATTTCTCGTGTGCGTTTGTTGTGCGGTAGGTCAACATTCTTATTCGTTATCTTCGACAGAGTGTTTCTACACATTCCAGTTCTACCTGCAAATTTTCTAAGTGTCCTGTATTTCCTAAGGACACTTCCAACAACTAGATTTTTCAGAAGCCTTTTTGTTTTCAATGGTGCTTTCTTGGACGATGACTTTATTTCATCACAAACTGCATTGGCAAATATTAATTCTTTTCTTACTGTTGATTCTTGATCGGGGGTTAACTTCATTCCTGTCATGAGCTTTCGGGCTTTAGATCTTGGTGTTGTAGGGCTTCTACATGCTTTTCGTTTCTCTCTTTGAATTGCTCTAGCAGTACTTCTGTACTTTCTTTTTAAGTTATCATAGTTTTCCCTCAAAGCTTTCATTTCCTTCTTTGTCTTTTGCAATTCTCTCGATACCCTTAATCTCGGTCCATTTGATCTGTTCGGAAAGATAATTCTAACCACCATTCTGTTCTGACTTTCTGACTGACTTTCATAGCCACTTGTGCTTGGCTGTTCAACATTATTTGGTTCAATACCTTGTTCAATAATGTGCGCTGCCACTTCTCTTTTTGCTACTCTATACTTCTTTACGTAGGCTCTGTTTTTCTTATTACGAATAGATCTTTGTTTTCTTGACAGCTGACTGTTTGGCACATAGGTATTTCGACGTCTGTCACGTTCTTTTTTGAGGTAAGTATTATTATCTTTGTCTTTCAACCTTTTTCTATAGGCTTTTTGTATTTCTGCCCTTGATTTGGCCATTTCTACAATACTAAATGAAAAAAGTGATTAAAATAAGACGTTGGCAAGTCATTGACATGTTCGTTACTTTACATGACATGTCCGTTACCGATGGTTTGTGTATGGTGTTTAATAATTTAAATTTAAAACAATACTAGCGGGTAGCTTAAAATGATCTCCATTCGAAATTTCTATACAACAAACTGATATATTGAGAGTATGTATAGCTTGTATGCAAATAAATGCCTGAACGAAACTAAAAATTGCATTTCTATACAGCTAGATAATATGCACTATTTTCGATTTTAAATATTAAGGTGTAAAATATGCATATATACGATTAAATATGTGTAAAATGGTGACATACTTTACTATTTAACACATTTCACAAATAAAATGTATTTTAAATTCAGTTTTGATAGAGAACCGTACCGACAAATTAATTATAAAAACGTGACATGTTCGATACCATCTGGTAACGGACATGTCTTAGTTGAAAACGCCTTTTGTATAAACATGTTAATGTCTATGACTTGAAATGATATCATAACATATGATCAACAGTGTTTTCAATTGTTGCATTATAAAGCAAACACAATAAAACATGTATTAATAATAAAATAAATGTCTGCAAAAAATAACCTACCTCCGAAAATCCAAGTTCAAATTCCTGTTCCAATGCCACATGAAACTGTATAAATCGTCATATTTCAATACGTCACGTAATACGCAATACCATCAAAATCAATGACGTCATTGGCAAATTGGAGTATGGCGAGTATGGAAAGCCAGTTGTAAATTTCTGTAAGTTTTGGAAAATATCTAACGAACATGTCAGTAACGGAATCTTTCAATTTGTTGTCAAAAAGGCATTAAATGATTATTATTTGGCATATATGCATATGTTGTCTTGCCTTTTAATAGTATTTAAGCACTTCTTCAATACAAAAACAACTAATATACATGCAGTTTTATATTTGTGCATAATCTTTAGGTAACGGACATGTCAAAATTATGTTAATTGTACCGCTTAGCTTCGTTCTGATATTATTTGTCTTTTTAAACATAATTCTTAAAAAAAACCGATGATATTTATCTACAGTGAAGACATTTTACTCTTACGTAAGACATATTGTGGTATGATTAAGATCGTTTCTAGCTTTATCAAACAATCTCAATGATTGGTAACGAACATGTCGTTCACAACAAGCAAGTTAAAATCGGAAGATAACTGCTCATTTGTCAAGTGATTAACCAAAAACATTGGGTTTTCCGAGTATTTAGCATGTTGCTACAGTTTGGCTCTTTAAATGTAAAGCAATTCGTTTGGCAGTAAAAAATAAAACAACACATGCTGCAGATATAAATTTAATCATCTTCAACGGCGACAGTAACGAACATGTCAAATATGTCAATTAAGTCACAATTATCAAATGCAGGTCCAAACGAATTATTTTTTTGAACTAGGACATCAACAACTGGCAGGATCCTATCATCAAAATAGAATAACTTCATCTATTGTCATTTATATTTGAACACAAACAGTCAGCGACGCAAATGCACCTGCTTACTGAGAAAGCGTGAATAAACAAAGACAATTAATTCTTTTCTTTTTTTACTATCAGTTAAACTAAAACTTTCACTTATACCACCGTTTTACTTATTCAGTGAACATGATAAGGTAAAAAGACTAACAATGTGTAAACGTCAAGAAAAAATAGGGCAATGTGTCTGATACCACATCTAAAATGAGGTTTGAATTATTTTGCTGATAAGTACAAACACTGAATTATCTCTATGCTTTAAAGTTCTTTATGGATCAAGTTTATTTTAGCAAATTGAGTGAAGGTTCTCCAAAATATCATCCCTCCCAAGTTTCATCCAATTTTCCCCATCAATTTCTGTGGAGATGCTGTTTAAATTGTTGAGAAGCATGACGGTCAGGGGAGATCGTAATAACTCACTTTTCAGGTGAGATTAAAACAAGAATATTACTCTTTAAGCAGTAGCTAATCTTAAACATGTAAATAAACAAATTACAATTTTTATATAAAAAATATTTTGCTGTCGAGATTAAAAGTTTGTAATAAAGGACAAGCCATATATTTTTGCACAAACTATTCTAAAATTAAGAGAATATTCAGGTCCTCACAAGAGTGTGTCCTCATGTTGTCAAAACAATAAGTATTGCTTTGAATAACACAATGTCTTTTCATGAAGTTTCTTGTAGTTAATAGAATGATTTAATGATCAGAACTTACAGGCGGTATCTGTCACTTGGATTAAAAAAAAAATCACAGAAATTGCAAAACGAAAAATTTAACATGAACGGTGATGCTGATATCCTGGATCTTTTTTGTGGGAAATGTTGAATAATGCCACAACACCATTTAAGTAAATGAATCCGTTCTCTTCATAACCAGCTTAGTTATTGACTACACACATTGACAAAGTGACCTTATTTCCCGGACTATACTTTTAGATTTAGTAAACAGTTTTGTACAACATTGATTTTGCCACAAAAGATAAAATGTCGAAACTTCATAATGTCCCCACACAATAAGCGTAATTAGCGTAACTATGCGTATGAATGTTTATATCTTGAATAGGAAACGTCAATTCAGCAAGCATTGCCCATGACGTCATGTCAGTCAAACTAATTTGACGTGATCGGAAAACATTGAGAAATGTTTGTATCGGGCAATATCTCCCGTCACGTTAGATGGCCCCATAGGAAACTACAAACCATTCTTCACGTCGAATTATTTTGACTATCATGTCAGTTTTGAAACATTTGAATTATGATAAATCAACAGGAATCACAATATGGTTATAGTTTATGGAGTTATGTTAATCATGCCGTAATACCGTCTCTGATTTACGCATGAATAATACTTTATTCACGAAATACAAATGTTTTAACGATGGCTACATTGGATTAAATGAGCCGACCCCCGTCTTAAGCATAGAAATGCTCCTTATCCTTATGAGTGAGCAATACATCAAATACTATGATATGAAAGTCAAAGTAGGGGGATCAACAGAGTTAACTCATGTGGGAAAGATGGGCACAGTTGTCTCCATTTTCTTCATTGTTATTGTTTGAAATCATGCATAAACAGCTCACATTACTCATTAAACAAGTCCTTTCTGACACACTATTTTCAAAATATTAGATTTTCTCGTAGAGATTGTCTGATCATAGCGGAACTACTTTGTACGAGGATGTATATATGATTGACGTTGTGTAATTAGGTCGATTGGAATGTTGACAATGAATAGTCTGTCCCCCTTTATATCCAGCTTTGACCGGTCCAAATTTGGAGATAAAGCATACATTATTGTTGAAAGGGTTAAAAGGGTTGAGCATTTAGGATGAACATCATTGCCGTCAAATGGGGTAGGGGGTGGGGTGGAACCGTAGGTTTGACTTGGAATGTTGGAGTCTGAAGTCTGAGACCTGGCCAGAGCAGACTTTTGTCCGTTTAACCCTTTACCAAACGCCAAATTCTCCATTGTCCCAAATTGAAAGAGTCTTCAAACTAAGTTTCAAACAGTGATGAAATTGAAGCACAATCTTCTGATAGGGTAGAAAACATTGTAAGAAAAGGAAGAAATGGTTCGTGACGAGCAACTTCTCCTATTCACACAATGTTTTCCAGAGTCGTCTGCAACAAATGGGACAAATTAAAGGTCACTATTGTTTGGTAATGGGTGAAGAAGTCAATGCAATATGTCTCATGGAAAAATTAAATAATGGTGTCGGTGGCTCAGAAACCCAGCCCGCGCAATGCTGCTTCTCGTTTTAGCTCCAAACAAGCCGAGTGACAGAATGATTTTTTTAAGCTTATCGGTATCATATAATCGTAAGATAATGAAATTAGGGATTCACTCTCTCAAAGCAATCTACTCACAAGAGGTATGCAGACGTTTCTGATTTATACCGCGTTCACCAGGATGTCGTTCCTTCGAGACCCGGTCCGCTCAACGTTTCTTGATATGAATTCAAACGGCTATGGTTGAATCTAGTCGCTACTATATAATCGTAAGCTTTTGAAATTACAGATTCACGCTTTCGACGCATTCTATTCTAAAGCAGTATGCAGACAACGTTTCTGATTTTTCCATGTAATCAGAACGATGTTGGTTTGAGACCTTGTCCGATCAATATTTCCCGACATAGAAATTGCTATGGTGTTTATCCTCTCACTTATTGTTTGTGTGTATATGGGAAAGCAGTCATTGACTTTATAATGTTGGTGTCCAGTATTGGTAAAGAGAATCATGAATATGTGCACCAATGACAACACTATGAGCGAGAAAGGAGTGTAACAACTTTATGATGATAATTGTATAAGTCATTCTCCCTTTTCCTACAGTGTTTGCAATGAGTAACTACAGATTACGTTTCTGTTGCTAACCCTTTACCCAGTACCCCCTCCTAAAGCGTAAAAATGCTCCTCATGGACAAGCAATTTCTTGATCTACGTTACATGGTGCGCCGTAAAAGTTAGAGGAAGGGGATCAACAGCAAGTTTATTGATGGGGGAAGTATGGGCACAGTTGTCTCCCTTTCTTATTTGTTAGTGTATGGATATTGTATGCATAAACAGTTCACATAACTCATCATACAAGTCCTTTTTCATACACTGTTTTCAAAATAACTATTATAGACATAGGGAGAGAACCATTGTGGGCATAGGTAGAGAACCATTGTAGACATAGGGACATAACTATTATAGGCATGGGGAGATAACCATCGAAGGCATGGGGAGAGAACCATTATAGGCATGGGGAGAGAACCATTGCGTGCATGGGGAGAGAACCATCGTGTGCATGGGGAGAGAACCATCGTGTGCATGGGGAGATAACCATCGAAGGCTTGGGGAGAGAACCATTGTAGGCATGGGGAGAGAACCATTGCGTGCATGTGGAGAGAACCATCGTGTGCATGGGGAGAGAACCATCGTGTGCATGGGGAGAGAACAATCGTGTGCATGGGGAGAGAACCATCGTGTGCATGGGGAGAGAACAATCGTGTGCATGGGGAGAGAACCATCGTGGGCATGGGGAGAGAAACATTGTAGACATGGAGAGATAACTATTATAGGCATGGAAAGAGAACCATCGAAGGCATGGGGAGAGAACCATTATAGACATGGAGAGAGAACCATCGTATGCAAGGGGAGAAAACCAAAGTAGGCATAGGGAGATAACCATCGAAGGCTTGGGGAGAGAACCATTGTAGGCATGGGGAGAGAACCATCGCGTGCATGTGGAGAGAACCATCATGTGCATGGGGAGAGAACCATCGTGTGCATTGGGAAAGAACAATCGTGTGCATGGGGAGAGAACCATCGTGGGCATGGGGAGAGAAACATTGTAGACATGGAGAGATAACTATTATAGGCATGGAAAGAGAACCATCGAAGGCATGGGGCGAGAACCATTATAGACATGGAGAGAGAACCATCGTATGCAAGGGGAGAAAACCAAAGTAGGCATAGGGAGAGAACCATCGTAGGCAAGGGGAGAGAACCATTGTACACATGGGGATAGAACTATCGTGGGCATGGGGAGATAACTATTATAGACATAGGGAGAAAACTATCACGGGCATTGGAGAGAACCATCGTAGGCAAGGGGAGAGAACTATTGTAGACATAACTATTATAGGCATGGGGAGAGAACCATTATAGACATGGGGAGAGAACCATCGTATGCAAGGGAGAGAACCATTGTAGACATGGGGAGATAACTATTATAGGCATAGGGAGAGAACTATCACAGGCATTGGGGGAGAACCATCGTAGGCAAGGGGAGAGAACTATTGATGGCAAGGAGAGATAACTATTGTAGGCATGGGGAGATAACTATTGTAGTCATGGGGAGAGAACTATCACGGGCATTGGGGGAGAACCATCGTAGGCAAGGGGAGAGAACTATTGATGGCATGGAGAGATAACTATTGTAGGCATGGGGAGATAACCATTGTATACATGGGGAGATAAGTATTGTAGGCATGGGGAGATAACTATTGTAGGCATAGGGAGATAACTATTGTAGGCATGGGGAGATAACTATTGTAGGCATAGGGAGAGAACTATCACGGGCATTGGGGGAGAACCATCGTAGGCAAGGGGAGAGAACTATTGATGGCATGGAGAGATAACTATTGTAGGCATGGGGAGATAACCATTGTATACATGGGGAGATAACTATTATAGGCATGGGGAGAGAACCATCGTGGGCATGGGGAGAGAACCATTGTATACATGGGGATAGAACCATTATAGGCATGGGGAGAGAACCATTGTATACATGGGGATAGAACCATTATAGGCATGGGGAGAGAACTATCGTGGGCATGAGGAGAGAACCATTGTATACATGGGGATAGAAATATTATAGGCATGGGGAGAGAACCGTTGTATACATGGAGAGATAACTATTAAAGGCATGGGGAGAGAACCATTGTATACATGGGGAGAGAACCATCGTAAGCAAGGGGAGAGAACCATTGTAGACATGGGGATAGAACTATGGCAAGGGGAGTGAACTATTGAAGGCATGGGGAGATAATCATTGTAGGTATGGGGAGATAATCATTGTAGGTATGGGGAGAGAACCATCGTGGGCATAGGGAGAGAACTATCGTGGGCATGGGGAGAGAACCATTATAGGCATGGGAGAGAACCATTGTAGATATGGGGAGAAAACCATTATGGACATGGGGAGAGAACCATTATAGGAATAGGGAGCGAACCATTGTAGGCATGGGAAGGGAACCATCATGGGCATGGGGAGAGAACCATCGTGTGCATTTGGAGAGAACCATCATAGGAAAGGGGAGAGAACCATTGTACACATGGGGATAGAACTATCGTGGGCATGGGGAGATAACTATTATAGACATAGGGAGAGAACTATCACGGGCATTGGGGAGAACCATCGTAGGCAAGGGGAGAGAACTATTGTAGACATAACTATAACAGGCATGGGGAGAAAACCATTATAGACATGGGGAGAGAACCATCGTATGCAAGGGATGAGAACCAAAGTAGGCATAGGGAGAGAACCATTGTAGACATGGGGAGATAACTATTATAGGCATAGGGAGAGAACTATCACGGGCATTGGGGGAGAACCATCGTAGGCAAGGGAAGAGAACTATTGATGGCATGGAGAGATAACTATTGTAGGCATGGGGAGATAACCATTGTATACATGGGGAGATAACTATTGTAGGCATGGGGAGAGAACCATTGTATACATGGGGATAGAACCATTATAGGCATGGGGAGAGAACTATCGTGGGCATGGGGAGAGAACCATTGTATACATGGGGATAGAACTATGGCAAGGGGAGTGAACTATTGAAGGCATGGGGAGAGAACCATTGTAGGCATGGGGAGAGAACCATCGTGGGCATAGGGAGAGAACCATCGTAGGCATGGGGAGAGAACCATTGTAGGCATGGGAGAGAACCATTGTAGATATGGGGAGAAAACCATTATGGACATGGGGAGAGAACCATCTTGGGCATTGGGAGAGAACCATTATAGGAATAGGGAGCGAACCATTGTTGACATGGGAAGGGAACCATCATGGGCATGGGGAGAGAACCATTGTGTGCATTTGGAGAGAACCATCATAGGCAAGGGGAGAGAACCATTGTACACATGAGGATAGAAATATCGTGGGCATGGGGAGATAACTATTATAGACATAGGGAGAAAACTATCACGGGCAATGGGGAGAACCATCGTAGGCATGGGGAGAGAACTATTGTAGGCATGGGGAGAGAACCATTATAGACGTGGAGGGAGAACCATTGTAGGCATGGGGAGAGAACCATCGTGTGTATGGGGAGAGAATCTTTGTATGAATTGGGAGAGAACCATTGTAGGCATGGGGAGATAATTATTGTAGGCATTGATGGCATGGGAAGAGATCCATCGTAGGCATGGGAAGAGAACCATTATATGCATGGGGAGAGATCCATCGTAGGCATGGGGAGAGAATCATTATATGCATGGGGAGAGATCCATCGTAGGCATGGGGAGAGAATCGTTGTAGACATGGGGAGAGAACCGTTGTAGACATGGGGAGAGAACCATTGTAGGCATGGGGAGAGATCCATCGTAGTCATGGGGAGAGAACCGTTGTAGACATGGGGAGAGAACCATTGTAGGCATGGGGAGAGAATCATTATAGCATGGGGAGGGAATTATTGATGGCATGGGGATGGAACTATGGCAAAGGGAGTGAACTATTGAAGGCATGAGGAGAGAACCACTATTGGCATGGAGAGAGACCCATTGAAGGCATGGGGATACAATCATTGTAGGTATCGGGAGAGAACTATTACCGACATAGGGAGAGAACTATCGTGGGCATGGGGAGAGAACCATTGTTGACACGGGGAGAGAACCATTGTAGGCTATGGGAGAGAACCATCGTTTGTATGGGGAGAGAATCATTGTAGGAATTAGGAGAGAACCATTGTAGGCATGGGGAGAGAACCATTATAGACGTGGAGGGAGAACCATTGTAGGCATGAGGAGAGAACCATCGTTTGTATGGGGAGAGAATCATTGTAGGAATTGGGAGCGAACCATTGTAGGCATGGGGAGAGAACCATCTTGTGTATGGGGAGAGAATCATTGTAGGCATGGGGAGAGAACCATTGTAGGCATGGGGAGAGAACCATTGTAGGCATGGGGAGAGAACCATTGTAGGCATAGGAAGAGAACCATTGTAATGGGAGAACCATATGGGGAGAGAATCATTGTAGGAATTAGGAGAGAACCATTGTAGGCATGGGGAGAGAACCATTGTAGGCATGGGGAGAGAACCATTGTAGGCATGGGGAGAGAACCATCGTGTGTATGGGGAGAGAATCATTGTAGGAATTAGGAGAGAACCATTGTAGGCATGGGGAGAGAACCATTGTAGGCATGGGGAGAGAACCATTGTGTGCATGGGGAGAGAATCATTGTAGGAATTAGGAGAGAACCATTGTAGGCATGGGGAGAGAACCATTATAGATGTGGAGGGAGAACCATTGTAGGCATGAGGAGAGAACCATCGTTTGTATGGGGAGAGAATCATTGTAGGAATTGGGAGCGAACCATTGTAGGCATGGGGAGAGAATCATTGTAGGAATTGGGAGCGAACCATTGTAGGCATGGGGAGAGAACCATTATAGGCATAGGGAGAGAACCATCGCGTGCATGGGGAGAGAATCATTGTAGGAATTAAGAGAACCATTGTAGGCATGGGGAGAGAACCATTATAGGCATGGGGAGATAACCATCGTGTGTATGGGGAGAGAATCATCGTGGGCATGGGGAGAGAACCATTGTAGGCATGGGGAGAGAACCATTATAGGCATGGGGAGAGAACCATTGTGTGTATGGGGAGAGAATCATTGTAGGAATTAGGAGAGAACCATTGTAGGCATGGGGAGAGAATCATTGATGGCATGGGGAGAGAACCATTGATGGCATGGGGAGAGAATCATTGATGGCATGGGGAGAGAACTATTGATGCATTTGGAGAAAACCATCGTAGGCATGGGGAGAGAACATTGTAGGCATTGGGAGAGAATTATTGATGGCATTGGGACAATTATTGATGACATGGGGAGAGAACCATTGTAGGCATGGGGAGAGAACCATCGTGGGCATGGGGAGAGAATCATTATCGGCATGGGTAGGGAATTATTGATGGCATGGGGAGAGAACCATTTAAGACATGGGGAGAGAACCATCGTGGGCATGGGGAGAGAATCATTATAGGCATGGCGAGGGAATTATTGATGGCATGGGGATGGAACTATGGCAAGGGGAGTGAACTATTGAAGGAATGGGGAGAGAACCATTGAAGGCATGGAGAGAACCATTGTAGACATTGGGAGAGAACCATCGTGGGCATGGGGAGAGAACCATTGAAGGCATGGAGAGAACCATTGTATACTTGGGGAGTGAACCATTGTAGACATAGGGATAGAACTATGGCAAGGGGAGTGAACTAGTGAATGAATGGGGGAGAGAACCATTGAAGGCATGGGGAGAACCATTATAGACATGGGGAGATAACTATTGTAGGCATGGGGAGAGAACCATTGAAGGCATGGGGAGAGAACCATTGAAGGCATCGGGAGAGAACCAGCGTAGATGTAGAAATAAGACAACACACACATGGGGTTTACTCAATCCTGACATAGTAAAAGATTTGATGGAATCTATGATCATTCAAACTCGGTATGCTGTAGCTGCATAAGAGGAAAGCGTTGTTGTAAAGGAGAAATTTCTTGTCTTGAGATGTTTCTCCTTTTGTAACAACCTTTTCCACTTCATATGTCTGTAGATTTCTATTATGACAAGAAATACAGTTAAGAAATACACCAATTACTAGGTCAGGCTTTGGAGTTAAACAGTTATATATCTCAGTCATAATAAAACAAATACCCTTATAACAAAATGAGGCTAAACATTATTTTCTTCTACGCGTTTTGCAGATTCAGGAAGCAAGTATATTTGAAAAAAATGTGACAAAATGAATCCTCATCTTTTGAGAAATTGCTACTTTATCCAAAAACAATGCTCTCAAAATTGAACAACATGAAAACATGTTGAATGAGTTAAGAGATATCTCTATAACAGAAAGTGTCAATAAATGTTGAAGAACAGAAAGGAATGTTGCTCAAAATTAGCATGTTTAAGAGACACAATGTTTTCTTTGATTCAAACTGAAATTGATTTCTTATTAAAACATTTCACACAATTATGCTTTGATAATGACTTTCAAAATATTGAACCAATCACAGCTTTCCATATTGGAATAATGGCTTAAGATTAAGTTTGAGATAGTAGAATCCTTTCCTCTGCTGCATTCTTTTCATGATATTCTTGGTGACATTGATGAACTTGGAACAGTCGGTTGATTTCCTGCAAAAAAGAGATGCATGTAAGGAGCTTCTTTTTTAAATCTTTCTTTTAGTACTGTAACACTTTTGAAACATTCAGACAAATTTGAGAACCTAACATACAATTATAGAGGACATGACACACATTGTAGATAAATATATAGACAGTGTATTTTCTCTGATAAGATGTTGTTGTGTCTGTGGAAGTTCTCTTTACTTGATGCCTTACAGAACAAAGTGATCTGATTACCCATGTTAGTTTGGAACCAGTCCTGATTTTAAGTGAATGCAGAAGTTTACATATAATTCATTAACTAGGTTGATAATTTAAGATCTATGTGTAAAACTGTCTCCCTTAGGAATGAATATAATGTTTATTATACATGACTTTAACATAAGTTTATCATATACAACCCCCATGTACATGGCCATCATCTTTGATTTGTTTCATTCTCCAAGACAATGATTGTATATGGTTCAAGTACTTTCAGATAATTTCTTCCTGTGAAAACTTTGAAATATTATAGAAGCTCTCTTGTGAAAGTTCCTTAGGTTCTGCAATTTTTATTATTTATAGAACATCATCAATGGAAGTAAAAGGGTCTGACATTAAATGAAAAATAAACCCAATTATGATCACCTTTGAAGGTAGTTGTTGGTATGATATTCACCTTGACTTATTATCTCACTATGAACGGCTCAGGCTTATAGGTGCTTTTTGGTTAAACTATACCTGAATGTTGAGTAAAGCATATAGTGCATGTAGTTGACAAGTAAAGAAAAAATGGAGACTGTTTTGCCTCCACATGGCTGTCATGTGACTGTTTGCAATAATATCCGATGCTAGTGGAACGGTTCGATATACATGTATCCGTTGATTTTTCTAAAAAAATATCGTTCTGGTCATCATCGATATATAAGATTATTTTCAACCCTTCATGCACAAATTAGGAGTTATTATTTCATTGTTGGTAATTATATATGACACTTAACACCACAGACACCATTATTTTGACTTTTACAGACCATAGTAGACCACTTCACTTTCACTAGGTTGAGTGACGTACAGCATGAGGCAATGTTAACCACTCCTGCTTTGTGTATGCACGCATTATATTTTTAGTTTAAGATTGAGTGAATCTGATTGGTTAACCAACTCGTGATAACGCAACTAAACTAGCTCATTATTGTAAGATAGTTAAAGTTCCCTGAGACATAAAAGGTTTATATTTTTGGAACTCACGAAACGGAAGGAACACACGTTTATCTAATATTTCAGCAGAGAAACCAATAAAATATTAGTTGAGTTTTGGCATTTATTCATTTTATACGAATCCTATGGCAAGACAACAGACGACTCATATAGGTCAAGCTATAAATAACCAGCCACGTGATACTCAGAATACACATTGAAAACTAACATACACACTCTAACACTGAAGTGTTTACATCGCCTTAGCCAAAATAACATATGGGTTTGCAATGTAGAAGTCACACAGAAAGAACAGCAGGATTGATGAGCTAGATAATTAACAATTGTAAGTTTGGTGTGCATAGTCATGTGACAGTCTACATTTCGTAACTCTTAACCATATATCGGATGCATCATCCAGTCGGTGATACCATTGGGGTTTCCATCATTATCTACATTTATAAAGTGATTCTGGTGACTTTATTTATATAAATATTTGTTTGGAGCATAGCTGAATGCTATATGTCAATTTCACTCTTTACATTTATATTTTTATTGTATGACATCCGGGAACTTTAAGCCTAAATAACAACTTAACTATCTCGTTATTTTGAGATAGTGTGTCGAAATAATGACTTAATTATTTCACTATTTTGAGTTTAAAAGTTAATATAAAGACTCCCTTATCTCGTCATTTTGAGTTTGAAAGTCGAAATATCGACATAGGTATCTTGTTATTTCGACTTACTAACTCAGAATAACGAGAAAAGAACAATGTCACCTCTATGCCACCGTATTTACACCATTTAAAGTCTTAGTTATTTCATTTAATAATTATTTTTTCAAGAATACCTTGTATAGAATCCATGTGTTCTTCACTTTCTTGACTGTTCGATTCAAATTAATTTTGCCCATCACCTGAAATAAAGTAGAAACAATAATTGACTAATGAATCAATGCTCATTTAGAACAAAGTATGAAAGTATACATGTATACCTTTATAGTGGAAAGAGAAGAAATCCTTGTTGAAGCACCTTCATCTTTTGTCACTATTGCTTGAATACATGAAAAATAGAACACAAATGAGGGAAAGATAAATTCAATTTATTTGCATTCTCACAATTGCTCACTTAAACTTTTTAAGAATTGACTCATTTGGAAACAGTGTTTTAAGCGTATAGTTGCAGTTAGTGCATCTATCTAGATTTCTTGCATTTTCATATAAATGATGCACAATATGACTTCCAAGTCACTGACTACTTTCCTATTTGAACACAATTGAGTTAGTCATAGATGAAAAAGAACGCATCATGCATGGCCCAGCAATTGAGGAAGTGGTCCCAAGTTCAAGCCCCACCAGTGTGATTGGTTTTATTGAAATGTCCTTTGGCAAAACCCTAGCCTAAATTCAGTAAAGGCCATATCATAATGAAAAGCAAAAGCAATCATCATTACTAACCTTTTATTTTATAGCATTCTTCGCACTTCAGCGCCAATGTTTTCAGCTTAGTTTTCATTTCTGCTGGACACCCAAATTTGTATTCTCTAGCTGGAGATTTGAACTTCCTAAAGCTTATCTGTTAAATACCTGCATTAAATACAATATGATAAAATTAATATTTTTATTCATTTATGCTTTCTTTTTACCAACTAATTATTTTGTTTCCTCCTCTGTTTCTTGCTCTTTACGTCATTTCACTGCAATACCTGTAAAAGAAGAAAAGAACGAAGCATTATATCTGAAAATATGTAAGCTATTAACAACTGTCAAAGAAAAAAGATTAGACATGACCAGTGCAACCTTGACCCTGCGCATGAGAAATCAACCAAAGCCAAACAGATGCTCATCAGTCTGGGCATATCCGCTGGCACTCTTTACGTCGATACCCATTCAGGGATGAGCAGCAGGGTAATCCCAATTGAAATAGAAATTACCTGAAGGGTTTCCCCTCAGTCCAGACCAATTGGGCAAACCTTACTGTGCTGGATTATCCAAAGTGATATTTTACACAGATATCAACATTTAAGTTTGCAGCCTCTCTACATTATACATGAAACCATTTGTGTAAGGCAGAAGATGGAACTCAAGTAATTTCCATCTATTTAAGAGAAAAGAAAAATTAAATACTAAAGTGGATGTTAACTTCTGAAATTAATTATACATCCTTTGTGCCAATTGACCACAGAACCCGCGCCCACATATTTGTCAGACATGTTTTCTTTTTAATTTTTTGTACAAAGTTTAATTCTGTATCAACAACTTTTCAGTCATATTACGACTTTCCTGGGATTCACCAGTACTTGGCTAGGCTCTGAAATATCTTGCACAAGGACACTTATTCACGAAACAAGCGGTGCAAGTGATGCTCAAACCTGAGACCCTAAAGTTCTCCACCTTTACGGCTTGGCCTATTAAAGCCTTATTAATTTTAATTTTAGGGCAGTTTGTTTAATCACTAATTCTAATGGTTTTAAACCATGTTTTGTAATCATTCCTTTATTTCTGCATGAATGTAATGCTGACTTTTACATTTTGCACATAATTTATAAAGCATATATCAAAACCCGGGCCAGTGTTTTGACATCATGTAGTGTACTCCCTGACCATTAAAAGGTTTTGTGTGAAGTTATAACCACTGAATTAATAGTTTTTCACTTTTATTAAAGCTTTCTTGGATTTCACCTGTACTAGGCTAGTACCCAAGGACACTTCCACAAACATCCACATGGTACCTTGTTTGATTGATACAAAGTGTAGTGAATTACAAAAGTGATCAGTGGGTTGCTGGATGGATTGATAATCTTACCATTGAGAGATGTTTAAGCAGGGTTAAAGAATATTAGAGGCAGAGGTGATCCACTTTGACACCAATAGCACAAAAGACTTAAGTCAAAATGGAAATTATTTGTAGTAAAAGTTCTTATTCAATCTCATTTGAAACTTATTTGCTTTTTCTGAATGCACCTTGGTGTTTTAGAAATAACTTAAATGTAACAAGTCTGTAAATTGTGGACCAAACAATACTTGTGAACATTTAGAAATTTCATACAAAATAAAGCAGGTTTTATAAAGTCATACTTGTGGTGTGCTCTGGTGTGTTTCACCATGAATGTTTAGCATTTAACAGAGTGGCTGTTATTTTTCAAGTAATCTAGATTATTCAACTTCTTTGAAACAAAAGGAAATATGAGCATATAAAGCATCTTAAGTCTCAGTGATTTTTCTCTCAAAGCATGAAAGAAACAATATTTGTTTGATACTTTCAATTCTCCTACTGTTCTTTTGAATGATTAAGATTAGATCCTGTCATTAAACCCATGCAATGATGGAATGAGATGATGCTTTCAGCTTTTTGTCTGAATATACTATTTGCTCACATCAAGCATTGTGATGAAATTACCTTTAGTGAGGGTTGATATTATTCACTTTATGAATGTCTGAAGATGACTTGTGTGTTGGTAACATTGAGATCATATTTCGGTAAATTGCCCTTGTGTATCCTCTAATTGTTTTCTGCTTGGAATGAAAGGGAACTTAACACTTAGAATGCTGGGTTAATTTTCCAAAAAAAAGATTTTGTCGTCTGCTTTCCAAATCCTTTAATGTCTGCTTGATTTTGATGAGAAAAGATACTCAGAGTAGCGAACAGGTAAGATCACAGACCAGCCGCCAATTTACTTGACGGCTGGTCTGTGATCTAACTTGCATAAGCATGAAGTCTGCTCACCTCACATTGCTAAACAAAAAAAGAAAATTAGCAAATTAGAAGAAAAGAAATTGAAAATGGTGTTCATTTTAGTGATAATGATCATTAATATAAAATTTTTGAAAATTATTACTCCCGGAACGTAAAATCCCTGAGTTAGTTCATTTGTTTCTACCAATTCTCACAAAGTTGCCATGCTAATTATGATTGATGCAAAAAAGTAAGATAGAGAATGAATGAATGAATGGTGAATTAAGGCGCATCAACAACTTAAGTCAATTAGTCCGCAGTATGAGGATGCTGATAAACATATATAGAATTGTTTACAGGTGTAGCGAAATTGTTTTGTACGAACCTTTTAAGTGGGCGAAAGTAGAGCTATAACATTATACTTCAACTAAAGTTGTCTTCCTTTATCTGATCGACACCCTTTGGAAAGCATTTACTTTCGTTCAACTAACTCCTTTGGAAAGCATTTACTTTCGTTCAACTAACTGTTAAGTATTTACGGCTTTGATCCGATCGTTTTGAGAGTTGAAATTGTATTTGTGTTTATAAACGCTATATGCCCGCCCACCCGCTCTATCGATTTGTTTCATATTAACATCCTTAGTTCAATCAACATTCTGCAATCTCCAATCGCTCATTGAATCAAATAGTAGTTGATTCGGCAATGTCCGTAAGGACACTGTGTAGTTAGGAAACACTAGCAGGCACTTCAATAGTTGGGTATAAAAGAGAGGTGAAGTAAGTCAGACGCCCCAGTCCTGCGATAGACAGCGGTACGTCCAAAACGATAAAACAACAACATTGGCAGTTGGGTAAATAGACTTTCTTATGTTCCCTTTATCTGCTATATTCTAACAGATATTAAGGGGCATAAAGCAGTCGTGTAGCCCGGGTCAATTTTGTTACGTTGGTAAAGTGAAGTTAGCTCTTTGAGGCCTGTGGCTTTTTGAAGCATAAAGCTTATTGACGCCAGTACTTAGCATCTTGAACCTAGTGGCATATTGAAGCTGGTGGCATACATATAAATCCGGGAGTTTGCAAGATCAACCAGATTAAGAGCTAGGCCTATAGCTTAAAGAAGATAGAGTACTTGTCTGTAAGGCAGCATTTCTTTACAGTTTCTCCATATACAGCTGCAGCTGCAACAGAATTGCCGTCTTTGGATCCATCAGTGTAAATAGGTCTATAGGAAAAAAAATTGCTTTTTAATCTTAATCTGTTAAATGTGAAAAATAACCATCAGTTTCTTTTTTCTTATGAGAGGTTAGCTCAATCAAAAGGTTTGCTCTGTTCAATGTCCATGGAGGTATGTCAGATTTCTTGTACTGGGCAACCTCGGACCAAGATTATCTATCACTGGCTTCATGGGAATACAAAATGAATGAGGGAATACCAAATGAATGAATTGTATTTGGTTTCTGTTGAAAATGTGTGTGTATTGGGGGTTATAAACCACTTTATAAGTAGGGTTAAAAAGATCTGAGATAATTGTCCTCTTTTATAATGTAGAGAAGATTCATTAGCTTCTGCATTGACAAGGTTTCAAGTAGAAATTCTTGCAAGACAAGATGTTTCAAGTCAATTGCAAATCTACATACAACACACATTTGATGAAGGAAATGGAAGTGGGAAAGAAAGAACACCCTGTATAACATATAAGTATTTAGAATGAAATAAAAACTGGTTTAATGAACATCACAATTTAGCATCAATATGGTTCATTTCAATTTCATCTGCTAGTTAATCATGAAAACAAATGTTTCATAATGGTGGTAAAGGAGGTACATGTACTCATGTAAAGATTTTGAGATGATCATGAATGTCTGATGACAGTGGGGAAGGGTGTTTGTGTTTTTTTAAAGGAATCAAATGCCCTGTCATCAATAGATCAGTTATATTACAAATTCCTTTTGGGTAGATGTGTGTGTATTGTTTTTTACAAGACCCATTTGTTTATCCATCTAAAGCGAAAGCGAAATTTAGAAGGAAGGAATGGGATGTATGTGTAGTGGTATTGTAAGGATTTGGTTGTACCTTGATAACCAAGATGAACAACAACTAATCCATGCTTAAGAATGAGATGTGATTTGAGTGTTAAACTATTGGGTATGTGAGAGTGTGAATGTATGATGTGGATGGTCAGGCAGGTGTTTGTAAAGGATGGGTGAAACTGTAAAAACTTTAGAAAGTTGAAAATTAAGGTATCATAAAATGTTTTTACAAGATGAAAAGTCCATCTTTTAACAGCTTGCAGTGATGACCATATTATCAAGGATAGAATACTGATAACAATGCAATTCAACCTAATTAATAGTGCTTTTGGTTGCTAATATGGGGTTAACACCATGTCAACAGTATGTAAATTATTTTACAGCTTTCCTTGATTTCAACAGTACAGAGCAGTGTCTTGCCCAAGAACACTGGCACGAAAAATCCCAGTGGTGCTGGTGAGGCTTAAACCAATAACACCTTGTTACAAGTCTTTTACCTAAACCACTGAGCCACGCAGGAACCTAATAATGCTTTATAATGTGCTTTAAGAGTTTTTGTTCATTTTCTCCAGAAAAGTAAATGCAATAAAGCATACATATTTTAAGACAATAAATCTACATCTTAAGGTTTTTCTAGTAATAAGTTTTAAACAGCATACATGACAATGTACATGAAACTGGTTCCATTTTTCCCTTCGAGACTTACAAAGTAAATCATTATCTGATGCCCAAAAATAATGAATGAATGAATGAATACAGTGTTAAGGTGTAACAATAGCTATGGTCATTTGGCATACTCCAAGACAGGTTGTACACAAAAGAGCATACATTTGAGTTAACTTGCTTGTCACTTCAGCATCAACATTCCTAATGGCCCAAAACTCCATATCAAGAGGTTAAAAAAGGTCTGCATTTGTACTACCATTTAAAGAAACCAATTCAAGTGGAGAACCCTGCCAATCCTTACAAGAACACAAAGCCTATGAATTTTACAACAGACCACATTCTGAGGTTCTGATTATGATGCAAGCATAAATGTATACATCCATTCTCATCCCAGTCCAGAAAATGACCCACTATCTACAACGATTTTTAAGTTTTCTCCATCAAAATGAAAAATGAAATAACATATTTTTTAAACAATTCAACAAAAAGACACATATCTAACAATCCCAAACCTTCACATATTACTGAATGATCCATATTGCCACCAACGTTGTTTGCGCATATACAACTGACAAACAAAAAACAAACTTTCAAATCTGTTTATGACCTGTTGGAATGCTAGGCAGATCCCATCCAACATGATACAAACCAACAGTCCTCAAGTATAAATATTCCACTGATTGTTGGCACTGTGTCCTTTATGTGCTGGGCAGATCCTGCTCAACTGGATACAAACCCATAACTTCCAAACTGATTATACATTTGTGCTTTTTAAGTGCTAGGCTGATCCTGCTCAACTGGATACAAACCCACAACTTCCAAACTGATTATGTGTTTGTGCTTTTTAAGTGCTAGGCAGATCCTGCTCAACTGGATACAAACCCACAACTTCCAAACTGATTATGTATTTGTGCTTTTTAAGTGCTCGGCAGATCCTGCTCAACTGGATACAAACCCACAACTTCCAAACTGATTATGTATTTGTGCTTTTTAAGTGCTAGGCAGATCCTGCTCAACTGGATACAAACCCACAACTTCCAAACTGATTATGTTTTTGTGCTTTTCAAGCGCTAGGCAGATCCTGCTCTACTGGATACAAACACACAACTTCCAAATGGATTATGTATTTGTGCTTTATAAGTGCTAGGCAGATCCTGCTCAACTGGATACAAACCCACAACTTCCAAACATTGATAACTTTCTTCCATACTTCAGACTATGTGCTCTTTGAGTGCCAGGCAGATCTTGCATAACCTGATACAAACCCACAACTTTAAGAAGCATTATTTTTGTCATTGTATTAATGTTGTAAATTTTTGAAAACTCAGATGTATTATTTTTGCATTTGAACTAAAAACGTGGCTCCAAACTAAAGTATGTTTGTGGCAATATGGGTCATGAAATGCACCAAAGATAGAAAGGAGACGTCAGACATTTATCTAATCAGTTGAAATGCATCAACAATATATGACCTTATCTAGCATTTTGATTGGAATGGAATTTGTATAATTAAACATTTTTAACTCCTGTTTTTGCTCTTTATCAAACCTATGAATATGACATTTACTCACATACAATCTTTAGATCATCTATGCATGTTATCAACAGACAATTACATGTGCTGGTTTTGGAAGAGAAGGGTCTTGTGATCTTGCAAGCATTGCTGAATTCTCCAAACAATTGCACAAATAGCAAAGCTGAAATGATAAAACCATTCTATCATTTCGAATTGACTGTAAATATTTCACTGCCAATATGAAAAGTTCTTGTGCATCAGGAGATGCATTATTCCTGATGCTTTGTGGACTTGGAATGACATATACACCCTGAATGAGTTAAGATTAAACATTCATGAACATGCTGCACCAATTCTGTTTCATTATCATTGAACAACAGCCAACCATAAAATATGAAATGTGAAGCTCAAACTGTAGTCACTGTTCACAGGCAAGATAGAGTATTGACAGGCTTGTACAAAAATACCATGTATTACTTGTGTGACTTTTATATCTGTTATTACATTGGAGCACATTCTATTGTATAGCCTTAAGTAAACATCCTAAAAGGAAACTGGCCACTGTGCTGACAGGAAGAATAATCATGTATATATACTGTCAGTTAATGTTGAATAAAGTGTCTGAATCAAGATCTCATAATTAATTATAACATTATAATGCCCTTACACATATAGTTCTACTTGCAATTTAAATATGGTGTTATTGACAATAAGCAGTCTGGTTTATTGATGACGAAAGGACACAAGTCAGTCTGCACATAATAAACAATCAGGGTTATGCATCTTCTGGATACAGATCTATTGTTTATGGTACAGGTCCAATGCAGGTTATGGCCGAGTTCAAAACATGTAAACAGGTGATAAAGGCTAAATGCAACTATAGGTAACTCTGATCAGAACCCCTTATCTCATAAATGGTATAGGTCCAACACAGTACATAGCAGAGTTAAAGACTGTAAACAGGTGATAAAGGGTAAACGATTGAAACATTAATATGGCACGAGAGCCTGATGGACCTATATTTGTATAACAATGATGAAGGACAAAAGTTGGTCTGTATTGTGAATACTTTTCATACAGACGTCTTGCTTTGGTATCTGATGAATACATCATAAAGATGATATAGGACAGCCTTATCTGATAGAGCCACTTAAACCTTTACAGTATATATCGCCAAGCGCCGCATTATCAATTACCGTATAAAGCTCTTTTCATCGTATTACCTAACATATAAAACCCCTTAGACACCCAATCGATGAATGCATAGTGTGTTATTCAATAGCTTCAAATCCTTCTTTAGTTTGTTTATTTACGAATATCCAAATTATGGAGTACTTAGCCTACCCAATATCCCACAGGGAACGGACATCCAATCAAACCTGATTGATGGAATGGGAAAACCCCATCTAACAGAGTTTTCATTGCGACCAACCATTAGATAAATTGTACAGAGACATCCGAATTTCACCAAATTTTACGATTTCTAAATAGAACATGTAGAGTTTGTAGACAAAAGAGCTAACAAGCACATAAAATGGCCAAAAAATAAGAGTTTTCTGGAGATTGAAGTGCAAGATAATGTGCTTATCTATAACCAGGTGTGATTTTGATGCAAACCATTACTCCATTAATGAAGGATAGTAGCGGTTGTGTATCACAACAAGCAAAGAGGGTGGAATTACTACCGTGTCGGAGACTAACGAGGACACAGAAGTAACATTACTTCTATTGGGCAGGCTGTGTATTAATTGCAGTTAACATTAATGTGACATGCCCTACTCAAGTGTTAATGGCTATCGAGGCATGTGCAGGTATTATCTCATCCAGGCGAAGAAAACATAATTCTCACCTTTTGCAGACACCGGGTCGCGATTCGCACATCGAGATAAACCGCCGTAAATACATGTAAAATCAGGACTTGGGAAGAATTTTTTACCTTGAGATATCAAATTATTCTAGATATGTGATGTTACTTTACATAGATAGAGAAGTAGAAAAGGAAAAAAGTTGGGTCATAGAGCTAACCTCGACATATCGAGAAACCCGAGATATTCGATGTATTGATAACGAGAGAAGACTGTATGTGTTTTTAGCAAAACATGAATTTTCATTGAATAATTATGAAACAAGAATTAGGATGTTCAGTGCTTCGATTTAGGACTTGGTTAATGAATAGTAATGAGTTGCTTTCAGACACACCTTGCTAGTGTTATGTGCCTAGAGTATCGACCTACTTTGTTGTGTGAGTCAAACACACTCTAACCCATTTACATTAGTCACAGGACAGAAATAAAAGAACATTGCTCACATAAAAACAACGTTTAAGCAGTTTACTAAATCTGCAACATAAATATGCTATGAAAGGAGATGAAAAGCCTATTTGACCTCAGAATCTGCTTCGTCATTCGACCATAGATAGCTCTTTTAGGATCGTCATAGGTCCATGTACATGTCTACCATAAACTAGTTCAAACGGAGAGAACCCTAACGACTTTTGGGGTACCTCCCGATACGCAAACAAAGCCGCATTAATATATTTGTCCCAAACTTTGGAAGTAAATTTGGTCATCTGCTTACAGTTATTTTGGAGGGTAGCTTTAAAAGAAAAATAAATGTGTTGCGTTTTCACCAGGCTGTGACTGTATCATTCATACTGGTGGAAACACTGTTATTGTTCAAAAATTGCATTTGATGTTTATTTTAGTGTGATTAACAACCCCAGAAAAGAAAATTATTTGTGCGATACAGAGAGGTGTGGTGAGATTACACTTTTTTTTTATAGAATAAGAAATTATTGTTAATTTGACAAAATGTCGGGTATAGCCGATTTAATGGAAAAGGGGAAAGCTTTAGGGTTGACTGGGGATTCTTTGCGGGCCTTTATTAAGGAACAACAGGATATGTTAAGGGAAGAAAGGGCATTTGCAAGGGAAAGGGAAAGGTTAGACAGGGAAAGGGAAAAGGAAAGGTTAGACAGGGAGAGAGAAAAGGAAGTATTATTAAGAGAGAAAAGGGATAGGGAAATAGAAAGGGAAAGGGAAAAGGAATCTGAGAGGGAAATGGCTAGGATAGAACTCAAAATTTAAATTGGATTTAGCGTCCAAGGGAGGGGCTTCCTTAGGAACATCACATGCCCGGGGACCTAAAATTCCACCATTTGATGAGGCAAGGGATGAGGCAGACAAAAGAAACAGGTATGGGTAAGAGCAAGGGTAGGAATTTGGTTTCGAATCCCAACAGTGGACAGTCGGGTCAGGGAGATGGTAGAAATGCTACAATTGTAACAAGGTAGGTCACATTTCCTCGGATTGTCCTTCTCGCACAGGCAACACTCAAAAATATTATAAGGATGGCGAAAGGAAATGTTTTGTTTGTGGTAGATCTAATCACATGGCTGGGATTGTCCCAACCGCAATAGGGTTGCAGGTATTGTGGAGGAGGAACAGACCATGGAGGAGTGCGCAGATTTGCAAGACGAGGTTCACAATTGTGGGGCATGCATGATGACCACCGAGACTATAACAACGGTAAGCGCTACAATGCCTATGTCTAGTCATGAAGTTACGGTAGTCAACGTGGCCTCAGGTGTGCGGGCGGCGGTGCCAGTTCTTCCAGGATTATTAGCAGGCAAGAAAGTGGAGGTGTTAAGGGATACTGGTTGTAGTGGAGTGGTGGTCCGCAAAGGGTTAGTTCTGGAGACTAGTTTTTCAGGTGATGAACAAGTTATTCCGTTAGCCAATGGTTCAATGGTGAGGGTTCCATTGGCCAATGTCGAGATTGAAACTCCGTATTTTTCTGGAATGGTACAGGCCTGGTGCTTTGACAAGTCTTTGTATGATTTGATGGTTGGTAATATTTCGGGAGCTCGAGAACCAGATAAGCCATTTTTGGGTCCTATGGACGTAGGAGCTGTAGACACAAGACAGCAAGCAAAGGTAAGAAGTTTAAACTATAAAGCTATTAAACTATAAAGTTCCGGAAGTAATAAGAAAAGAGGTTACGAGGGAGGAACTTAAGTCAGATCAGCAGAATGATCCTACTTTGGATAAAATCAGGCAACTGGGAGCTCAAGCTAATGACAGCTCGCAGAATGAAGTAACTGAGAGAAAAGGACCAGTAGACTTATCGGATTGACATGGGTGGTACCAAGAAAACCTTGCATGCTAATTTACTTAAATTGTATGTAAATAGAGACTCTGAGTCACTTTGTGGTTTAGCTGTACTCGAACCCGAAGAAGACTATCAGGAACAGGAAGGACAGGTAGTTACTACTCCCAATAGTGAGAGAAAGGAGTGGCCGGACAAGGTGTTTGTGTCTGAGCAGTTACCAGTAGGTGAAAGGGAACAGGTTAGATCGTTATTGGGGAAGTTCCCAGATGTATTTTCAGATATACCGGGGCGGACGCATTTGTTGGAACACAAGATTGTAACAACCACCAACACTCCGGTAAGATTAAAACCTTATCCATTACCTTATGCAACAGTAAATTTTGTGAAAGAGGAGGTTGAGACGATGCTTAGACAAGGTTTTATAGAACCATCGGACAGTCCGTATAGCTCACTCATAGTACTCATTAAGAAGAAAGACGGAACTAACCGGTTTTGTATTGACATGAGGGCACTTAACAATATTACTGTCTTTGATGCTGAGCCGATGCCGAATACCGAGGATATTTTTGCCAAGTTAGCTGGGTGCAAATACTTTTCCAAATTAGATTTATCTAAGGGTTACTGGCAGATCCCTTTAGACCAGGAATCCAAGGCGAAGACGGCCTTTCAGACTCCCCTCGGGTTGTTCCACTTTGTAGTCCTCTGTTTTGGTTTGGTTACTGCGCCTGCTTCGTTTACTCGGATGATGCGGATACTTTTGGACAAGCTTCCGAACACTGACAATTTTATTGATGATATTATTGTGTTTACAGTGACTTTTGAGGAATATATGAACATTCTGAGATGATTGATGTTGCGTCTTCACAACGCCAGACTTACAGCGAAGCCAAGTAAGTGTTTTATTGCTTGTCAAGAGATTGATTGCCTAGGTCACGTAATAGGGATGAATGGTATGAGCCCTCTACCTGATAAAATTGAGGCGACAATGCCAATCTTCAACAGCTCCAGTTCAGTTTTAACTATAGTAACTAATGAAAGGTTCATGAGTAAGTTTGGACACCGGTATCCGGTATGGTCCAGTACCAATAATCACTTCGAAAATCATTGGTATATACTGTTTCGTAAAAGAATCGGTGCCGAAATCGGTATATTGATGAATAATAAGATTGAATTGTACATACAAATTTTAGCAAAATGCAATAAAAATAAAGTGAATAAATCTGTTGTTATCGATGAATTCCGTATTCGGTGCTATTCAGTATGGTACCCGGACTGAATTACCACCCAGACATAATCAGTCAGATTCACATCTAAAGAAATATTCTTAAATGTTATAGATTTACATTTATTTCCAGGGACTTTGAAAATTGAAAACAAAACACCTTTTCCATTTCACAATCTGTCTTTATAATTTACTTTTCTCTTTTTATCAGAATATCTAGATAAATAATTGAAATTTAAATTATTTACGAAACTAATATAACCAACTTCAACTAATCGTTGCTTTTAGCTAGGCGCGTAGGTCAAATAGAATGGTTGGTTATACCATTGCTGAGACATTTTCGGCAAAGACTGTCTTGAAAAGTCCCTACTTCCACTGATATGCATGACATTTTAAAACAAGAGGGCCATAATGGCCCTTTATCGCTCACCTGAGTTCTGTTTGAAAAAGAGGTATATTTAAGACAGAGTGGTTGGTATGTTTCAAACTCTTCTAAGTGCTAATTGCATTGAATACTCTAAGCCAATGCTCTTGCTTGTTAACATTTTTTTATGTGTATTGTATTTGTCTTCTTGAGTAAATGTTCACCAAGACAAAGAGAATTAAGATGAAGGAAATTTAGGTTTGTGAAAGCAGGGACAGTAACAATTGGTTGGGCAAATTAAAATAATAACAATTGGAAAATGTATCTCAAAGTCGTTTATTGGTTTTCAACAGTAAATAAATTTGGAAAATTTTAAGACAGTCAAGCTTATGGTAAATAATCCAATCATTCTGGCCAACTTTCATCAAAATTGGACCATAAATGTGGCCTCTAGAGTGTTCACAAGCTTTTTAAATTATTTGACCTAGTGACCTAGTTTTTGACCCCACATGACCCACTTTCAAACATGGCCAAGATTTCATTTTGGCAATCCTTCTGACCAACTTTCATCAAAATTGGACCATAAATATAGCTGCTAGAGTGTTCACAAGGTTTTTCAAATATTTGACCTAGTGACCTAGTTTTTGACCTCACATGACCCGGTTTCAAACTTGGCCAAGATTTCAATTGAGACAATCATTCTGACCAACTTTCATCAAATTTGGACCATAAATGTGGCCTCTAGAGTGTTCACAAGCTTTTTAAATTATTTGACCTAGTGACCTAGTTTTTTACCCCACATGACCGAGTCTTGAACTTGGCCAAGATTTCATTGAGACAATCATTCTGACCAACTTTGATAAAAATTGGACCATAATTGTGGTCTCTAGAGTGTTCACAAGCTTTTTAAATTATATGACCTAGTGACCTAGTTATTGACCCCACATGACCCAGTTTCAAACTTGGCCAACATTTTTATTGAGACAATCATTCTGACCAACTTTCATCAAAATTGGACCATAAATGTGGCCTCTAGAGTGTTCACAAGCTTTTTAAATTATTTGACCTAGTGACCTAGTTTTTGACCCCACGTGAACCAGTTTCAAACTTGGCCAAGATTTTATTAAGACCATCATTCTGATGAACTTTCATCAAAATTGGAACATAAATGTGGCCTCTAGAGTGTTCACAAACTTTTAAATTATTTGACCTAGTGACCTAGTTTTTGACCCCACATGACCCAGTTTCGAACTTGGCCAAGATTTTATTGAGACAATCATTCTGACCAATTTTGATAAAAATTGGACCATAATTGTGGTCTCTAGAGTGTTCACAAGCTTTTTAAATTATTTGACCTAGTGACCTAGTTATTGACCCCACATGACCCAGTTTCGAACTTGGCCAAGATTTTATTGAGACAATCATTCTGACCAACTTTCATCAAAATTGGACCATAAATGTGGCCTCTAGAGTGTTCACAAACTTCTTAAATTATTTGACCTAGTGACCTAGTTTTTGACCCCAAATGACCCAGTTTCGAACTTGGCCAAGATTTTATTGAGACAATCATTCTGACCAACTTTCATCAAAATTGGACCAAAAATGTGGCCTCTAGAGTGTTCACAAACTTTTTAAATTATTTGACCTAGTGACCTAGTTTTTGACCCCACATGACCCAGTTTCGAACTTGGCCAAGATTTTATTGAGACAATCATTCTGACCAATTTTGATAAAAATTGGATCATAAATGTAGCCTCTAGAGTGTTCACAAGCAATTGTTGACACACGCACGGACGCACGGACGACGGACATCTCGGTATCACAAAAGCTCACCTTGAGCACTACGTGCTCAGGTGAGCTAAAAAATGATCAGCTACGTTAATTAGACCCATTAAAGTCAGTCACCTGGTTGAGAAAACATGGCCGAAATTTAGATACCTTCTGGGCACGGTTACCGCGATCACAAAACAGCTTCCTCCGGCTTGTTACACAGAGTGATCAACAGCAAGTTTTCCCATGAAATGTGTGAACAAACACAGGTCCGTTTGGGAATGACAAACCATGCAAAGCATCATATATTTCGAATGAAATTGGCGAAATTAATAATCTATTTTTAGCACCATGTTTGGGAAATTTGGAAATCAAAGAACTGGTAGCACTGCATTGGCATACTGGATTTAAAATAGTCTTCTGTGACAGTGAGGGAAAGGCATATTGATGTAAATTTAAAGTGTGAATATGTATTTATATTCCACTAAGTGAATAACTGATAATTATGCTTGTTTAATATTTTAGCACAGCTAAATCAAAAAAAGCTGCAGAAGTATTTCAGTTAATTGGAGAGGATACATATACATGTATAGTGGTATTCATTAATAGTAGCTCCTGAGTCACTACAATTGATGACTGAGAAGGGGATTTATTTTAGGAATAAATAGGTTGTGACAAGTTTTGATGTATTTTGTAAAGAAAAGGCTGCCATAGATAAAATGTTTGTTAACCCAAATAAATGTACTAAATTGTAAATAATTGAATGGACCAATTTTATTTCGGAGATATTTTGTTTTCTGACTTATTTAACTTACCATCTACACTGTTTATTAAAAATGCTTAGGCACATAGAACAGAAGTTCAACTGCATCAAGCTTGATCAGACCGCGCAATGATCATTACGTTGACTTTCACTGGACAAAATATCAGTATCGGTATCGTCAAAATACCGGATCCCTTTGATGGTATCGGTATCGGACCGTTTCGTTTTTAACGATATCCAACCCTATTCATGAGCTGATTATTCAGTCTAACATATAAAATCAAATAAATTGATTTTCACAGACTTCAAACAACTTCAGTTTTTCAGGGATTATTTCACAAGAATACGATACCTATATGAATACATTGGTTTTAAGCATACTCAATAAAAAAGTGGCCATTGTAGACCACTTCATTTCAATGAGTAATTTTCTCTCAGAGCTGATAAACCGACAACAACACTATTTCCAAGTTTCTACAGGACCTTGGCATTTTCACAAAGATTAGATGAAAACTCTGAGAAATACAGATAACATTCCCAATACATCCATGTAACATCAACCAAGTGTCACAATTAGAAGCTCCTGGGGTTATCTTGCCAGATATCAAACCTGAGCAAATAATTATGGTTACATACAGTATCATAATATTTGGTAAAAACCAGATAAAAAACTTTTGTAAAATTAAGTGGGCGTGTCCAAAACATCCAAGTTTACCATGCAAGGGCCATAACTCCAGTTTTTAAGGCAATCTTGACTCTTGACAATCTTGACAGACATTGACATTGAGCAAGATACAATGAGATCTTAAATGTTCATAGTCTTGTAAATATTGGAATAGACAGGATGAAATTTTGCGACAGAAAGAAGAAAATCAGTTGTCTCTACATCACTAAAGATGGGGAATTAAATCATATCTAGAAATAAGTTAACCATTTCCCAAACAACAACGACATTTGACTACTTTGTTACAGACGACTTTAGATAACATTGTGGGAAAAGGAGAAATTGCTCATAACGAGCAATTTCTCCTTTTCCCATAATATTTTCTTCTCTATATGAAGAATTTTGTTCAATTTCATCACATTTTAAAATGTCGTCTGCAAACTCTTTATTTTTGGGACAGTCCAAAATTTGTTGTTTGGGAAAGGGTTAAGGTATTCCACACCTGATGGAGAAAAATTAGAAAAGTCAGAACAACAAAATCAAAGATTTAACAGAACAAATGCCATCATAAAACTAACGTTTATATCTCATAAGAATTGTTTATAGATTGAAATTTTTATTTGCCACTTTTCATTCATGTAATTCTAATTTCAATGTAAAATTGATATTTAAGAGGAGGTAATGTAATTATTTTGGATTTAAAAACAAAATTATTGATATCCCTTTTGTAAACATAAATAAACAAGAGGGCCATAATGGCCCTTTATCGCTCACCTGAGTTCTGTTTGAAAAAGAGGTATATTTAAGACAGAGTGGTTGGTATGTTTCAAACTCTTCTAAGTGCTAATTGCATTGAATACTCTAAGCCAATGCTCTTGCTTGTTAACATTTTTTTATGTGTATTGTATTTGTCTTCTTGAGTTAATGTTCACCAAGACAAAGAGAATTAAGATGAAGGAAATTTAGGTTTGTGAAAGCAGGGACAGTAACAATTGGTTGGGCAAATTAAAATAATAACAATTGGAAAATGTATCTCAAAGTCGTTTATTGGTTTTCAACAGTAAATAAATTTGGAAAATTTTAAGACAGTCAAGCTTATGGTAAATAATCCAATCATTCTGGCCAACTTTCATCAAAATTGGACCATAAATGTGGCCTCTAGAGTGTTCACAAGCTTTTTAAATTATTTGACCTAGTGACCTAGTTTTTGACCCCACATGACCCACTTTCAAACATGGCCAAGATTTCATTTTGGCAATCCTTCTGACCAACTTTCATCAAAATTGGACCATAAATATAGCTGCTAGAGTGTTCACAAGGTTTTTCAAATATTTGACCTAGTGACCTAGTTTTTGACCTCACATGACCTGGTTTCAAACTTGGCCAAGATTTCAATTGAGACAATCATTCTGACCAACTTTCATCAAATTTGGACCATAAATGTGGCCTCTAGAGTGTTCACAAGCTTTTTAAATTATTTGACCTAGTGACCTAGTTTTTTACCCCACATGACCGAGTCTTGAACTTGGCCAAGATTTCATTGAGACAATCATTCTGACCAACTTTGATAAAAATTGGACCATAATTGTGGTCTCTAGAGTGTTCACAAGCTTTTTAAATTATATGACCTAGTGACCTAGTTATTGACCCCACATGACCCAGTTTCAAACTTGGCCAACATTTTTATTGAGACAATCATTCTGACCAACTTTTGATAAAAATTGGACCATAAATGTGGCCTCTAGAGTGTTCACAAGCTTTTTAAATTATTTGACCTAGTGACCTAGTTATTGACCCCACATGACCCAGTTTCGAACTTGGCCAAGATTTTATTGAGACAATCATTCTGACCAACTTTCATCAAAATTGGACCATAAATGTGGCCTCTAGAGTGTTCACAAACTTCTTAAATTATTTGACCTAGTGACCTAGTTTTTGACCCCAAATAACCCAGTTTCGAACTTGGCCAAGATTTTATTGAGACAATCATTCTGACCAACTTTCATCAAAATTGGACCAAAAATGTGGCCTCTAGAGTGTTCACAAACTTTCTAAATTATCTGACCTAGTGACCTAGTTTTTGACCCCACATGACCCAGTTTCGAACTAGGCCAAGATTTTATTAAGACAATCATTCTGACCAATTTTGATAAAAATTGGATCATAAATGTAGCCTCTAGAGTGTTCACAAGCAATTGTTGACACACGCACGGACGCATGGACGACGGACATCTCGGTATCACAAAAGCTCACCTTGAGCACTACGTGCTCAGGTGAGCTAAAAATAAGACAAATCCCGAAAAGTGGCTTGGTGAATGCCTTTGAAATGATATTATTTTTTCATTTTATTCTTTAACCAAAGCAAATAGTTTTGATTTTTCTCCATCATGGGTGGAATACCTTAAACTTGAAAGGAAAATTTGTGAGAGAAAACCACCCCACCTACACCTCAGTCTCATAATGACATAGAGACAGGCTTTAGCTTTTGTATATCTCTTTAAAATATCAATCTGAAAAATCAAGCACAGACTATTGCGAGTCCTATCTGGACTGCCTCCAAGGCAAAATCTACTTCAATCAGGACCACCCACTACTACTCCCCCCGAATGTTTTAGTATCGACTAATGAGTGCCATATTACGGATTGCCTCTGCTCATCCACTGTCAGCTCCTGCTGACTAGTGATGGCCGACTGAAACGCATCTTTTGTTTGGATGGTTGATATGTTCTCATATTGCGACTTACTGGATCATATAGGAAGCAAAAAACAATTTTTCAATGCAATACTTAAGTATGTCCTTCGCTTTTGCCAAGAACCATCTACAAGCATTGCACTGAAACATTGAAAAACAGAACAATAAAACAAAACTAAAAATTGAAAATAGACAATTTCAGAATGTATATTATTAAACACTTTATGAACTGCGAACAACCTTCTTTACTAAAAGCAGATGACATTTTAAAAAAGGGAAACAGTTCAGTAGAAGGAAATCTATAACATTAAAAATCTACTAGAAATAGCAAATATTCAATGCAATACTAGCAAGACATTAACACTGACTGTCCAGTCTTGCATTGAACCTCCAACATAGGGAATAACTTTAGTGAAGCTTTACAAAGTTTGTATTATCTGTAACCTTTGTCACAATGTTTTCAAAAAAGGTATATGTCTGAATGATTTATGCAAACGGTTGTCAGCAGTTCATAAAGATTTGACTCTCTACCAAACAAACTTTTTGATCATCCAGAATTGAAAGGGTTTGCAGAAGACAATTGAAGTCTAGCAATTTCACAAATCAAGGGTTCAACGCAATACTATAGTAAGTGCTTCATGTTTGTGAAGCACTTACTTTAGTATTGCGTTAACCCCTCGAAATATATTTGTGGTGGGACATAAATAATCATGACAAGGAAAAATTGCTTTATTCTTCACACAATAATACCAAAAGATGTCAACAGCAGGATCATAAAATCTCTTGAATATTTGGTAGAGAGTAAAGAGCGCTGAAACTTAGAAAAGCAACATATCAGTCATCTGTTGCGAGGCTGAGTTTAAGATTCATTGAATGATTTATTGATTTGATATAAATTTTAAATTAAGATTTGAAATCTATGACTGCTCCAAATTGATTGCAATCTTGCAATTGGTAAGCTAGATTGCATGCTTAAACCAAACAGAAAACAGTGTCCTTAAAAGGATAAATTACTGGATAAAAAAAGCAAGTGATCAAATGGAATTTATTTCAGGATAATTCAATGGGAGTCCCTTGAAGTTGCTTTTCAGAGTTTCAGTATAATTGAAAAATTATAACTCACAGTTCCCTTTGACTTACAAAACCTGTTGGACCTCCTTTGCCTTCATGATGGCCTTCATCAACCTGGGATATGGGGAATTGAAATTCCTCCTGATGGTGATATGGAAAATACTTCTCTTCACATCCCTGCTCCAAGTCTTTGGATTTAGTGAACCGTCCAATATGAAAGTATATGCAGACGAAATAGAAAATGACAAAAAGAAAAATGTATTATTGTGATATTGTGTATAAACCATTGATGCAAAAGAATAAAACTCAGTTGGGGCAATTTATCCTTTTAGCAGATTGGTTTCTTAATTCTTCTACAGCAGACTTTGTTTATATAGGAATTAATGATGTGTCAACAAAATTTTGGTTAAATTACAGCTCTCTTTAATTAACAAGTACTATGCTATGCCTGTACACAGGATGCTGTTAGTGAGGGATGATGAAATAAGTTTACTCATTCCCTCATATAGTATTACTTAACAGATTACCAGAAAAGAATATTGTATATCTTATACATCCAATTTCTTTGGGAATGTACAATTTAATGACGTTTAAAAGCTATATCTAAAGATATCTAAAGAGTTAAAAAAAGAGGCTAAAACTCTGTTTTAAAGCAAATCAGAGTAATGCAAATTGACTTAGTTCAATTTTGATAACTTGGAGGTGATCAATCCCATTAAAAACATATACAAGTAATAATATTTTGGAAAACAAATCTAGATACTACATGTAGTTTATGATATAAAAATTAAACAATAAAATGCACATTTTAAGTTATAATGGGCTAAAAGTCTGTTTGAATGCACTCCATATTTATGTAACTTAGCCTACATAACCTTCTTGTGAAACAAGGTAAGAGTATGAAGTTTAAAAGCAATGGCCTTGATACTTATAGTGAAAAGGAACTTTACATTTTACCAAATTATTTGTTTAAAGGGGCCATAACTCTTTCTGAATGCATAAAATGTTTAGTTGTTTGATATCCACCATCTCATCATAATGATTTATTAGTCAAAAGTTAAATGAAATGACCTTGGTCCAGGAATAAGATGAACCAAAACACAATCATTTCCGATTTCTGTGTCATAAAGGGGCCAACACTATTGTTTAAATACAATACAAAGCTATGTAACATGGTCAACAATTAGCATGTATGGCAGTTATAAAGATCGTGGAGTTTGAAAGCAATAGCTCTTATACTTTGGGAGAAAGGTGAATCTAAACTTCAAACCTTCCAATCGTACAAGTTAAAATGTCCACAAAATGTTGCCTAAATACAGTAGATAGTTAAGGTTACATGGTCGACAGAAATGACAGAATGATCTGGTGACAATTAAGAACAATATGTATATCGAGTTGAATGTCTACAAGGTAAATCCAGAAACAAAACTTGTTTCGGCAATGACGACGCTCTAGATGGCAAACAAATCGTTGAAAAAATAGGTCTACTCACTGGAAACTGTTGATAAAACATTAAACCAATTGAAATCAGTTACTCACTTACTTATATGCTTGTCCATTGCCCACCGGTTGAATCGGGTCATCTTTCACGAATGACTTCAGTGCATGAACAGCCGCCATTACCTTATCAAAAAATTCAACCGCGTTTCAATTCAAGATAAAACTCACGTTTTCTATTTAATGGACGGGATAATCTTTGTTTGAATCGTATGTCAATGATTTCTAACAATTAAACGAACAAGAATCAAACTGAACCAATGGTTTTGGACGCCCATAGATAAATATTTACGCGAAAATTAGCTTACCGACAAAACCATGGGGTTGAACGGACCATGTGCTGGAGAGAAAGAAAGATTTTACCGGAAGCACGTGGTGCCAGCACGAAATAAACATGAAAAGCGAGCCAAATACTGTTATGGCACTGTCAAACTTAAGACAGCTGTAACTCGTTTATTTCAAAGAACGAGATACAGCTTTTTAGCTCTGTAGAAACGGCATTTATAAATATTGGGGTATCCAATAGGGAATTGAACAGTGACACACGACAGAACAGTTATACAATTTGCCTGCAATTATCGGAATCAAAGTTTTAAGTGTAAATTTGTTCTTAGCGAGTACTTTTAGGGGGGAAAAGGTACCGTAGAACTCAAATTGGATGGTCTACTTTTCTTGCACCCATTTTATTATACGATCCTTATATACGCACTTAGTATAAGTTGGTTCTTTGCATGTGAATTTTATTGTATCCGGAGAAGTGCCCTCCCGAAGAAGTGCCCCCCCCCTCCCCCGTAAAACAATATGAAACCTTTTCTTTTTTTACCAAGCGGAATAGCACAATTTCGCATTTTGCAAGTTAATTGTAGAGGTTTCTTGAATATTTTCTCAAACAAATACCAAAAGCGACTTAATGAAACAGTTTGCAAATATTTATTTGTGGGACCGGACCGATTTTAATAACCGAGTACGTACTTGTTACCTTTGAAGAGAACAGGCAACATTTTATCATAATATCACAATTAACCGTCGAGACGCAGTTACACCTTAGATCGTCCGAGTTAGCCCTAATGCGGGTATGCATGGGCCAGAACCCAAGCTATCCAGAAGGAATGCGCAGTATACGCACGGGCTGGACTTCAGGCCGCTACATGCTCTCCTGAAAAATAGATCCACAAATGTGAAGAGAAACCTTTGGTCATAAAATTGATTGACCATCAAATTTAGGTTTTTTTTCATCTTCTCAATAATGATCTGCTGATGTTATAGTCTATAGGCCAGGAGACACGCATGAGAGGCCCTGTCTCCCAAAATAGTGAGGCCCCAAAGGGGGGCCAGGGCCTCTTTAAGTAGTAATTTACTTGTACCTACCTGTATTTGATAAAAAGAATTAAACATACTTTTATTCTAATGTTTTTTTGTAGCATACTGATGTTCAATTTAAATAAATTCATTTTCATAGGAAAATGGGTGCAGATAGTGTTTCAAATGAGGCCCGAAAAGGGTGTTTTTCCCCAAAATATGACTTTTTCAATTGTTTTTTCTCTCTAGAATTATGCTAGTGTCACATTTAATGTTTAGAGCAGCCCATTAAACATGCTTATATAATCTGCAAGGTTTTACAGTTATAAACAGTGAGAGGCATGTCCATGAGGCCCTGCATTTAGCAGTTAAAGAGGCCTTAATAGGGTACTTGAATAGAACATAATTTGCATTTTTTAAGTCTTCGTTCACTTTTAGTGTAACCGATAATAATGTGTAAGAGTATGTAAGATCATTCTTTGTTATTTTATTAAGAGGATATCCTCAGCACTGGTATGTATATTTCTATAACTTCATTTAAGGCCAGGAGACACGCATGAAAGGCCCTGTCTCTAAAAACATTGAGGCCCCAAGGTGGGGCCAGGGCCTTTTTAAGTAATAATTTATTTGTACTTACCTATATTTGATAGAAGCCGTTAATATACTTTTATTCTTAGATTTTTTGAAGCAGATTGTCGTTCAATCTAGATAAATTCATTTTCATGAGAAAATGGGTGCAGATATTGCAACAAATGAGGCCCGAAAAGGGGTTTCCCCAAAAAAATGACTTTTTCAATTGATTTTTTCTCTAGATTTATGCTAGTGTTACATTTAATGTATACATCAGCCCATTTAACATGCTTATATAACCTGCAAGGTTTTTCAGTTATAAAAAGGTGAGAGGCGTGTCCATGAGGCACTGCATTGAGCAATTATTGTGGCCTTTATAGGGTACTTGAATAGAATAGTTTTCACTTTTTTAGTCTTCATTTATTTTAAGTGTAACAGATAATAATGTGTATTCAACTGTATGTTAGATCATTTTTTGTTATTTTATTAAGAGGTTATTCTCAGCACTGGTATGTACATTTAAATTTTTCTTTAAAATTGTACCTGAGGCCCTTCATGTAACTTTGTGTTCCCTTAATTATCATGCAAGAGCTAGATTGAAATTGTGGTATTTAATGTACTTAAAGAAACATGTAAAAATATAGACATAGTAATCCCTATTCTGATTTTAAAAATGCAGTGTTCTCTTTGTGTATAAGGTTTACGATAGAAGTGAGAGGGTCAGTGCGCACACTTGAGGATCTGAGTAATTCTTTGACAGAAACACTAAAATAACTCTTGATACTTAAGTTATAGTTAATGAAGAAACTGTGCAAACATTGCAACATGCTGAGGCAAGAGGCCTTTCACAATATAAATATTTTGTGTCAAGCCACGCCTTGAAAGATGGAACATCATTCTATGAACCTATTACAAGAAAAACAAAAAAACTTCCAATTGTTTCAGAGCAAGCGTTCAAAGTTGAAGGATAGTATGCAAACAATGAAAACAGACATTGAGCTTTTTCAATGATGTACATTTCTTATCAAAACAGGCACAGAGAACTAGACAGTTGTTTTCTGTCACAAAAACCTTGCCTGGCCCCCATCAATAGCTAATAATAAAATGAGACCCGGCAATAAGTCCGATCAGTTGTTACCATTGCAAGAAACATATGAGGGAACACAGGAAGCTGGCCCAAACGTTGACTGCAAAATTATTGATGGTGCAATCCTTGGATCTAAAGTTTGCATTGAACTCACAGTCTTGAAGACTATGTTGTAATTGTGTATCCCACATGTCCATAAGCAGTTACAAACTGCTAACATGATTACTGTTGTGTTGGATGTGTTAAAAAAAAGATAGTCTTAAAGCACACTCAAGGAAGTGTAGAGGAAGTGGTTACTCCATCAAGGTATCACCAGCAACAACTATACTTCTCTCGAACTGGTAATGCTTTCTAAGAAATGAGAAGAACAAACATCATTTTATCACTTTCTTTTCTCTATTTCTGGAAAGAATGCATGTAGATTATGACAAAGCATTGTTATCCACCTACGATGGCCATATTCTGAAGGCTCTTACCAGAGGCAGATTTCTAAATGATGTTACATCCAGCACACGCAATGGACAGCAACTGCAAAGATATTTGCATTGTAGCATCAGGCGATTGCTCTAGCAAGCCTATATTCAGAGTGCTGTATATGGATTACATTTAGCTATGCTAAGCATTTTCGCTACAGTCCTGCCAACAAAATTGCAGCAAAACTTGAACAGGATGAATTATGGGGTATGCTTTTCATGCGCGCATTTACAGATTATGACACCGTATCTCCATTCCATGGAATCGGAAATAAATCATCCTTTTCAATTTAAAACCCGTGTACCCCCACACGCAATGCACTAATACAGCACATAAATATTGTGTGCAGTTTATCAAAGTGGAAACATGTTGGGTCAAATGCTATTAAAGGACCCACTGCTTCCATCAACCTCTGAATAGGGATGGATAAGGAACAACGATGGTAAGTTGGTTTCAAGATGGACATACTTGCCAAAATAGTCTAATGCTTGTAGAGAGCTGATTAGATGTCATTACAAGTCTACTTGCATGGGAGGATGTAAACGCTTCAAGGCCAACTTATGCATACAGTGCAGCTAAGTGTGCTTCTGTGGAGGTTACTGTCCATGTATCTCATAGACAAATGACGTACTGCAGAGCATAACATTCACCGAAAACTGTTTTATATTTAAGTTAAGCCAGATGGACCCGTAGTTTCCAAATTATTAATGTAGATGTGTACAATGTACATGAATTGCATAATTAATGAAACAAACTGTTTTATTCTACATTGCTTTCATGTGATACTGGACAGCAAACATAACTGCTTTATGTTTATGAGAAAACTATAACTTAGATATCATTTGATTAATAGCTACTGAGAGTAGCTATGTTTGCTTTTCGTAACTAAGTTGCAGATTGCATCCGGTTGTATGTTCAAACCCAGATGAAGCAGTTTAGTCAAAATAGTTATTTTCAAAATACTGATACAATATAGAATCATTTTCTAAAATCATTTCATTCCGTTTAAATTTGCAGCAAACTGTTCTTTTCAATTATCTTTGTTCTGATGGTCAAACTATAGAGAGGATTATTTGGTCAAAAATGTACATTTACACCCCTAATGGGCCTCGTTTTATTAAACATAATATTGAAAATTCTCTCCACAAATTGAAATAAAGTAAGAAATAATTAAATCTGATACAAAAGTATCTTAACAGAGCATTGACATTTTGCAAGCTAACCATTTCACATCATGTTCCATCAAAAGATATGAGTAAATTTGAACGTTCAATTTAGTATTTTCATCAAAGAAATGACCCACTTTAAAAATCATATATTATCATTTTTCAAAGTTGGATGCTTACTAAAGATACAATACTAACTTTCCACTTTGAACATTATGCACAGGCATTAAAACATTGAAAAAGATTGCATGGACTTACAAGATGATGGATAATGTCCACTATTAACTACACTTAATTGGTACCCCCATTTGGGCCTCATTTTATATAATGGGAAAATTATTTTGTAAAATATGTAAATCTTTTTTAATTATTATGCCAAAAACATGATATAGACAGTCATTAAGATAAACATAATATTGCAAAGCTTTTGATCGTAAAAATTTCACATCAAAGCCTTTGCTTAATCATAAATGGTCTAAATTTACGCATTTTAGTCGTATTAATGGTACACATTTGGGCCTCAAAACCCAGCTTCTTGTGTCTAATGGTAATTCAAAGTCATAAAATTATACAAAATATTATTGTATTTAACTGATTCTTAGTTATCCAAGTGGTTCAATGTCTTACAAGTGCTGTCATGACAACATATTGCTCCAAAAATGAATAATTTGACGGCGCTCCCCATAGGGGCCTCATTGAAGAAGAAGCCGAGTTTGTTTACGGATTTTTTTTAAATTCATGCTAAGTTGATATTTTGTAAAAGTGCCATACTTAATTGTTACATTAAATACAAAATAGCCTGTCTTGGAAACAAATAAAAAACTTGCTTTTTATATTCTGTTTTTGGGGTACCCCTTTGGGGCCTCAATATTTTGGGAGACATGGCCTCTCATGCGTGTCTCCTGGCCTTAAATGAAAGGTATTGACCTAAACTATAAGTGTGCCAAATATGGTGCTTTTATACAAAAGTGCACAATCTGGCCTTTTTTTAGCTCTTACAGCTCCAACTATTATTAGTCTATTGTGGTATTGGATGATTACGGCGTGAAAGAAGTAACTTAATGCTTTCTTACGAAGACTGCTCTTTGTTGAAACTCTTACAATATCTTATCTTGTTATATGTTTATTTTGAAAATAAAAATTTCGTCAAATTTGAATTGTGGAGAATGGGCAGCAAAATAATTCATCGATTTAGGCAAATTTGAGAGGCCTCCTGCTAAAGTTGTCATATTGGTCCACACATCTTCGTCTAAGAACGCTTTTAGCTATATATATGAGAACAGGGTGAAAAGGCGATTCGGACTAAATGGTTTGATGATAACCCATGTAAGTTAGGGGAGTAGCAAGACGATTTACGCAAGTGCACGCAATTTTTTTTCGGTCATGGACTCAACGAGCTCCGAATGCGCTAGTGTGCTTGGGGGTCTGGGTCTAGCATTTCAGAGGCCAAATCGTGGCGTGGGGGTGTTGACCGAAATTGCTGTGTCAAATAATACTTTTTAACCTCACACATTATACTTTCTCTGGCGATTGATGATCATAATATTCGAATTTCAACAAATGACTTTTTATTTTTATCATTTTCGTGGACAGTGTGAACGCAATTGCTTTTCTTTACATGTAAGTAAATTACACCAGGAAAAGAGGAATCATTCATTTCAGGAGATGTATGTATCACCATCATGGAAGCAGCGATAGAGGAGACCCCCTCCCGATTGTGGATGGTTACGAGTACAATACCCATGCCACACTAAAACCCAAAACTAGGGTAGTAGCCGATTATATCCACGTCTAAAACATGTTCAGAAAATAAATTACGAAAAATGGGGGCTTACGCAATTATTCTCATGAAACAATAATTTTGAAATCTAAAGATAAAGATTAAATGTTACAAACCATTAAGATTATTTTTTATAACCTATATCATAACTTTGAGGAACTCAATAACATATGTTTATTTTTATATGTATATTCTATTATGGGCCAAAGGCCTTTGTCTACAAATAAACTTTTCTATTAATCTGTTCTGTTCTATTCTAAGCTAGCCTGTGATCCTTACCCGTGCATATACCCCTAGCGTTGGGTATGCGCATGGACAATGACCACAAGCTTACGATAGACCTAATCTTGGTAATGAGTAAAGCATTGCGATTGAAAAATGTAGGTCCTGGCCCAAATAGGGAGGAGCTGGTTTGAGTACAGGGACTTGTGCGATATGGTGAACATTGCAGAAAACGATGCTATCCAATTACAAATAAACTTTAGTAAATGTAGCCTATTTTCTCGTGGGATAATTTCGAATTACTTACTAAGATTTTGCACTGAGCTGTCAATTGATAACATACAATTCGCTGTTTGACTATCATAAATGTACACAACGTCAGTTGATCAATGACGTCACACTTAACGTTGCCTCGATCTGATAAACTTACGCTAACGTTGCTTGTGACGTCATATTTTCCTGACAACGGGTAAGGGATTGGTTCACGTTTTGAAATGTAAGACGCTTTGGGGGAATGGAGCAAACGAAAAAATAAAGAAAACCGCAAGTAGATTTTAAACCACATAAACTGATTAAAAAATGAATTCATCAACTTGGTCAAATTTACCTGACGTAGTTTTAATTGAGATATTTAAATACCTACCGGATAAGGATCGAGCTAAGGCCGCCCGGGTAAACGAAAAATGGAACAGGATATTCGACTCGCCGTGTCTTTGGCGTTCGAGAAATTTCGAAATGGGCGGACTTCGGGCCGTGAAGAACGGGTTTAAAACCTGTAAATTTGCCGACCGATTCGGTCAGTACCTCCGACATCTATTCATAACGTGTAGCCACCCGTCCTACCACACCTGTAGGCTGTTCCAGAAATCCATCGAAGAATTCTTCGGAAAACTTAAAGAACAAGGAACACAGCTGACGGAGTTCGAACTGTGTCGGCTGGAAATGGATCGATACTGGAAGTACGAGACGCCCAAGGAGAAACTCATTACGACTTTTTCGAAATTCCTGAAAACACAACAGCGGATCATCTGTATTGATCTGTCGTCTGCCCTGTTTCCCGCGATGGGCGGGATTCGGGTTCTAGACTCAATCGCATGCCAGTCCGGCGGTACGGTTCAGGATATGTTGATCGAGGACTTCTTCCACCCGCGACTCGCCATCTTCTCCATCAAAAAATTCCAAAGAACATTGGTAAAATTTTCAAACTTGAAATATCTTGCATTAAACTACAACTGCTTCTCGGAAGAAACGATCGAAACGCTCTCGAAATCGCTTCGGAACAACTTGGAGTTCCTGAACATCAAGATCATGCGGCATGATCCGCACAGTCACCGGATATCCGGCTACACATGGACCATGTTTTCCCGCGCTTGTCCCAGACTGAGGGTGGCGTTCTGGTTCGAGTCTGTGGGCTCTTACAGCGAGATTGGGCCCATCCTTGTGAAGGAAGCACCCGTAAAGGACGTCCATATATGGACTGGTTATGATGAAGACCGAGACTGGAGACTAGGGCGAACGGTCACACATATCGCCGACTCTTACACCAACACTCTGGGTACGTTAAATCTTAACTATATTAACCCCTTTATAACCGAGACAAATACCGAAAGATATGACCAGTGTGTCGCATACGACTCTTGTAAGCATTGTGGGGAAAGAAAAAAAATGCTCGTAACGAGCAATTTTTCCATTTCCAACAACGTTTCCTGCAATATCAGAAGATCAATTTTCAATTTCATCACATTTTGAACTATCTTCTGCAAATTCTTTCAATTTGGGACAGTCGAAAATTTGGCGTTTGGTAAAGGGTTAACGTGCTAAATAAATTCACTATCCTTGCAGAGTACCTATCGCTGGAGTTGGATAACACACAAGAGGTGGTGGATGACCAGATTATAGACCTCGTAAAGAAGAGCAAGAAGCTCACGGAGATTAACCTCAACGCCATGGTGGCCATACCTACTGTAGAGGCACTGTGCGAGTTACAGCGGACCGGGAAAATCAGTAAGTAGTCGTGTGTATAGTTTAGTTTAAATCCACTTATTTTACATCGATTGTGAAACAAGTTCTTACAACTTAGATAAATCACTTTTGATTCTGCTTCCTGGATACATTACCAGTACTCGCGCCGATTGGGGATTAATGAAAGGTTGCAAGGCAGATGCCGCTTCTCAAAGGATTCGAACCAAGAAGCCGACGCATTACCCTGTCCTCCAGTATAAAGCCATGTGTATGACTTTGGTCTGTGGTTTATCGCAGTTTTAATGTTTCTTTGGTAAATACTATGAAGTTCCCTGGAAACAAACCAGTACAACTAGAGTTCTAGATAAGAGCCGAATTCCAATATCCGTATAGCTTTTCTAAACCCTATATTGTGGGTACTCGTTTGAAATCGTCTCACCGCGGTAAGTACAACTAGAGTTCCAGATAAGAGCCGAATTCCAATATCCGTATAGCTTTTCTAAACCCTATATTGTGACTCGTTTGACTCACCGCGGTAAGTACAACTAGAGTTCCAGATATTCTATCACCGTACTCGTTTGAAATCGTCTCACCGCGGTAAGTACAACTAGAGTTCCAGATAAGAGCCGAATTCCAATATCCGTATAGCTTTTCTAAACCCTATATTGTGAGTACTCGTTTGAAATCGTCTCACCGCGGTAAGTACAACTAGAGTTCCAGATAAGAGCCGAATTCCAATATCCGTATAGCTTTTCTAAACCCTATATTGTGGGTAGTCGTTTGAAATCGTCTCACCGCGGTAAGTACAACTAGAGTTCCAGATAAGAGCCGAATTCCAATATCCGTATAGCTTTTCTAAACCCTATATTGTGGGTACTCGTTTGAAATCGTCTCACCGCGGTAAGTACAACTAGAGTTCCAGATAAGAGCCGAATTCCAATATCCGTATAGCTTTTCTAAACCCTATATTGTGGGTAGTCGTTTGAAATCGTCTCACCGCGGTAAGTACAACTAGAGTTCCAGATAAGAGCCGAATTCCAATATCCGTATAGCTTTTCTAAACCCTATATTGTGGGTACTCGTTTGAAATGTCTCACCGCGGTAAGTACAACTAGAGTTCCAGATAAGAGCCGAATTCCAATATCCGTATAGCTTTGCTAAACTCTATATTGTGGGTACTCGTTTGAAATCGTCTCACCGCGGTAAGTACAACTAGAGTTCCAGATAAGAGCCGAATTCCAATATCCGTATTGCTTTTCTAAACCCTATATTGTGAGTACTCGTTTGAAATCGTCTCACCGCGGTAAGTACAACTAGAGTTCCAGATAAGAGCCGAATTCCAATATCCGTATAGCTTTTCTAAACCCTATATTGTGAGTACTCGTTTGAAATCGTCTCACCGCGGTAAGTACAACTAGAGTTCTAGATAAGAGCCGAATTCCAATATCCGTATAGCTTTTCTAAACCCTATATTGTGGGTACTCGTTTGAAATCGTCTCACCGCGGTAAGTACAACTAGAGTTCCAGATAAGAGCCGAATTCCAATATCCGTATTGCTTTTCTAAACCCTATATTGTGGGTACTCGTTTGAAATCGTCTCACCGCGGTAAGTACAACTAGAGTTCCAGATAAGAGCCGAATTCCAATATCCGTATAGCTTTGCTAAACTCTATATTGTGGGTACTCGTTTGAAATCGTCTCACCGCGGTAAGTACAACTAGAGTTCCAGATAAGAGCCGAATTCCAATATCCGTATTGCTTTTCTAAACCCTATATTGTGGGTACTCGTTTGAAATCGTCTCACCGCGGTAAGTACAACTAGAGTTCCAGATAAGAGCCGAATTAATATCCGTATTGCTTTCTAAACCCTATATTGTGAGTACTCGTTTGAAATCGTCTCACCGCGGTAAGTACAACTAGAGTTCCAGATAAGAGCCGAATTCCAATATCCGTATAGCTTTTCTAAACCCTATATTGTGAGTACTCGTTTGAAATCGTCTCACCGCGGTAAGTACAACTAGAGTTCCAGATAAGAGCCGAATTCCAATATCCGTATAGCTTTTCTAAACCCTATATTGTGGGTAGTCGTTTGAAATCGTCTCACCGCGGTAAGTACAACTAGAGTTCCAGATAAGAGCCGAATTCCAATATCCGTATAGCTTTTCTAAACCCTATATTGTGGGTACTCGTTTGAAATCGTCTCACCGCGGTAAGTACAACTAGAGTTCCAGATAAGAGCCGAATTCCAATATCCGTATAGCTTTGCTAAACTCTATATTGTGGGTACTCGTTTGAAATCGTCTCACCGCGGTAAGTACAACTAGAGTTCCAGATAAGAGCCGAATTCCAATATCCGTATAGCTTTGCTAAACCCTATATTGTGGGTACTCGTTTGAAATCGTCTCACCGCGGTAAGTACAACTAGAGTTCCACATGAAATCCGAATTCCAATATCCGTATTGCTTTTCTAAACCACATCATTTTTATCCATAGGCATATCTTCTCTTGATTAGAAACTATCAGCAGTCCGCTCGCAATATTGGTGCGTTTCGTCTCTCCTTTAACTCTTCACGAAACACCAAATTTTCGACTGTCACAAATTGAAAGCGTTTGCAGACTACATTTTAAAATGTGAGGAAATTGGAAAATAATTTTCTGCTAGGGTAGAAAACATTGTGGGAAAAGGAAAATTGCTCGTTAAGAGCAATTACTCCCTTTTCCCACAATGTTTCCAGTGTCGTTTGCAACAAACTGGTCAAATGCCTTATTGTTTGGTACTGGGTTGAGACTATGTGAGAAAGATCATGAGACAGTCTGCATATGTACGAGTATATGCCGCTTGTGCTTCAAAACCAGTACTGCAGCATAATACAGCCTAACCACACTAGCTGACCTCCCAAACGAACACAATTGTTCAGCTTTTCGAGAGGGTGTGAGATAGATAAGTACATAGGTAAATTTAATTTGATGTCAGAAATTATTTAGGCCTTGCGTGGGTTCAAGCCAGAGACCATCATAGTCAAACTCTCAATTATAAAAGGGCTATTTAGAATTGAGTACCAGCATTGAGCTAGCTTATTGTTTGATACATAAACTTCTAACACGTCCAACTTGAGTTTCAACATATAACCTATTTCTCTTAATCGATTGTGACAAACTCCTTCTCATTGGTGAAAATCACGTTTCACTCACCAAGTTTCGAAAGGAGCGGCTGTGGTCAGATCGTGATTTTAAAACACCTCGCAACTAATTTCAATTACTCTAAACATTATTTTTCCTTGAAACTCTTAACATTCTTTTTCCTAGAAACATGACTCACGCTCGCTAGAGAATGGTGAATGAAATATCGCCTAGTGAAGCCCACTGCTTACTAGAATCGATTAAACGACATTCGTGTCCCTAGGCCGATATGTCTAATTCAGGCGGGGTTTTTTCACTCTGAGGGAGATAATCTGATACCCTTCTTTACATAGTAAAACTGGGTAAACAGGGGTCAAAATCATGCGGGCTGTGCCAAAGGGGAAAGAAAACACTGAGGTAATCTCATTTTTAGGAGAAAACTGCATGATTTTAAAGAAAACTGCGGGTATCCGTTATATAGCGAAAGACGCCCTGTAATCGTTAATGAAACTTGATGAACATAAACAAATGACAAAAGACATTCGTCTCCATAATGTGTGTTTTTTTTCTCCGTCAGAGCTCAATTTGCTGCATGTGACTTTTTGTGGTGTTAGCGGAATGATGGTGGAAGAGTTTGAACATACACGTAACCACTACACAGAAGTTTTCCAGGGAACAGGCCTTGACTTTAAATTGTACAGATTTGATTATTAAACTTGAAACAAATCATGTGCTTTTATATGGCTCATTTTTATTTCGCTCCCATTTTAAGGACAAAATACACAGTACATGAAAAATGCAATAATCATATGGAATTATGAAGGATTTACCATAGCATTGCATTCGACCCTCAATATAACGAAGCTAATATGACACATCATTTTTGTTTTGCTTAAATGTTTCCATTAGTCTTTAAGATTTTAGCCTGAAATTATTTCCCTTATTCTTGTAGATTTGCGTCTTATGCATTTGACATGCTGTGGGTTAACCGTTCAAGAATGGAGCCGTCTTCGCTATTTACGGAACATGTACATACCAATGATGAGGAATCACAGGTGTGACTGTTTGATCTTAAATGATCGTTTGATACAGCCAGAAGTTTAAAAAGCTACGGATAATTTCAAAATTTGTTTTATATTCCAAATTAGATTCTTTTTCATTCTAGGAAACTAAAGGCATTTAAATTTTTCTCTTTTAATTATTTTGATAATCATGACATGTATTCCAAAATTTTTTTTACACAATGGCAAAACTGTTAGGAAATTTACCAAAAAAATATGTGTAATTCTGTTCATATCTTTATATAAGATGGGCTGTTTCTGTTTCAAGCTTAAATATATATATATTTCTTTAACAAACTCAAGTTGTTGTTTATCATTACAAAAGCCTCAATGCCAAAAGATTTTCAAAATATTGTATAGTAAAGACATAAATCTCTCTACGAGTCTTGGTTATGGATGTTTGTAAATATGTTTTCATTTCTTTTTTAAAAACATTCTCTCACAGCAGAATATCAATTATCAATACTGTTCAAGGTCATATTTTTCAAAACTTATTTAACTAAGATTGTTTTAGATTTAAACCTTTTTATAATCCAATATTTTCAGGAATCTGTCAATATGTTTTTATATAAACTATGAGTTAATCATATTCCTTTATAAGTTTCTTTCTTTAATTTTCTTTCTTTTTTCTTTTTTTAAATATTTCCTTTATTGGGTAGAAACCATTATCCAAGCTATCGTAATTTTCTCCCCCTAAACATAAGAAATATAAGCTTCTATACCATAGATTGGCTTGCCTACAGTCAGCTAATTGCTGATGTCTTTCCCATGGATTTACAGCACAAAAGAGGACATGTATCCGAAGTAGATCACCCTGTCAATATTGATCAACACCATTATTCCATATCAAGTTTAATTATAAAGCCAATATTTCAACTCTCAACCCATATAGTGCTGGAACCAACTTTAAGCTTATGCAAACAGGTTAGATTTAGACAAGCCGCCAAGTTAATTGGTGGCTGGCCTGTGATCTAACCTGTTTGCTACTCTGAGTATCTTTCCTCATCAAAATTAAGCAGATATCAAAGGTTTTGGAAAGCAGACGACACAAAAATCTATTTTTTGAAAACTATCCAGCATTCTAAGGGCTAATGGTCTGGAACTGACAAGTACATGTATGGTAGTATAGTAAGAAAGGGAGAAAAACTTTTAGATATAAGCAATTCCTCTTTTTTCAACAATAACTGAATCTTGTCAGAATTTTTTTACTTTTAAGTTTATGAAAAATCATACAACTGTACCTAATTTCATTTTAACTTCTTTTTGATTATTGTTAAGTCCCAATTTGTGACAATAACAGTTGTTGATCATCAAATCATCAAGAACACAATAACTGACAATCTTCCTTTACATCTTTATTTATCATATTCATTGCTAAGAATTGACATATTTATGAGAAAAAGTGACAAAAGGAAATGAAATATTCGTAATCATAATTTGAATGGTAAAAGTTTTGTGGATTAAATGGATAGGCAGTATAATTTTGATATAATGTCATCTACCACAACATACTCAGAAATTCATATCAAAATCATTAAACCTTGTTGTGCTGGAATCAACTTCATGCTTATGCAAACAGGTTATATTAAGACCAGCTGCCAAGTAAATTGGCAGCTGGCCTGTGATCTAACCTGTTTGCTACTCTGAGTATCTTTTCTCATCAAAATTAAACAGTTATCTAAGGTTTTAGAAGCAGATGACATAAAAATGTATTTTTATAAAATTACCCAGCATTCTAAGGGTTAAGATACACAACAGCAACAGAAGCCAGAAGAACTGTCACTGAGGAAAAATTGCTTCTATAGGGCATCTTCTTTCTTTGCTACAATGGTTTTCACTATTATATCATAATCAAACTGTATTTCAGTATATCTTCAATCAGCTCACAACAGCTCCCAAAATAGGTTCTTTAGTTAACAATGACAAAGATTGCAAATCTTGCTTATCCGTTTTTCAATTGGGCTTTTTTCACCATTAAAAACATGAGTTTATAAAAGGTACCTTCCCAATTAAAAGATTCTTTGAAATCAGAAAATTTCCCTTAACACATTACCACCTAATGCCACAGTTTTGCGTCTTGCAGCAGACGACTTTCAAACATTAATGTGGCAAAAGGAGAAATTGCTTGTCACAATAACTTCTCCTTTGTCACAATGCTTTTTCAATCTATTCACATATCCCTACAGAAGAACTGGAAGGTTTTTCACATGTTTACAAAGCTTTTTTTTAAGATGTCTGCTTTAAGTAAAAAAAAAAGTCATCTGCAGATGGTAAAGAGTTAGGACCATATCCTGAAAAACGCCAACAAGGTTTCCCAATTTCAGCCATCATTTTGAAAAAAACAAAACAAACCGAGGTATCTGTTTAACTGACCCTACGCCAAATGCCTCAAAAGGTAAAAATATTAATTTTGGGACTCGAAACTTATTCATTTTAATATTGATTGTGAAACAAGTTCTTACACCTCAGATTAATCACTCTTGATTCTGCTTCCTGGATACATAACCAGTTATCCCACCGAACATGGAATAATGAAAATTAGCAAGGCAGATCCCACTTCTCACGGGATTCTTACCAATGACCCTCGTGTCAAGAGGCCAACGATCTACCCCTTGACCACTGTCCTCCTCCATTCAACCAATGGTACTATAGACAAACCTTCCGCAAACAAATGCAAGCCGACATTGCTTAAAATATCTCCTATTCAAGAGTTTAGTGCAAAATTCTTTTTTTGGTTTATAACCCCATAAACAATTTTTCAGTTATGTAATGACTTTCCTGGATCCACCAGCATTAGGCTAGGCCTCTTAAGTGACTTGCCAAAAGACTCCCACAAGACTAGATGTGTTGATGGGGCTCAACCTGGGACCCAAGTTTTGAGTCCACCACCTTAACCTCAAGCAAGAGTCCAGTCCAAGACTAAAATAAGTCCTTCACAAAAATAAATAACTGACTTCAGTCTTGCGTTGTACTCTTATTTGTGAAATAACCTCTGACAAACATTAAGGGAGGTGTTTTGTCGACTGCTCAATTAACCCTTTCCCAAACACCAATTTTTGACTGTCCCAAATTGAAAGTTGTGATGAAATTGGAAAATAATCTTGTGTAAGAGTAGGAAACATTGTGGGAAGAGGAGAAATTGCCCAGTAATTGCTCTTTACAAGCAATTTCTTCTTTTCCCACAATGTTTTCCAGAGTCGTCTGCAACAAAGTGGTTAAATGTCGTAAATGTTTGGTAATTGGTTAAAGGAACCGCCAGCCCTGTACATAACTTAAAGTCTGAACACATTTTGTGGACATTGCACATTATATATACACTTTAACTGGATGGTTATTTCTCTCTCTATGCAACACAATCCTTTACAATGCATCCAAGTAAATCAGTGGAAAGCATCAACTCCAATTTGTCACAACGTGAATCAGCTCATCTAAAACCACTTGGGTAACTTTTGGAAAGCATCCTAGACGATCACCACATGAGCTGAAACCTTTTCACTACGTGTGGCCTAGATTTGTTTTTGCACTATAATACTGTACTCATTTTTCTGAAGTTTCGGAATCCAAAGATAGTTTGTTTGAATAATCCATTACGGAAGTGCCTTCAGGGTTTTCGTTCCATGGCATAGACAGTCCCAGCAACTGCTCCAGTTGTAAAAGTTCTTCAGGCTTTTCACCCGACTGTAAAATAGATGAAAACAATTTCATCCACCATGCAAAAAACCCAGCCTGCCTAACAAAATTTCTCTTTGATTCATGTTCAAAAGTATGAAATACTACCTTTCAGAAACCAAAAGATTGAAAAGAAAATGAAAGAACGGGAAAGTTTGTGATGACTTTATCTGTTTGGGTATTACATTTCATTTCAATTAATAAAAAACTTTTTAAGAGAAAAAGTCATCAGAAGTAATGTTATTAACCCTTAAAGTGCTGGAACCGGCTTCATGCTTATGCAAATGGGTTAGATCCAGGTTGCTTTCAATTTGGACTGTTCAACAAAATCTCATTCAGGGAAATTGGTAAGATGTTCTATACTAACCGCTAAAATCTCATTTGATTGAAGTTTCTCCAACAGTTTACATGCATCATTAATCTGCCCTTTCATCTCATTTACAGCCTTCTGGAATAAATAATGATGAAATAGTCAAAAGTGCCTTTATTCATATTTGTTATGAATACCACTTAATAATGCATCAAATTAAAGTCCCGGACGTCAAAATATTTATTTTTCTCGGAACTCACAAATGTAAAGGAATGCACATTTATTTAATAGTTCAGCAGAGAAAACAATTAAAAACTAGCTAACTTTGGGCGTATTTATTATTTTATACAAATCCGGTGACAAGGCTACATAATCTAGATAAAGCTCGCATATATGTCAAGCTTTAGACACCTGGTCCGTGATACTCAGAATACACTCTGAAAGCCAACATCCCATTCTTGCACCGAAGTGTTTACATCAAACTATCCAGAATAACATACGGTTGGCCATGTATTATTTACACAGAAAGAACAACAGGGTATATGGGTAATTAATTACCATACAGTGGATGTAACATCCAGTTAGTAATACCGTAGGGGTTTTCTGTCATTATCTACATTTATAGAGTGATTTCGGTTACTTCATTTTTAAGAATATTTGTTTGGAGCATAGCTGAATACCATACGGCAAATCCACATTTTACATATATATTCATATTGTATGACGTCCGGGAACTTAAAAGTAAAAAAAACAAAACCCATATAAAGTTTTAACTTACACCATATAAATTCTTTATAAAACATGACTTTCATTGTAGCCAAAGTTTAAGCAATGCTTGTATTAAACAATTTCATGTATTGTCACAATCAATTAATTCCTGTTAATCTATTGGCAGATAAGTAAGACTTCTTCCAGTCCAAATAATTCAATGTGAAGATTGCTTTTCATTCTCTGATTGGGGCAAACTAAGGTAAAAATTTCGAAGGATCAAAAAAGTGTCGGACTTTTCAAATTCTGATTTTCGGAATTTTTTAAAGCACATAATGGCCATTCAAGGTCAAAGTTAAAATGCAGAATACAGACATGTTAAGTGTATGGGTTGGAAAAAAGGATTAGTTCACAACTGCGAGTAAAATAATTAGCTAATTCACAATTAAAATAAAAATATGAGTCTTTAAACGTTGCGACAAAAATTGTGTTACATTTGTTCACCATCAAATGGATGGTTCAAAAGTTTGATGTGAAGGGAGATATTGCCTGATGCCAATATTTCTCAATATTTTTCGTGTCAGAATAGTCCGACTAGGCTTCTTCCACGTGATCAAACCCATATGAACTATCAGCGCTCTGTTAGTCAGGACGGAGAATACCTTTCATGAAAATCTCAAAGCTGTTAAGGGATCTTGAACCATCAGTGATATTGTGGTGCCTTATGCAACTTTGACAAGTTTTTAGCATAAAATGTGTAGTCAACCGGTACCCTGTACTCTAACCATAAGGCCTTCTTTTTGCATTGTCAAGTTAATCATTAACTTGTCGTATGCAAACACCTTCAATTAAGATCAGCCAAATCTATTTAATTTAGGTTTCTTACTTCCTGGGCCTCTTTAATAGTGGCAGCCTCTTGTAGAATAGCTGACATGTCCTTCTTCACATCCAATACCTTGTCCATCAACCGGACTGGATTCACCTAAATAAACAAACAAGCAGTTTGTTAAGATAACACATTACCACCTAACGCCACATTTTTCTTTTTTGAATAAGACAACTTTGAAAAAGCATTAAGGCAAAAGAAATAATCATCTGATAAGGCTGAAAACATTGTGGGAAAAGGAGAAATTGCTCGTTATGAGCAATTTCTCTTTTTCCCACAATGTTTTCTAGAGTCATCTGTCGCAAACTGGTCAAATGTAGTTATTGTTTGGTAATGGGCTCAAAGGCCTGGGAAAGATCCTGCTATACAAATACTGAAAAAAAAGTGAAAATATTTTTTTTCTTATTTTCACAGTGTTTGATTACTCTTCTGCCTCAATCACATAAAGATGAGGGACAAAATTATGTCAATGGATGATGATTAAGTTTTCAACAAGGAATCAGAACTATTTTAACTCCATAAAAACCTGCAATAAATGCAGATTGTATAATGTATTCATAAAAAAATAAAATGAAAATCAACGGATTGAATGAAAAGGAAAATAGTTCAGAAAGAAATGGAAGAAAAAATATGAATTGGTTGAACAATATTTTGCTTTCATGACAGTCATTGAAATGTATGACATCGTATTAATTTGTTATCAGAAAAGATAACAAAAGTCAAAGCACTATCATATTATCCCTTAAAACTATTTCGTTTCATTTTAATGAAAAACTGTTTAAATTCTAAAATATAACTTTTTTTTGTATACTTTTGGGATAAAGATATCCAAAACCATACCTCTATTTCATCGTTTGCTTCAAATTCCACTTTCAGTTTTTGTGAGACATTCTTAATGTCTGTTTCTGCTTTCTGAAACTAGAATGAATAGGGGTTATTTAATACATTAACACCTTACGCCACAGTTTTGCATCTTGCAGCAGACAAGTTTAAAAAAACACTGGCAAAAGGAGAAATTCCTCGTGAAAAGCAATTTCTCCTTTTGCCACAATACTTTTTCAATCTATTCACATATCCCAACAGCAGAACTGACAGGTTTTTCACATGTTTACAAAGCTTTTCTAAAGTCCTCTGTTTCAATTTAAAGCAGTTGATAAGAAGTTTAACATCTGAATAAAATTGTTCAGTGGCTGTTTTAGTTGTGTCGACCAGTAGTCAAACTAATTTGACTTGATAGGGAAGAATTGAGAAAATTTTGCATTGGGCAATATCTTCCGTCACATCAAGCTTTCAAACTATTTATTTAATGGTGGACAAAACTTTTGTGGCAACTCTGAACACCCATATTTACATTAAAATGTCAAATGATAATTACTCACAGTTCTAAATCAATCCTTTTTTAACCAATCCATACACAATACTTGTCAGTATTCCGCCTAGTAACAAAGAAAAGTTTAACACTTGGTGACCATTTTCTGCTTGCCTTGCTTACAACATATAACAACAACAATTGACTGGGAAAACTGATTAAATTAGACACTTTGAAGCGGGTTTTAATTGTTTATTGGCAATTGACACCATTAGTTGGTGGTATGTAACTTTATTTTATAAGCCAATTATTTAACATTTCTTGTCTTATCAAATGACTTTTGTGCTTTAAATCAGAAAATCTGTTTATGGCAATTTCCACCACTATTTCTAAAGGTCTTCCATATTTCAACGTAAGATTGCTACATCAGAAAATCTAAGTCAATATTCACGTCAAATTACTTTGACTTTGTCTACAAGTTACTGGTGCAATCTGTAAATCCCAATAAAATTTGACAATATAATCCATTCAAAATTTGCTTTAAATACAGTAACTAGAGCTGGGATGAGTAGCAATTTACTACCCAGGTACCCAAGGTGATGTTACCCGCGGGTACCCGAGTACCTAAACCAATATTATAGTCACTTAGATTTAAATCTGATATGCCTAAGGACTCATCAAATTTCGAAAATTAGGAGAGATGACATCCAGTTGCGGTTATCTTTAACTCTTCATGTTGGTCTCTGTAGTGCAACGTTTGATAGAATGTATACCATGTAAACGAATCGGGTTTGTAATGGTGACACAAGATTTGACCATTGGCACTCATTGGCAAGTGAATTAAATCTTACTAGTTGTCTCCAAACATAACGTGTAAAAATCTGTCACTATATACTCTCCAATGTTGCTCTTCATTTATCAATACCGAAGTTACTTTCAAAAAGCCTTGAAAGATTGCCTTCTGGCTTCATCAATATTCCATATTGAAAATTTGAGAGGTCGAGATTGACAACGTTGCCACTCATACAAGCCCCTGTACTACAAAGAATGGAGCTAGGCGCTTACTACTTGATAACAAACACATGTTGAAAGTTTCGATAGCTGATGAGCAGCCTTCAATTTGGAGAGAATATAAAATGAGTGTGACATATTTGTACACATGTTGAGAAATTGTTTGTGGATAATTGATTGCTAGTTTGGGATTTAGAAAGGCCCGATTGACTCGTCAATGAGTGCATATTCACACATTTCATGTGGATTTATAACCCAGGTAAAAGTACCTTCGGGTAACTGGAAGTGAATTGCTACCCGGGTAGTTGTCTGTACCCGGCCAGTACCCGGGTACTCGAGTATGCGTCCCAGCCCTAACAGGAACACATTTAAACCTGATCATATTGCAATTTGTGACAACATGAAAGCATCTGCATTTCACATAGGTAAAATGGGAAAAAAAGCTTTAGTCACTGTATGCATGGCCCCTACAGGGCTACATATTTTGAAAATCCTCCCACCTTTTCTTCAAAGTTCAAGGACCTGGTAGAAACACTGAATTCACTCTCCCAGTCTCTGGAAAGTTCTCGACACTTAGTCGTACAAATATATCATGTTTTCGTTAGAAATAACCAAGTTTCGACAAAATCAGAAGAAAAACCAGACTATTACGATTCATTTGATTAATTAGCATCATGCATTCAGAGTGTGTACGAAATAAATGTGGGCGGAAGTTACAAGTATGACACCCATTATTGATGTGGACAACCTAGAATAGAAAAAGATTGTTAACAACTTCAGTTCAGCAGCGAAACCTTGTTGTTGAATACAACCAACATCATTCATCAGACGTTCGATAAACAACAATATATGCAAAACATACCATTGCGCTAATTTGCTCTACTTTCTTCTCCATTTTGAAGGATAATATTATGAGTGCACTTGATTTCATCATCAACGTAAATGGAATTGTTCTTCATAAGTTAATCGAACCCATTTAATTAGATAATTGTTTGAACGCAAATTATCATTTATCGCAATCATTGTCCTTTTTGTCACAACTCTTTTATGCAAATTATTGCGATTTAATTCTCCCATTTGTGATGATGTGATTGGTCAAAATTGAAAGCAACATCAAACAAGAAAAGGGTGAAAGGAAAAAAACATGATCATGGCATGATAAATTTACCTTTTCCCTCTCAAACACATCTTAAAACACCTTTTGAAGACAGATTTAGAAATAAATGAGGCATTTTAATCAACATTAAGCAACTTATCGTGTTGCAACATTTGTCATTGTCCATAAACAAAATGAAAGGTGTTCTGCATGGACAAGAGATGAAGGTGATCTTCGGGGTCGCAGCCCAACCAATACCTCTGGTTTTGTGAGAGTGATCTTTGACAAGACACTTCAGAGTCCTAGGCCAGTACTGGTGGATCCAGGAAAGCTGTTACATAACTGAAAAACAGTTGATGCAGTGTCATACACCATACCAAATGATATGAAGATAGCCATTTTACCTATTTACAGATGTTTGGCCCTTCAATCCAAATCTAAACAGAGCTGTAGGGGGACTATTGTGGATATTGAGATGTGCTTGATGAACTTGGACCTGGCTGTGCACTTTCTGTGTTAATATTGGCAGCGAAAGGGCTAGGGGTATGGGTTAAATGGTTAACATGCAACAGCAAGAAGTTATTTAAAATTCTTTCAGCATTTTCTCTCTTCAAGTTTTCAAATGGAGATGATGATAAATCATGATATAACCTTTATATATATGGGTTTTACATCACATCAACATTATTTCAGTTATGTAGCGATGCCCGACTCTTAATGATGGAGGAAGACCCCATACTCAACTGCCCATAAGGGCTGGTCAAGGTGGGTAGAACCATCGGCATTCCGTAAGTCAGTCGGGAGACTGCCTCTCATGAAAATCCATATCCCTCTCAATATAACCTTTAGGTCCGTATTTGTTAACAAAGGCTGAAAAGCAAGAATTTGCTCTGCATTTATCTATGGTGCTGGCATTTAACTTGTCAGTTCCTTATTAGCTCAGTCAGTAGCAAGCCTGACTTAAAATACAGAGGGTCTTGAGTTCAAGACCAAGCTCAAGCAATAAGCATTCTGCAGCTTGGAACGAATATTGTGCAGTTCTGGTATGTAAATACCAGATAAACCCTAAATCTTACTAATCCAAACGAAGACAAAACTAATGTTTCATTAAAAAGAATAAAAGAATAAAACAAAGCACTGAAGTCTTATATAAAATTAAAGCTTTTTGTTGTATTTTTTCTTTATTTCTGTACATAATAAGTTTTACACAATAACAAAATCATCAATTTACTACAAAGCTCTAACAATAAATATTTTCTAAATAATTGACTTATCATGATTTTTGTCTTCAACATTTCAAACAACAATTCCGAGATTTTACGAATCAATTAAAGAAGACTTAAAATCATTGAATAAGAGAATTTGCAAATACAAGCATATCTTCCCTTTTAAAACGCTATTTTCTTTAAATTAAAGGAAGAATATCTTTAATCAATAAACTTCTTAATTATCGTTTGTGTGCTCTTTTGATTTGCACAAATGAAAATGTTGTTAATTCGAACATATATGTAGTTAAATACACATCCAAATACAATTTAAGGTGCCCAGAATCTGTTTTATTCCATTTAAAATCAAATTTGTTAACCATTTACCTAAATCAGGCAGCTTAAAAAGCACTTGAAACTGACAACCTACAACTGAAAAGCACTTTTGGAGCACATGCTTCCTTTGTCTGAAGGTTCTTTCCCCAAACCACAAAGAAAATCTTTATGTTTACCTCTATTTATACTTATTCATTTACTAACTATTATGGCTCTCAACAATGGAAATTCTCAAAAGTGAATTTGAGGAAAATGTTTAAGTGACCTTAGTGATTAATATGCAGAAAATTACACATTTAGGGTTCAGTGCAATACTATAGAAAGTTCTTCATTTTTTATGAAGCACTTACTATTGTCTCCCATTGAACCTTCAACATGACATTAAAAGGGTTAAATAAATGTGATATTGAAAGAAATATTGAGTACATCACAGGTAAATCTTTTTTTAAACTTACAAAACTGTGAACATGTACATACTGTAAGTTCTCTGTATTATAATGAAGAGCTAATTGAATTAGATTACTGGTGAAAATTGAAGCAAGTTTATTAACCAGATAAAATGTAACCTTTGAAATTCTGTTACAGATTCCTCAACAAAATAGGAAATGGTCGATCTGGGCTAACACTTTCAATCTACTTTAAATTTTGTGCTATAGAGAAAATTTCAACGCACATATTAACTCCTTAGACTTGCTCAATATGAGCAATATATGTTTAACCCTTTACCAAACACCAAATTTTCGACTGTCCTAAATTGTAAAAGTTTGCAGACAACATTTCAAAACTACATGGTTATGAAAGGAGCTGAGAAGTGTATGAATAATTTAGTTTTCTCCAACACAATAGATATCTAGTCATTTTAATTATATAAGACAATTCTTTTCAAAAAGAGTAAATCTCAATAGTTGTATTAGTTTGTAATAGTTTAAACACATTACCACCTAACACCAGATTTTGGAACTTGAAGGAAGTGACTTTCAAAAAGCATTTTGGCAAAAGAAAAAATACAATTTTTCAATCCTTTCACATATCACAACAGCAGAACTACAGGTTTTTCACATGTTTACATAGTTTTTCTTAAGTCGTCTGCTTCAAATAAAAAATGTTTGCAGGTGGTAAAGAGTTAAGCTCTAGATAGCCTTAAAGCTTTTGTCAACTTCTATAATTCAACCTACACTCACTTTCACTTAAACAAATGAACAAAATGGTGTTTAAAATAGGACTTTGCAAATAGAATACAATGTATATTGTTGCTTTTTTAATTAGCATGTCTCTTCAAATGATTGATTGTTCACACCAATTTTTTAACAAAGGAAAAACAAATTCTACAAAGCCCTATTAAACATGGATGAAGATTCAACATTTCATGTGCAGAAAACAAAAAATATCACAGACAAACAAAAGAATGTACACATTTAACCAAACAAGGATAACTTACTAGCATATTTGTAGTAGAAAACAATTGAAATATTGTGAGGAATTAAAAGGAACCATACATATCCTATTCAAAACATGAGTTTGTTTCTCCTTATCAATTTTGTACAGACTTATACTTTCATAAGTAGCCTATTTGGCTTAGGAGTCAGAGTATACAACTTGAAAACACAATGCCTCTCTGCTCTCTCTCTATGTTTATTTTAGTTTAAACTTATTTGTTTTAAATCAATTGTGAAAAAAGTTCTTAAATCTTAGATAAATCTCTCTCAATTCTGCCTCCTGGAAACATAATCTGTGTTTTGCGCCAAATGTAGATTCATGAAGAGTTGCAAAGCAGATTCCACTACTCACAGGGTTTGAACCAAAGACCCTCATGTCCCGAGGCCAACTCTCTAACCCTGGACCAATGTCCTCCACTATGTGGTCTGAAATCCTTACCAGTATTTAAAATTTCATGAGAGGTAGTCTTATAGCTAACAGAATGTAAATGATTCTACCCAGCCTGGCATGCCCTGCTCATTAAAACTGAGAGGGAAGCCAATCTTGATTACCAATAAGGGCTGGTCAATCCAGGTAGATCCATCCATGTTCATTATGTCAACCGCAAAAGTATCTCTTATCAAAATCTGAGCAGTTACCATGATTTGAATGCACACTGAGAGCTCACCAAGGCTCTTTCAGATGGGCTAAAACAACTTTGCAGCAAAGAGTATTTGAAAACATGAAGACAAAATGAGAATTTGCAAGGTCTCCTTTTGTCAGAATGCTTTAGACTTGAGTCATTTCATTGAAACATTCATCTATAGAATCATTTTCCTCAGATTTAATTTCTGATAACCCGTATAACTGAAACAAAGAATGATTCATAAGCAGCTGTCCCAAATTGAAGGAGTTTGGAGACGGCATTTCAAAATGTGATGAAATTGTAAAATAATCTACTGACAGGGCAGAAAACATTGTGGGAAAAGGAAAAAATGCTCGTGACGAGCAATTTCTCCTTTGCCCAAAATGTTTTCTAAAGTCGTCTGCAACAAAGTCGTCAAATGCCATTACTGTTTGAGAAAGGGTTAAACAACAACCACACTGTTCACTTGATAAAATGCAAGTGCCATCTTGATCGTAGCTCTTCTCTACAATTATGGTGTACTAACTACTGAATGTTTCCTGTAGGAAGCACTAATGTCTATACATGTATAACATTAACATAACCATAACACCAGTAAAATTCTTAGCACTTATTAAACGAAAGCAATCTCATTTGTTAAAAATCAATACCAAATGCTTCTTTTCGGAATAGAAAAAAAGGTAAAATGTTTGGACAAGTTCATAATAGAAAACTCTTCATGACCAGAGAATCCCCCTCTTAGAATTATGTGATCCAACTAATAGTACATCAAAGCATCAATCTTGAAAGATTCCAGATAATGAAAAAATAAAAAAACTATCAATGCTGTTGTAACGAACCGAGCCAATGACCCTCTCAAAGACGCAAACACATCCGATCAGTGAAAAACACTGTCATTCACTGAGCAGTTGTGTTGTCTATATGTATACCAGCATGTTTTCTACAACAATGCTTTAGGTTCCTAATTTGCATAAATGTTTAACGAACGTTACATAGTCTCCTGCTACTGCCCTTATATACTGGCTTAAGCAATTGTTTCTAATGGAAAACGGCAAAAGAAAAATAATCATAGGATGAAATTTCTCAGCATTAACTAGTTCCTCTTTGATCAAGTTAAAATGTATTTTCTATGTCATCAGCTGCAGGCTTGTTGTTCATATAAACTTGTTTGTACATATATGTACATGTTTGTTCATATGAACTTGTTTGTACACATATGTACAAGTTTGTACATATGAACATGTTCATATGAAGCGATGGGTTAAATGTTATAATAAGAGACATTTTCATTACATTAACATACATTGACATCCTTTTATCATTTATCAATTACACAGAGAAAATACTAGCACACAAACAACACACAACAACAGCTTAAAACAGAGATAATAGCAAAACAGGAATATGATTTCAGCACAGCAAATGGTAAAAGCTTATAGACAACTTATTTAACATATTACTCAACACTTGCCATCTTACATTTCTATGAACAAACCTTCAGTTAAAAATCTTTTATCCCAAGGAAAGAAATTTGGACCAAGATGAAATCAACAGAAAATAAAGGTGCATCGCTAGCAGTGAAATTTACCTCTTTTTTTATAATATGAGAAAGGTTTACAGTAAATGCAAAAGTGAATAACGGTCAGAGAACTTGAGCATCATGTATCATTTCTTCCCACTTAGTCATGCTTCTATACAGCAATTATGCCACGTAAACAATTTTTCAATTATGTAATGGCTTTCATGAATTCACCAATAATAGGCTAGTGATCCAAAGTGTCTTGCCAAAGGTCAATTCCTCGAAACCAAGGAAAACAGTGTGACTTGTACCCACAACCCCTGAGTTCTACTACCGAACCTTTAACCCTGATCCATGAAGGATGGGGATTGCCTCTTTTGTTTTCTGTAGCAATATTTTAAGATAACAACCAAAGCAGAAACATCTGCGTAGTAGGTGCACATTATCTCTTTCTCTAACACATACATATTTGTAATTCCTTTCTACTATTATTAAGAAACTACCAAATGATCCAAATCTTTCAGGTCTCTAAAAGCATTCAAATGTTGACTTAAAGTTGCTTGTTCACAGAAAACAAAATTTTAAAGTCAAAATGAAATGTTGTTGAAACAATCCAGTTTTTGTATCGTTGTATGATATAAAATTCAACATAAGTATTGAAAGTTATTCTCTTGTGCAAAGCATACAACAGAACAGCTGTTTTACATTTTCAAAGGCATTCATTTGTTATTTCCAAATTTTCTCACATCCGTGAAGAAGCACCTTTAACAGGAAAGTAGTTGGCCTATTCCTAAAATGGATTTATGTTAACCATCCATGTTGAAAGCAACAATGAAAAAATATTGAGGGTTGAGTGCAATACTGTAGAAAGTGCTTCATGTTTATGAAGCACTTACTATAGTATTGCATTGAACCCTGGATATGAAAAATAAATTTATTTATAAGATGCTAGAAGAATATAAATTATTGTGTCAAAAGAAGAAATTACTCAGTACTTGTTTTGAGTTCCGTACTACATGAGAGCTTAAATGTGTATATAAGAAAGAAAAGTTCAATAAGAAAGCTGTTGAAGAATAAACGAATAAACAGTATCTTTACAAGCATATAAGCTAGTATACACAGTAAAATGCCATCAAATTCCTAGCCCCCCCTCCTATCAATCTGGAGTACTAGGTGGTACTGTACTAAAGTAGGGTGTCGCATCTTTCACTAAAATCGTATGACACACATCACACACTTTGGCAGGACGCATTTTTGGTCCACTGTTCACAGATTTTGTTATACAGTCTGTACAGAAGATCTTTCCACAATGGCGGCAATGGTGCTGAAATGGAAACGATTGAACGATCAAATATTTTTGTAATACTTATAATATTTGCTAACCCTTAAGAAAAACTTATTTTCTTTTTAGTGTCATACTTTTCATTCTATTACAAATTTAACCAAAAGTTTTAGCAAATTCTTTATCTCATTTAGTCAAAACACATTTTGTTTCACACCAAACCGTTGTCATATGTAATAGAGGCGGCTGAATAATTATTCCTTTTACCTGTAACTAAATATCAATCAAATTGTTAGTAATGATAGAAAACATTCACCTTTTTATTCCAACATGCAAAAAGTAAGACTTCAAATGCTGATTTAGAATTGGTTAAATCAAAAATAATACTTTTTGTCTAACTGCATGTATTCTTTATAGAAGGGTATACTTCAGTAATCATCCCAATCATCTTGAAAACTAGCAGTTATAATAATAGTTTTACTTCAAATGTTTTGAAAAAGTACAACAACTTTACTGAATTAAGGGTCCTTTACCAACTCTTTGTCAAAATATTCATATACAAATAGAGTTGTAAAAAAGCTAAAAAGCTAAGCAGGCCAATCACTTTTGAACTTACAGTACATAAAGTTGTTTCCAGCACTATGAGGGTTAACCCTATATTGGTGGTACCCGTACTTATAAAAATGGTTTCTTTCAGAGTTCTAAAGAGTATTTTACAAGCTTTAATTAATACAAAAGAAGAAAAATAAAAACAAAATGCACAGCTCTAGGAAGGATTGCATGTAAAACCATAAAAAAGGTTAAATTGATAGCAAGGTTAACCCATTACCAAACAACAAAGACATTTGGCCAGTTTGTTGCAGACGACCCTGGAAAATATTTTGGGAAAAGGAGAAATTGCTCCTAAAGAGCAATTTTTTCCTTTTCCCACAATGATTTCTGCCCTGTAAGAAGATTGTTTTTCAATTTCATCACGTTTTGAAATGTCGTCTGCAAACTTTTTCAATATGGGACAGACGAAAATTTGGCGTTTGGGAAAGGGTTAAAAACTGGATTCTTAACACCACTTTACGTTCCATTATCTAAACTTCTGTTCCATTATCAAAACTTATGCATGAGGTTGGACAAAGTATTCATTGGCTATGATTACTGACACTGCTTGTATGTATACTTGATCCTTTTCCCAAAATAATATCAAAATAATAACTTCCATCAAGCAAAAAATACAGAAAAGGGATTGGTTGGTAGCTTGGATGTTATATGTATCAAAGAAAGAGGTTATTTTGTATAAGTTGATATTGGTCAATATAAGTTTGCATTGGTTAATATTAGTAAATGTTGGTTAATATCAGTTAATATTGGTTAATAAAAGTAAATATTGGTCACAGGAGGTGTACAAACATGACAATAAGGTTTATAAACCCATTAAATCTATTTCCAACATGAAAATTAGTGAATTGCCCAAAGTAAGAACAACAGATAAAAGAGAATAATGTGTTGGGAAAAATAATCTTTATAATAATTGATACTGTTGCTACTTATTGCTCAGAGGATCAGTTTATCCTTTTATTACAATGGCTTCTGAAACAGTCTTAAATCTACAGCATATAAGAAATGTATCTAGTTTTCTGGAAATCACCACTGTTTTCATGTATCCCAGACAAACAATCTAAACTTGTTTTAATGAATAAGTACATGTATATCTTTAGAAATTTTTCAATAGACTTCAAGACAATGGTCACAAAGGGAATAGTCTCATTATCAGCTTCTTCTAAAATATTTTTTATTGTATGTAACAAATGCCTTGTGCATGAGGAGGATACACTTATGAGTAGAGAACAGTACAGCAATGGCAGTTAGTGTTATTAGCAGCACACTTGGTTAATCAAGGCATAGGCGAACTAAAGAGACATTTCCCTAAAACACTATATCCTTCATCACCATTCTCGAGTACAGTTAAAATAACTGTATCAACAAAATAAAACGTGCACATTGTGAATGAATTCTCCTTTTGTCACAAAGATTTCAATTAATTATTATTTTTTTCATTGATATTATATAAAATGGATTTCGTTTTTATCTGCCACAAATTGCGTGTGGCCGCGATAGGGTATACATATCAAAGAATTGGTTAAAATAATACAAAATAACATTGAGAAGAAGATACCAGAAATGTTACATGCCCCTTCAGTTTGTTTTATTTCTTATATCAAAGTATACAAACAAAGTTGTATGATCCGAAAACTGACATTTTAACTGTTTAAAATCAATCAATTGACATTGTGGTAGAAATAAAATTGGATAAAAACAATTGTTGGGAAAGGGAGATACTGCTTTTTGAGATAAAAAAAAAAGAAAAAAAGAAAAGAAAAGAGATGCAAGGGTTAGCTATGAATGAAAAAGATTCTTTCTTTGAGCCCAGTCTATTTTTCGAAAAATATTCTTTTACAACCTCATCTAAACAAGATATATCAAACAGAGTGATTGTTATCAAATATAACTTTTAAAGTGACCTCCAAACATGACTGTACTGTTTCATGTGTGAATATTAGTAATCTTTTAACCTATTCCTTCATATGAACTTGCTACAAAGGACCTGTGATACAATATTTAATAAACCATTGTGACAGAAGGAGAAACTACTCATCATGAGCAATCTATCTTTTTCATAATGATTTTTAGCTAATATCACAAAGCAAAAGCTTTTTTCCCTTCACAATAGATCTGATAACTTTCAATTCGGATCAGTTACAAAGTTGTATATGGGGGAATGTGTTAATCTACCACAAGACTGACTGTAGATAGACGATCAGTTACAAAGTTGTATATGGGGGAATGTGTTAATCTACCACAAGACTGACTGTAGATAGACAATCAGTTACAAAGTTGTATATGAGGGAATGTGTTAATCTACCACTAGGCTGACTGTAGATAGACGATCAGTTACAAAGTTGTATATGGGGGAATGTGTTAATCTACCACAAGACTGACTGTAGATAGACGATCAGTTACAAAGTTGTATATGGGGGAATGTGTTAATCTACCACAAGGCTGACTGTAGATAGACGATCAGTTACAAAGTTGTATATGGGGGAATGTGTTAATCTACCACAAGGCTGACTGTAGGTAGACGATCAGTTACAAAGTTGTATATGAGGGAATGTGTTAATCTACCACAAGGCTGACTGTAGATAGACAATCAGTTACAAAGTTGTATATGAGGGAATGTGTTAATCTACCACAAGGCTGACTGTAGATAGACGATCAGTTACAAAGTTGTATATGAGGGAATGTGTTAATCTACCACAAGGCTGACTGTAGATAGACGATCAGTTACAAAGTTGTATATGAGGGAATGTGTTAATCTACCACAAGGCTGACTGTAGATAGACGATCAGTTACAAAGTTGTATATGAGGGAATGTGTTAATCTACCACAAGACTGACTGTAGATAGACGATCAGTTATCAAGTTGTATATGGGGGAATGTGTTAATCTACCACAAGGCTGACTGTAGGTAGACGATCAGCTACAAAGTTGTATATGAGGGAATGTGTTAATCTACCACAAGACTGACTGTAGATAGACAATCAGTTACAAAGTTGTATATGAGGGAATGTGTTAATATACCACAAGACTGACTGTAGATAGAGGATCAGTTATAAAGTTGTATATGAGGGAATGTGTTAATCTACCACAAGGCTGACTGTAGATAGACGATCAGTTACAAAGTTGTATATGAGGGAATGTGTTAATCTACCACAAGGCTGACTGTAGATAGACGCTCAGTTACAAAGTTGTATATGAGGGAATGTGTTAATCTACCACAAGGCTGACTGTAGATAGACGATAGAACTGTGCTGTCCTATCACTGAGTAATGTTTATTAAATCCAATTAGAAATCCCAGAGTAAAGTGTAAAATTCAAAACCTTTAAAGATCTAGCGTGATCGTCTGTTTTCTTTCTGTCATTCTGTAAAATATCAGTGGTGTTTCTTACATGTTAACCACAATGTATTTTAATCAATAATACATATATACTACACATGGATACACCTACAACAATCTAATCCATACAACAACCTTGCAGAAGAAATTACATATCAAAATCAATTTCTTCTTTTACAACAATGTTGACCATTGGATTACAAACATTTTTTGATTATTTTTTTAACAAAATATAAAACCTTTTTTAAGGTGTGTCAAAAGATATTTACTTAATATCTTTTGACACACCTTAAATAAGGTTTTATATTTTGTTAAAAAAATAAATTATCAATCATGTTATGACTTTCCTGGATTCACCGGTACACGGCTAGGGCTCTGTAGTTTCTTGCCAAAGAAAACTCCTATGAAACCAGAGGTACTAATTGGTCTCCAACCAGAGACCCCCTAAATTGTTCTTTTAACTGTTTTTTAATATGCTTGGCAGTGAGGCAACATGCTATTTATCTCCTTGCTGCATGATATCTATCTTTTCAAAATCTGCTGCAGAAGACTTAAGAAGCCAGTGGAACAAAGAGATAATTTGCTTATCACAACCAATTTCTCCTTTGGTCACAATGTTAAGTCTACTACTACAAGTCTTTTGAATTTTATAGATACGAAGGAAAGGGTCCAAGCATTGCAGACATGGTACAGTTATGGGTATAATCACAAACAAAATAGATCAACTATACATGTTATAGAGATTTATAGGTAAGATGCAGATGATTTTTGAAATCATTATGGAAGAAAAGTGAAACTTGTTCTAATGAGAATAATTCCACTTTTATCCCATGCTAATTTCAGTCTCACCAGAGGTTGGTCATTCAAATATATTTTATTTGTTAACAGAAAGCATTAAATAATAGTTGTTTAATATGGAGACAACATTCAAACAAACATAGAAGTGATCATATGTATACAAAAAGACAACAGGCTTCATCTAATTTTACATAAAAAAAGATATGAACTCAGTCAGTATTATTTTATCAAGATTGGTTCAATGTTATCTAAGATTCATTCAGCTCATTCCCTCATACAGTGCTTTGTCTTGTTTGTCTTCGTCTTCTTATTTTTCTTTTTGAAAGCGCCTAAATGCAGAAATATGAAGTTTGAACAAAACCATTTGCTTTCTTGTGTTAGAAAGATTGTGCCTAAAGGAAAAATAGCTAACATCTATGATGAAACATCTAAGTTGCTTTAAATCTCTCACAAAAATATTTTAATGAAAATATTTAAAATCACATTTGATTAAATATTTACCTTTCGTTTGGTAACAGTAAAGGGTTGTTTACATGAATGGCAATCGTCGACATCTTCCTCATTCTCCCATCTAACTTCTGTCCCAGCTTGGCGGATTTGTTCAAGTTGAATCTGAAGTTACAAAGGTCATTGACAAATCACAAAACCTTTAACCCTTTACCAAGCACCAAATTTCGGACTGTCCCAAATTGAAAGAGTTTGAAGAGGACATTTCGAAATGTTATGAAATTGAAAATCAATCTCCTGATAGGGCAGAAAACATTGTGGGAAAAGGAGAAATCATATCAAAAAGACTTGAATATAGCAATCAAAACTTTAAGCATATCAATCCAGGTATTGTAAATTATGATTCATGTTATGAACATATGAATATTGAAAAGCTATTACAAGAACATAGATTGGAAAGACATCTTTAACCCTTAGAGTGCTGGAACCGACTTCATGCTTTTGCAAACAGGTTAGATCCAGGCAAGTGGACAAGTATATTGGCCGCTGGCCTATGATCTTACCTGTTTGCTTCTCTGAGCATCTTTTCTTATCAATATTTAGCAGATAATTAAGATTTTGGAAAGCAGATGACACAAAAATCTTTTTTTAGAAAAATACCCAGCATTCTAAGGGTTAAAGTAAAGGATTAGCTTTCTCTGTAAATTAGCTTCAAAACTATTGTTTAAAGGCAGCATTAAAAATATTTCTATCAATAACAGCAATGCTCATGCTTCCTCTATAAGTAGGTATACATTCAAGCCCCTTATAAAGCAAGGCCTTTAGTGTGACATCCCCCTTATAAAGCAAGGCCTTTAGTGTGACATCCCCCTTATAAAGCAAGGCCTTTAGTGTGACATCCCCCTTATAAAGCAAGGCCTTTAGTGTGACTTCCCCTTTATAAAGTAAGGACTTTAGTGTGACATCCCCCTTATAAAGCAAGGCCTTTAGTGTGACTTCCCCTTTATAAAGCAAGGCCTTTAGTGTGACATCCCCCTTATAAAGCAAGGCCTTTAGTGTGACATCCCCCTTATAAAGCAAGGCCTTTAGTGTGACTTCTCCTTTATAAAGAAAGGACTTTAGTGTGACTTCCCCTTTATAAAACAAGGCCTTTAGTGTGACTTCCCCTTTATAAAGCAAGGCCTTTAGTGTGACTTCCCCTTTATAAAGCAAGGCCTTAAGTGTGACTTCCTCTAAGTTCACATTCGACATGATATCTAGTTATTCATCCATGGAGAAGAATCAACAGTGATTAATCAAAGTTTATGTAAATTAAGAAAATGGTTAACCTGTAAAGACTGTGAAAGCTTCACAAAATCCCTCTGTACAGCCTCACTGTTATCCAGATCACCCTGTAAGGACTGGACCTTCATTCTCAGCTTGTGTGTCTCTTCTTCTAACTTGGTCTGTAGGTAAATAAATAGTTGATATAGTGCAATTCAAGGGTTCACTGCAATACTAAAGTAAGTGCTTCATGTTTATGAAGCACTTACTATATAGTCTTGCACTGAACCCTCGTATTCACATAATCTGCTATGCTTTTGAAATTCTGGCAGTTAACTGTATGTATATACAGCTTTAATGTGTTTTTAAGATCATAATCTAGAATCTTTAGAGGTTTTAACTACCAATAAGGGCAAGGTATTACCATAAAAATTCCATAAGTCAGCCTGGAAACTACCTCACATGAAATTCAGATCTAGTGCTACAACGATTTGAACCCATGCAGAAAGCAGACATGGGATTTTAAGTTCTGTACTCTTATCACAAGGCCGGAGAGGCCCTCTATGATTAGTCTACTGCAAGTGTAGGGCTTTTTCATTAACTTGAATTCAGAAGATGCCTAGACCTCTCAGTTTTGGGAAATAGTATTAATGAAATTGCTAAATTGTGAAACCAAAAACCAGTTGTGAATTTGAGTTTTCAGAAAACTGTATGATATAAAAACAATCCAAATAGGAATGTGTCTGTTATGGGCCCTGTTATATAACGCAAAAAGGCCCTGATGTGAATTCAAATGCAGTTATATGAGGGTAAGAATACTAGCGAGTGGACGTTACCCTTGCAGTAGACTGCTCCTCCAACTGTTTCTGTAACCCGTTAATCAGCTGTTTGGACTTGGCTTGCTGGCTCTTCAAGGATTGATCCATCTCTCTCAGCTTGCTCTCAGACTCGGCTCGGACTGAACTTTCACGTTCAAGCTCTGATTTGAGACTATCATGAATCGCTGGAAAAAAATTGATTGAGTCCTGAATGTTAATGATTGTTCTAGATTGAAACAAGTAATAGATGACAGCTGTTATTTATGATTTTTTCCATTATCTCAAATGGGATAATGTGATGGGTTATGAATTGAATGCAAAAACTTTTGAAAAAAAATGAAAGTTTGAAGGATGAAATTTTCTTTGTGATATTGGGAAGAAACCAATAAGAAAAAAATGTTTCATACCTTCTGCAAAATTGGCTTTAAAATGCATATATACAGGGGAAAGCAGAGATCTCTTTAAGACATTTTTTTCTTCTTCTATGATGTTTTAGATAAACACTAAAAGTAGTTGTTTTTCTTTTGGTACCTAATGGTAAAAATAAGGAAAAGAATTAAGATTCAAGAATGTATCCCCATGTCTTACTTTTCCCTTTTCATCTATACTGATATACACATTTGATCGCACATGTAGCAGACTATTCATGAAATCCCCGGAGAATTTGCTCCTAACAAGCATTTTATTCCTATGTCACAATATCAAAAAGCATTAACATACTATTCAACCGTTGTTTAAAGTTGCATTTACTTCAATTCAACAATAAAATCCCATATGTTGGACTGGGTAAAAGGTGATTGTTCAAATATGTAAGGAAATTTGGAAGTCAAAATTTTTTTTTTTTTGAAATTGGATATCAGCTGTTATGTTATATGATACGCAATGAACAAGAGCCATTGGAAGCATAATTGGATTGTTATTAGTTCTCTAAAGTGTGTAAACAATTAATTAACATATATCTTTTATGCAAAAGCCTAACATCGTTATTGAAATCTACAATGTACCTCATATAAACTTTACATCCTTAGATAAATTGGCACTTCCTGAATTTATTATGCTTTCAATAGCTACTTTTAATAACAATACAAAAACTGCATTGTTTAAATACATTTTATTTTGAGTCTCAAATTTTCTTTTCTGTGAACAAGAACATTTAACCTTTAAGTATTGGTGGTAGAGGCATTTAGAGTTTTAAAAAAATCAAAAAAAAAAAAGATGGTGGCAGTGCTGGAATGAAGACTTCTCTTTCGATCAAATTTCCCTTTCCCACGTATATCCCGAGGGCCAAGACTTTGGAGGAGTCTTATCGGAGGTGGGAGTAATGTAACATTCATTGAACGTTTATACAAGTTAGGGAAACATAATGCAGTGTTATAGAGAACATGTGGGCATATAAAGAAAAAACACAACTGATTAGTGGATGACAGTGTTTTTGCTGATCGGATATGTTTGTGTCTTTTAGAGGTCTATTTGCCTTGTTGTTTACAATGGTAAAGATACCTTTGTGTTTTATTCTCAGTAAAAAAGAGAAGGTTTTCATACCTAGTCTCTCTTGCAGAGAGTTAATTTCCTGAGTAAGAGCCTCCTCCATGGTGTTTTTCTCCTGCTGTTCCGATACAACCTGGTCTTTTAAAAAGTTCAGTTCACTCTTTAACTTCTCCTCTGTGTGTTCTTTGTCTACCTTTGCCGCAATTATCTCCTCTCGGTACTTCAATAACAACAGTTGCATTTCCTGAAATTAACCAAAGAACATTGAAACTAATGCAAATGGGTTAAGTCATTCCCTAATATTTCTGGTTAACTTCATTTTAACCCTAGTGCTCGAACTGACTTCATGCTTATGCAAACAGGTTAAATCCAGGACAAGAAGTGAGATTTTGCTTCCCATGGAAAAAGTTATGTATATATAAATTAAAAGACCATCTTGATTGGAAAGGACAACTTAATGAAAGACTTGGCAGCCACGCCCAACCCTTGGAAGAGGACAAAAGACTATCAATACTATAGAAAGTAGAAATAGTCTTACGTTTATGTCACTATATTCATTGACTGACTTAACAGACATCAGAATCATATACACCCAGCCATGGTATCCATTGCTCTTTAACCTCCAACGCTTTTTGTGAACTCCATAATGATTTAGCTGACAAGGAAGCTTACAAAGACTACACTTTAGGACAATTTTAATTCCTTTCATGGTATCAGTCTTTGAGAAAGTTTCTGTTGGAGAATTCTGCATGAGGGCTGCTTCATAGTGACAAACGGACAAGTTTGAATGACTAGACAAACCTCGAGATTATTGGGTAAATTGATGTCCTCATTCTGTAACTGTTCAGCATGTTTGGAATGTTTGCCTTGTAAATCATCGTTCTCATTCTGAAGTCTTGTCAACTGGAAAGTAAGAGAGATCCATTAAACAAGTCATTTATGGAGAGATCCTGCATTTAGTACTATGACAACAAAGATGCGTCATTCGTCACAGTCATGTGCTGATTAAAGATCATTCTTTATTCTTACATCTTTTTCTGCATGTATTTAATAGATCATTAAGCGTAGAAGCATAAACATATAGTAATCCATGGCTTTGCAATTTTTCCAAATCTTTTTCTGATAGAACGGAATGATCTGGGATGTTCGGAATATTGAATGACCGCAGATTTCTACAACTTTGCAGATGAAATGAAAATGAACTACTTAATTGACTTTTACATCAAAGAAATATTACACAACTTAAATTAATCTTACCTCCTTTTGAGCTGTTTCTTGGGATTCTATAAGCCTTTTCTAAAAAATGAAAGAGAATCATATAATAAGCTTTTCCCTTATATTCAATTTTGTTTTGTCAAGGAGGAAAAAGACTTGAAAATTAGGAAAGGATTGTGAAGTCTTAGTTTAGACTTATTAATTTAACAATGATTGTGAATAAAGTTTTTAGAACATCAATTAATCACTCTCGATTCTGCTTCTTTGATACAAAACAAGTACTTGTGCCAAATGTGGATCAATCTAAGGTTGCAAAGAGAAACCCATTTCTCACAGGATTAACCAAAAGTCCTTATATATTAGGCCAACATCCATTGAAACATAAGAAGGATAACCACAATTATGAACTTGCCAAGCATTCCATATCATAGTAGGCAAATTCTTATCTCGTAATGTATTCTTCCCAAATTTTTAACATAGTTCAATAAAATACAAATGTCACTAATCATGTAACCTTTAAGTTTTTTGTCACACTTATAATTGATTAACCTCCTTTTCTTATGGGACATTTACCACTGATACAAATTTAAAGCAACAACAGATGGCTGTAACATAGCATGAGATCTACTTGAAAATATTGGTTAGAAACCAGTGTTACAAAAGAAGAAATTGCTTATTTTAAGCAATATCTATTTCTTTTGTAGGTTTTTTTTGTTTGTTACTTTTTTTTCTTTTTCTTTTTTTTACTCAAAATCTGCTGCTTGAGCAATCAAGTATGTTTGAAAACAGAAAAATAGAAAATACTAAATTACATCTGTCCTGATAAAAAGGAAATGCCTTTTCAAAAAAAAACAATCTAATAGGAAGGGGAAAGACTAATATATTGAGTCCATTAACTGACTCACCAGTTGATCCTGTAGCTCCATCTGAGAGGTGTTCTGTTGTTGACTCAACTCGGATAAATATTTCTCACATTCTTTGGTCATCGTCACCAGGCTACAAATCTGAAGGAAAAAAGTATTGTTTGACTTAAACAAAACCATTCAATGAACAACTTCCTTAATAAAGGATCTTAAAACTGGTTCAAGTAGATGGCAGAGAGAGACAGCATTTATAGGATCTGAACTGATTTAAGTTAATAGAAATGAATGAATGAAAAGTGTTGTAAGGAGAATCAACAACTAGCCCCATTTAGTGTGCAATGTGATGATACAGATAAACGTATATTGAATTATTTATAGGTTAAAATGATTAAGTATTTGAAAAATAGATAAGAATTTGTAATGAATGATAAAACGATAAATTGTAACGAGTTATTGAAACACATAAATCATTTGCTATTGTGAATGATAGTAAATAAATCATTTGCTATTGTGAATGATAGTAAATAAATCATTTGCTATTGTGAATGATAGTAAATAAATCATTTGCTATTGTGAATGATAGTAAATAAATCATTTGCTATTGTGAATGGTAGTAAATAAATCATTTGCCATTGTGAATGATAGTAAATAAATCATTTGCTATTGTGAATGATAGTAAATAAATCATTTGCTATTGTGAATGATAGTAAATAAATCGTTTGCTATTGTGAATGATAGTAAATAAATCATTTGCTATTGTGAATGATAGTAAATAAATCATTTGCTATTGTGAATGATAGTAAATAAATCATTTGCTATTGTGAATGATAGTAAATAAATCATTTGCTATTGTGAATGATAGTAAATAAATCAATTGCTATTGTGAATGATAGTAAATAAATCATTTGCTATTGTGAATGATAGTAAATAAATCATTTGTAATTGTAACAAAAAGGATGACTTTCAACACTAAATCCAACAGATACAATACAATGATTACAGGTTCTAACTCTATGAATGCAAAGCTATTAAACATCTTATTCTACAAGATAATTAACAAAACTCTACCTCTGTATTTGCATTTTCTTCTGCATCCTTTAGGCTTTCCTCTAATTCTAGAATGTATTTTTTCTGACTATCAATTGTCTGTTTTTCCGCCTTCAGTTCCCGATCCATGGATCGTAGTTTGGCCTGCTCCGCCTTAAACTCGTCCTGTACGCCCTGAAGCTGGGCCTCGTAATTATTGCACATGTCACATGGACGCCCTAACTTCTCCCGCGCAGTCTTCAGCTGAAAATGACAGTAGGTGACTGGTTAAAGCATTTAACTACTTAAAAAGATTTAAAAGAAAAAGAAAAAAAGAAAATAAAAGAACAACATAATTTCTTTATTTACATCACTTAAAAGTATACTAGCGCTCAGAAAATCTGCAAAACTGGATAATATGAGTTATAAATTATGATAGAATATGTTGAAACATAGCGAATAACCACAGGATCATGCCAATATAAAACCTGCACTATTTATTATCTATTTTTCAAAGTGCTATTTTCATGAATTTGATGCCCATCTATTTAACTTCATTGTTTACATACAAGTAACGTCTAAAATAGCAAGGAGCGCTCGGATTAACGAGTAGCAATCACCTGGTTATAAAATCATGTGAAACATGTAAAGATGCTGTCATTTATCCAATATTAACAAAGTGAACATTCAAAATGGAGAATTTCTTGGGTTTTATTGGTTCCCTAGGTTTCTTGGATGACCTAGTTTTATCACTAATTGTAAACAAATGGTATAGTTTTCACTATTTTAAAAGCATCATGTGAATGTGTTACAGTCTCAGTTCCCCTGTAATAGGGCATTTAAAGTACTTTTAAGTTGCTTTTCCAATATTTCAGAGCTTTCACAATTTTAGTGTAAATGAGCGCAAGTATGGCTTTAAGTCTTGTGCATATTGGCAGTTTTCCGGTCTAAAACCAGTAAATCATTGATTTAATCTGTTTATCTATAGAAACTTTAAAAACGCATTTAAAAAACTAATGCAGACTTCCATTCACAAGCTATAGATACTAAAAATACCAATGATTTTTTTTAACTGCTTATTTTCTACAAAATCTTAGCCCTTTTTTCTCTTTTGTGTTATCCATGTTATAGCACAGGCATATCATGATTCAATTTAAATAGTATTTCCCATTGTTACTGCTTTCTGAATCATCTTTTCTACGTAATATTACTGTGTCATCAAACAGATATATAAATATATGTCAAATCATGTAACGTAACTGCATTACACAATAGATCTATATATGTCTTTTTACCTCCTCCTGCAATAGAAGCCACTCCTTATCACTGACTAGACGACGACCTTCCATAGACAAGGTGTCGGATTTGGATTTTGCGCATGCCAAAAGATGTCTCCGCACCTCATTCTCCGGCGTTGGATCTAAACATTCAATGGATGAATGGATGAAATAAATCACATGTACAACCTTTTATTAATGATCATTAACATTATCATCAAATATAATCATTATATTAGATAATATCAACCAGTATTAACTCATCAACATTTATTAACTAATACTTTAATTATCTCTTTTTTTATTATTATTATTATTATCTAAAAGCCTTACCAACAAATTGACTTGATCCAACCTTATGCAGAAGTTATGATAATCAAACCTTTATAGATCTGTTCCAGTCAACAACAACAAAATATTTGAAGTTAACAATTTTCATTAGGTCAATTTCATATCATCTTAAATTCTATATGAGGAAATAAATGTGTATAGGAGGAAATAATTCTAAAAAAGTAAAACATTGCCTTAATAGCCTTTATAGAATTCTGTCCAAGCTTTTATCATAAATAAACATAACAAAAATTCAACCTATCTACCCAAATAAATTTATGACCATTTATAAATCCACATGTGTATGCATTTTTGTTAAGTGGCCACACCAGGTAGCCTTATCAAGAGGAATTGATACAATTGTAACAACTTCATAACGATGTACCAGAAAAATAAACAAGTTCAACTAATAATCAATTTTGGAAATTACTTTATTCCTTTTTAGTGACTACTTAAGATGTGTTGTATAAGTGTTGATCATAAATTGAAGTATTTCCAGCAAGAAAAAGCGTGCTAAAATGAGCAGTTGATTTTTAACTTAATGTTTAAACATGGTTGTTATTCTGGATGCAAGTTCATATGATATTAAAAAGATGTTAGTTATAAATAAATACCTTTTTAAGAAAGAATGTCATTAGATGTCAAATCAATATGTAAATGATACTGAAAATAAACTTTATGATACTATTTAAACGATTAACAGCAATATTTCCCATAACATGAAATTAGCAGAAAAAAGATGTATTAATTAACAAACATTTTACTGCATGTAAACAGATACTAAGAAACAAAGAAAGAAAGGTTCAGACTGAAAATCAGAAACACTGATCAAGTCAAAGCCTTTATTTCTAATTCTTAAAGAAGAAATTGATTGTTATAAGTAATTTCTTATTTCAAACAATAGTTTTTTAAAACAAATCTAATATCAGAGTAGTCAATCCAAACAAATCTATTTTGAGCAACAAAAAATATTTACCTGTAATGGCACGAACTTGTGCCTCTGTCAAAGAAGAAACACTTATCACTTTCTCCGGACTAATCCTTATACTTGTCACACTCTCTGTATCTTGCAACGAACGTGTCTCAGGATCATGTACGTCTAAAAACTCCTGTTCAGAAATTGATGAAATCTCCAGATCCGAATGAGATTTTTTAAGTCTAGTCTCCAATAAAGAGGAATCATCAAAACTGAAGTCACAAGTAGAGTCACAGGAGTTTACAGATGTATTAGACGCACTTTTGTCTCTTAGAAGTTTATCATGTAAAGATGTATCTTTTTTCTTCAGTTTCTGGAAAAAAATATAAAAGATATGATAAACCTTACTCTGAAATAAACAAAACAGCAATGTTTCAACACATTAAAACAAAATGAAATTCAAATTTGAGTATCTTTTGAACCCAGGAGATTGAAATTTGAAATCCTTTGTTTCAAATCATTTAAAACTCCCATCATAAGCATTCTTATTCAGCAGCAAATTTATAAAATCACTGGGATAAAAGAGGAACTTGCTCATTACAATGTCACAAATGTTATTGTTCATGCTTGAAAATGATTGCCCACTATTGCTTTCAATTAAAACAGATCTAAAAAGATCATTTGATAAATGAAGAGTTTATCATTTTTCACACAGATTCATCTATGATGAAGAAATTGATTGCAGTTAAATTAACTATTTTTCATCATCGGTTTTCATGCTACAATCTGTAGTATAGGTCCAGATGAGGGTTGCAGAATGGATATTATTCATAAAGTAAAGGATTCATAAAGACCTATATGTTGTCTATCTGAAACAATTATGTACCCACAAATACAGGGTTCAGAGAAATAAGCAAAACAAGAGCTGTCCCTAAGACAGCATGCTCGACTATTCGGCAATGTCGGAGAGGGGTATAGGTCAGTGAAATATTATTGTTTCTAAAATGAGGGAGCAAACAATGATTCCCTACAATGGCTGTTGAGAAAGAACATGCATGCAAAGATTTAACAAAGAATTTTTCAGTACAAAGGACCGCATAATAAGCTTAAATTCAAAACAATAGATTTGAAACTTGGTCGGGGACCTAACATTTTGAACCAAAACACAAAAAACTTAACCAAGAAGCTGCATTATTTGCTTAAATTCAAATAAGAGATATGAAACTTGGCCAGGGACCTTAAAGTATGACCCTGAACACATGTGTGAAGTATCAACCCATTCCATACAGTAGTTAATGAGATACAAACTTGCACGTAAAAACTTAACCAAGGTGTGACGCCGACAGCCACGCAAACGCCCGGGTGAGTAGTATAGCTCTCCTTATTCTTCAAATAGTCAAGCTAAAAACTTATAAAGAAATCACACTTATCATCTGTACCTCTGTTACTATAAGTCAGAATAATCATTATTAACATGATGAGTAATTACCTTTGTGCTATCTTCAACCTTTTTAACAGCATCTATAAACATAAAACATAAAATAATCACAACTTAAAATTGAGGTGGATGAATTTGTTTGTATTGGGTTAAATGCTATGTCAACAGTATTTCAGTTATTGTACAGCTTTCCTGGATTTCACCAGTACTAGGCAAGGCATTGCAGAGTATTGCCAAAGCACACTCTCACAAAAAATCCAAAGTGCCACTGGTTAGAATTGAACCCGAGATCGCAGTATCACAAATTCTATACCTTAACCACTGTGACACAAAGTACTATGATCAGGCAGGTGAAATTTGAAAGTAAAGTCGAGCCCCGTTTATCCAGACACTTTCGTTCCAAGGAGAAATGTCCGTATTAACGAATAATTCGTAATAAACAATTGGCGAGTTTCCAGTGAAATGTTTACCTATACACCGTTTTTCATAATAATTACTATGAAGTAAAAAAAAATACGTAATAGTTGAAATGATTGCCAGACATTGTTTCCTGATCGCTGTCAATGCAGGGACTTATCACCTTTTACAAACTCGACTTTCTGCACGCAACGATGATTACAATAAGGTTACAAGTTAACTGACAAAATGACTGATTTATAAACAATCAACACCTTTCATTACACTACACTTGGTGACATTTTATGATAAAGCATACATGCAAATTTGCCAAAGGTGTGAATGTTGTCAATTAACATAGGTCACCGCAAAAAAAAAAATCATCATGCTTGTTTTTGGATTAGTCGTACGCATATACTATGAGAAGTTAGGCTTGGTTCCCGACTTTGATTGTCGGGAACCAGAACGCAGATTTTCAGATTAAACAGTGCAATTAATGAAGGTAAGGACTGTTCCCTACAAATTCTGTCTGGATGGCGATTAAACTGGATTAATGGCGACCGGACTATTGAGGGTCGACTGTATTCAGATAAAAGGTGAATCAGCTCATACAATACTTAGAGTCCTTTATGGACAATGACTTCAGTGTAAGGTAAATCAATCTTTATGGGTTCAATGCAAGACTTAACAATGTACTTCACATATGTCCAGTACCTTCTTTAGTCTTGCATTGAACCTTTACTTTTTGGAAATATCTATCTTCTAGAAACTATTAAGAGTAAAAGAAAGTTACAATTACTCAAATTCTGTTCAGATTCTCAGTAAACAGAACCTTAGCTATTAACCTAAATTCATATTGTTATCTTCAACACACATTATTAACTTCGATCAATTTTTTAAGGAAACACATTAGAAAGTTCTAAAGACAATCTTTAACCTATAGTTACAAAACTTATGAGTCCTGGCCAAACAATGTGACATCTTACCTTTCTGAGCTTGCTCCTCATGCTCCTTGGCTTGTCTCTGGCGCATTTCTTCTAACTCTTTCACTTTCTTCTCTTGAGCTTCTCTTTCCAAATCTTTCTGCTGTTGTTCTACAGTAAATCAAATACGAAATGTTTAACACATTGCTTTATCACTATTCCATTCATGCAACTCTGGTAAAAGATATGGGAAATTATGGGTACTAAAGAATGAATCCCTAATTCTTTTTAGTTATTCCTTCTCATGTTGTTCTACAGTAAAACAAACACGAAATATTAAAATCACCGCTTTATAACAATTTCAATTAATTGTGGTAAAAGACATAGAAAACCAGGGCTCACCCTGGCTGAAAAAAAAGTCTGCGCCAGCTCATTCGCCAAATGACAAAAATAGGAGCTAAAATTAAGAAATAGGAGCCAAATTCTGAGCAAATGGCTCCAATTAAAATATCTTTATTTTAACCACTTTTCATGTTATATGTACTCATGTGTTAAAGCCTCTTGGTAAATTATTTTCTTTTTGTTATGTTTCACCATTTGTATTAAAATTAGTGTCATAAATATATAATGTGTAATGCCACTAAAAATATTATGTTTTAAAAAAAAAAAGTCAAGACGAGTCTATAAATCAAGCGTGCCAGGGTTGTTTACACATAATGATGGACTGATTAATACACGCCTCGGGCATTGTTTGACATGGGGATAACAATTAGCGGATTAATTTGGGGTTTTCGGAGATACTGTTAAGTGTGTCAAAAGATATAACTGTCTGTAATATCCGGACAGATGCAAATAAGGTGAAGTTGAATGAAAAAACATGCGCGAAGCAAATTCGCCAAATCAGGAAATCTTTCGCCAGAATGAAATAATATTCGCGTATGGCGCATTTGGCGACCGACAGCGTGAGCCCTGGAAAACCATAGGTGCTAATGTAGGAATTACTTATATTTTTAGCTTCTCTTTGCAAATTTTTCAGCTGTTGTTCGACACCAAAACAAATACAATCTGTCAAGCCTATTACTTTGTTATAACTTCCATTTATGCAACTGTGGTAAAAGACATTGAAAACCATAATGTCAAAAGGAGGAATGGCTTAATGCATGCATTATAGCTTGTCAAATCTTGGACCATATACACTAACAGATATAACAATCCACTTACCTGCTAACATTCTCTGTTGTTCTGCAGAAAGAAGGTTCTCCATTCGACGCATATCCATCATCATGAGTCTCTGGGATTCTAAAAACTGATCATTTGCCATCTGCCATGTTTGCTTCAGTTGATCATGTGACCTTTTTTCTTCATCCAGTATGTTACAAACTGGAAAAAGCAGAAAAAGAGAAAAATCATTGATACACTTCATCATTATTCAATATATTCCTTTCAAAATTGTTGTGGAAATTTCTAACATTGCTTGTAATGTTTAAACACTGTCATAGAGAAAGTTAAGTATCATAATACAAAGCATGTAATTACACATGACGATACACATATGTTTACTCATGTCATGTAATTACACATGACAATACACATATGTTTACTCATGTCATGTAATTACACATGACAATACACATACATTTACTCATGTCATGTAATTACACATGACAATACACATACATTTACTCATGTAATTACACATGACAATACACATACGTTAACTCATGTCAAGCAGGGAAGAAACACAGGCATTCCATCAAACAGTTGGGAGACTACCTCTCATGAATTCCAAATGCAGCCACCGGTATTTGAACCCATGCGGCCAGGGGCCATTTGATTTCAAGTTCTGTACTCTTACCACTGAGCCAAGGAGGCCCCTTTTCAAACTCCTATATAACTCCGACAGCAGAGGCTATAAAATCAATAAGGCAAATGTAAAATTACTCTGCATAAGTAATTTCTTATTTTGTAATAACTGTTATAATTTGAGAGAAATGTTCTCATCTGCTGCTTTCATTTTGGACCAGTTACAAATTCACATACTATGGTCCTTTCAATTTTTCTTTGATGCTTTACCTTCCTTAAGTTCAGCCCGTATACTCTCTGCTTCATCTTGAGCTGCATTCTTTTGGGTGTTAAGCACAGCCACATACATCTCTAGATCCATCCGAGCATCCTTCTCTGTCTTAAGGTAACTCATTAAATGATGAATCTAAAAGCAGAATCAATAATGTGTGCGAAATCTTAAGGCAGAATCAATGACATGTGATAAATCGTAAGGCAGAATCAATGACATGTGATAAATCTTAAGGCAGAATCAATGACATGTGATAAATCGTAAGGCAGAATCAATGACATGTGATAAACCTTGGGCAGAATCAATGACAAGTGATAAATCTTAAGGCAGAATCAATGACATGTGATAAATCGTAAGGCAGAATCAATGACATGTGATAAATCTTAAGGCAGAATCAATGACATGTGATAAATCTTAAGGCAGAATCAATGACATGTGATAAATCTTAAGGCAGAATCAATGACAAGTGATAAATCTTAAGGCAGAATCAATGACATGTGATAAATCTTAAGGCAGAATCAATAACATGTGATAAATCTTAAGGCAGAATCAATAACATGTGATAAACCTTAGGCAGAAACAATGACATGTGATATATCTTAAGGCAGAATCAATTACTTGTGATAAATCTTAAGGCAGAATAAATTACAGGTGATAAACTTTAGGCAGAATCAATGACAGGTGATAAATTTTAGGCAGACTCAATGACATGCAATAAAATCTTGAGCCTGAATCAATAAAACATAGTAAATTTAATGGACAAAATAAATTACATTCAATAAATAATAAGGCAGGGTCAGTTGAAATAACTATTCGGAAATAAGAGTCAATGTTGGATTTAAGTTATCCGGATATACAAAGTTTTTCCATAGTAATTCAGATCATTTCACATATCCATTCTCATGGAATTTCCTCACTAGTAATGCTCTTTCATTTTTCAAAGCCACTGATCAAATGGAAGATAAAATACTGAAAGCTGGCTTTAACAACAAACAAACCTTTTCATCAACTTACCTTTTCTTCTGGGTCTTTCATATCATCTAACGATGGTAATGAAGTTTTGGTAGTTGGGGCTAAATCCTGTGACATGGATCCAACTGGAAGCTACAATAAGATAAATTCATAAACAAAATGATATGTTTTAACACCTTCGAAGAATATCACACTAGAAACAACATTGAATTTAAAAATTCTTTGATCCAAATTGTTCGTTACAACAACTTGACAATTCACTTAGACACTGGACAATGTATGCATGGGTAAAAGTTAAAGAATTTCAAATACCTGAATTCTCTATTTCTTTATCCTGAAAAGTCATGTTTGCTGTATTATTTAGTAGGGACAAAATGTCTCCAAATCCTGAAAATCAGGAATAATCCTAAGCACTTTCCCCCATGAATTATAGATGACATCCACTGTGATATTTGAGGCAAATTGAATACTTAACACCAGCAAACGCTAATGAAAGCAGTCTTTATTGAATTTGACAGCACTTTTGTCAGTCTTTTGAATGTTAAACACAGCTACTATCATCTCTAAAGCAATGTGTGCATCCTTCTCTGTCTTAAGGTAGCTCATTAAATGAACATTTGGCTCAACACACCAAATTATGCAAATACAGTTCCCTGGATATGCAAACCATAGAATCAGTAACATTTTGTTTGTAAATCCACATACCTGGACTCCTTTCATCATATCCTCCTCTTGTTGCTTGAGTTTGTCCTTCAATGCAGCGATTTCTCGTTCCAAAGGCATCACCACAGACTTCAGTATTTCTGCATCTTGCTGTGCCTGAGCAAAATAATGTATTATCATAGGTGGGGTTTAGGTCAGTTATATTTTGTGATAGAAGCTAAAAGGAAGCACTAGCAGAATAACGATGACACAAGATATCATGATGTGGTTCTCATTTCAAAAATTATAAGGAAACAATGAGCAAAATAAAAAGTTGCACATAACCACTTTACCATTCAATGCCTGGATTATATATGTCTGTTGAAGTAGACTTTAGGAGTTTCTGGTCTTGCTTTCGGAAACCATTATGGAAGAGAAGCTTTTCCCCAAAAAAATGTAGTCTTCCAGATTTTGTTGTTTGTTAATTGGGTTTATACCTTGTTTCAACATATTTTCTGTTTCACTGTAATGTCATGCTCATCATGAATATTCACTGCTCAAGACAGGTAGAACCATGAAGACTGCTTCGGATGAAAGTCCAATTCAACCACTAAAGTGTATTGAACCAAGGTGGATTTCAAAACATGAAGGCTTAGACTTGGACCTGCACCATTGTGGACTGATTTCATCATGTGTATAAGAATAAACATACCTTTCTCATGGATTCCTCAAGATTTTCCGCCTCTGTGCTTCCCACACCTAGGGATGCTGTTCCACGGGACACTATATCTCCAATGGAGGACAAAAAGCTCTTCCTGGAGAAAGTGAAAGTAAAACAAACCATTGCATTGAAATACAGGCTTTATATAGACTTATAAAAACTTTTCATCTCTTAACGACATACAACACATGTACTAACTTATCAGATGTATCTAACAACTTAAAAAGCAATTTAAGAGAATTGGTAAATCAATTAAATGCTTCTCCATCAAATGCACATATTGTACCCCACTCCTTAAATCATCAAGACCTCACTATCTTTTAAATTTCAGTATAACCATCTTCAGATTTAAGATTTGCTCCTAAAACATTCCTAACAGGCTGCCATAACTTCTTCAACAAATGATTAAAATGCCATTCAAGACACTGTATTTCAATTGGCTTCATTTCTTGGTTTGACTTTATGTTAAAAATAACTGTAATAAAAGTTTGTATTGCTACTTTGAGGAGTGTCTTCTTTTCCTAAAATATTTTGATTACTTCAAAGGAAGAACTTCTAAAAGTATTCCAAAACATAGATCATTCTCTTCAGACTTATTACCCCCTTAGACACATCTACTACGAGAAACTTAAAAACCATAAAATGATCAATTGCTTCAAACAAGCAGTTCATCCTGATAAACAAAATGGTCTGTACAGAATATCTGTATAAGTTTCCTTTTTCTAGCTTTGATTTGCTGTTGTGCCATTTTTCGACATTTCAAATATTCCCATTAGAGGGAAAGGGTAAAACTGGAATTGATACACAACACTTTCATCAATTGAAAGGCTTTTGGTTAATGCAATCAATTCCTTACGCTTTATCTGTGTGCCTCTCCTGGGACAGTTTACTTCGGATGGACTGGATTTCTTCTTCGTAATTCTCATTGAGTTTATGAAGCTTCTCTCTTTCAGACTCATACTGAAGTGCCGTGGAATTAGAGGCCTCTTCTGCAGCTTCTGGTATTAAGATAAGTTTTAGCATTAGGACCAGCATATTCATAAATGATTAGGATATTCACACATAATGAATGAAAATTACCTATTCAAACTAAAAGCTGATTAAAATACAATTTCAAAGTAGGCTTTTTTTTTTATGAATCAGTGGGTAATATTGTATTTTGTTTTGTCAAAATTATTTTTTAAGCTATCTGCTGCTAACAGATTAAATGTACATATATTCATGATAAAGTTGAAACTCTTTCCTATTCAAAACCATATTCAATCGCAAAAAAAAATCACCACAGTGTAAGACATCTCTTATTTTTGTCTATATGTATTACTATAGTGAGGGGTTTGATAAAGAGATAATCATAGACTTGCAATTAAACACATATCAATTGGAATTGATGGGAGTTTTTTTTTCAAAAGTATTTCAGTCATGTTCAAGCAGTCAGTTCTCTTGTTGATACTCAAGGTATTTCCTCTTTCCAACCTTCTCACAGCTTTGACAACAAATGTTCAGCAGTGAAAGACAAATAAATCATTTGTAATTTACAGCTCTCAAGGATCCACCATTAATAGGCTGGGGGCTCTAAAGTGCCTTGCCAAAGGACACTCCCGCATCACCGGACGTATCTAAAGATACCTTGTTCATCATGAAGTCTGAATATATACAAATTAACAGCATCTTTTTGATTTCTCAATTTAATATGTTCTGCAAATGGTTTTCTAAAATCAACAGAAAAATTTATGACTCTTCAAAGAAAAAGGTGTATAAAATATCAAAATATTACCTCTCAATAAAGCTTGCATGGTCTCAATTTCTTGCTTACACTGTCTCCGTACTTTTGCTATCTCTTCCTCTTTGTTGCCCTCGGATACAGACACGGCGACCTTGAGGTCATGAAGTTCTGTTTTAGCTTCGGCCAGCTTCTCTTCTAGTTCCTTTCTCTTGTCACGGTCACTCTTTAACTCCACTGGAATCAGGTCAGACATTAGTCAAGTTATTATTAAGTTATTCTTGATCAATCTTAACTCCATTTAAATATACATTTTGTACATGTTTATATATTTAAGAAATAAAGTTCAGTTTTGGTATTCTACCTAGTCAAAACTTTCAAATTCCATTCAATTATACATGTATATAAGACATAAACTTAATTTTTGTTGTTCTACCTAGTTGAAACTTATTTATTCATGATATACAATATGATATCTCTTTCCCTAGTAAAGGATTCTATTTCTAGTACAAATCGAAAGCAAAAGTAGACACCATTTATAAAGTATCAGACCTACTTTCTTTAAAATTCAGGAAGAACCTATTGTGACCAAAGAAGAAATTTGCTTGTCACATTTCTGCAGTTGTTGCATTAAGGTTTGTTACAATGTGTATACATAAGAAGTAAAGGGTTCATATATTAACCTTAGTCCTACACTTTAATTTTAAATGACTTTCTTCACTCTCACACACACACTCATCCAGCAAAAAGATCTTTAACCCTTAGAATGTTGGGTAATTTTCTAAAAAAATAGATTTGTTTGTCGTCTGCTTACCAAAACCTTAAATATCTGATTAATTTTGTTGAAGAAAGATACCCAAAGTAGCAAACAGGTCAGATCACAGGTCAGCCCCCAATTTACTTGACGGCTGGCCTGTATCTTGCCTGTTTGCATAAGCTTGAAGTCGGCTCCAGCACAGTTGCACTATCAGGGTTAAACAACTTTGTAACAATGTGACAGAGGGAGGATTTTTATCATTTTACAGTTTTCAAGGTTATCATTTTCTTTATCAGTTATGCATTTCTTTTCATGTACATTCATCTAACTTTGATAATGTAATTAAAATAATTTGCTGCAATTAAGTCTACCATATACTGTCTTGGCCTTAAACACTCTCCATTGGAATCCATTGGAATCATATTTATCAAATCCAAGACGCTATACAAAACTCTGTATGCATTTAACACAAAGTACACCAAATAAATGTACGGTATACCAAATTACCTGATAACAAATTAACAACTGTAACTGTGTATTTAACCAACATCCAGATAACTTAAGATTAACACATTCCTTCATTTGGAGTTATGTGGCTAGACCAATTTGAAAGGAACATCCTTATGCAACTAATAAGAAAGTATTATTGTCTTATTTATACATGGTAAAAGCATTTCAAATGTGTATAAATGTATGAGAAAGTGTAAACAAGTAAACGTAATAATGACTTGACATGTTTCCGCTGACGAAATATATGTTGAAAACATTGAAATATTAAAGCATATCATTTAGCAGTTTTCCCTACATGTGTTGCTTCATGTTTATATAACGTTTATGATTTAACATACATTCAATATTATGCATAAATTTTTGCTTATCATACTAGATGCTTTCAAGGATATATTATTTTCATGTTACAACACAAGTATATTGATTACTGTAGCATCCATACATATTATGATTTTAGAAATGCTCAAGTGAAAGAACATCTTCTACACCCATTTCCAATTTTTAGATTGTTATAAATATGAACTAGGATGGGAAGTTGTTTTCAACACTGTTTGCTTTGCTTTTCAGAGACATAGAGAAACAGAACTGAGATATTTTGCTGTAATTCTTACCTTCTTTTTGCTTGAATAGGTCCATAAACATGGCACGTTTCTGGCCAAACTCTGCTTCATTTTGCTTCAATTTTTCAACAAGCTCTTTCTCTCTTAGTTCCAAGTGTGACAACTTGGCCAGGAGAACCGCAGATTCATCTTCAAAAAAAAAAAATACATTTACATGTTCATACAAACCTGTAGCAGGTGACTCAATCAACATATCAAGTAGTTGCTTGAGATCAGTCATTTCTCCTTTGGCTGCAATAGTTTCTTCTCAACATCTTCTAAAGATATTTGTATTTTCCAGTGTTTAAGCAGCATTAACCAGCTGTTCCATAAATGGAATTTTTGGCTGGTCCAAATTGAAAGAAACAGCAGACAACATGAACTTGCAAGAAAAGGTTATATCCAATTTTAACATATTAAGGTAGTATACCCATAATCCCCCATTTTGCCTTTTTTTCCTTAGTAGAATTAGTTTGGTCGTTCTTGGTTTGCATTGGTCTTGTTCGGTACTATTTGCTTTACACCAAATATTTTCCGTGTTTACGCACATTGTATGCATCAAATCAAATGGTGCATGACCAACAACTTTCCCAGCAGACAGTAGGTTTTCAGGTTGGAAAACCTGCAGATGCTAGACTCTTCTGCAAGATAAATATCTTCTTGTCAAAACCTTTTTGATGTTTTTCAGCTTGTCAATAGCACAATTTCCAATTGATTTTGCTATCTTGACAACTTGTTTAACGTTTGTCTGTTGCTAGGTCCTATGGTAAAGAATGTGTCATTACCATGTCATTTTTCCTATTTCAATGAACATCTGCACATCGATAATCAACCATTGGGTCATTGACGACAGCGGGGTATCTTGCGCATTAAGTCATGCAGAATCGTCAGGTCGCGTCTAGAGATTTGGGAATTGATAACTAATTGAATACCTGCAGACTCCAGAGGTCCGAAGTCGTTCACATCTGCCATGACTGACGAACACTGCTGCTACGGTATCGAATATTTACATTTTTAACGAGATATCAAAACGTCAAAGACAGATTCGCCATCTACTTCCGTTATTAGCTCTTTAAAATTAGAGATAGGAATGACCTAATATGGTTTATTCTTCGGCAAAAAATACGTTGGGTACAATGCCGGACGAGTGGACTTCTGTTTCAGAAAAAGTTATTAACACGTAAAACCAGCTGATATCATGCCCGCTAAGTTATGTGAATGGTTCAAAGTGTAAACATTAATAGACGGCGGTCATAGAATTATATTATGATAACAACATTTCTTTGAACAACTGCCTAGATTAGAAAATGTTGTAAATGTTGTGACAAAACGTTTAACGCTAGCAGAGACATGTCTGACGCTAGTTATAGGCGTTTTTGTATGAATTCGACGCTAGTTATATAGGCGTTTTTGTATGAATTTCGACGCTAGTTATAGGCGTTTTTATATGAATTTCGACGCTAGTTATAGGCGTTTTTGTATGAACTTCTTCATGGGAAGTTATATTCAGGTGCGTTAAAACAGAGACATAGATAATCTATGTCTCTAATTAAAATCAACAAATTTGAAGGATTTTTGCAAGTGTTCAGGGGTATAGCGTCGGTCTTCCGACACAAGGGTCGTGGGTTCGAATCCCATTAGTTGCGCGATACATCTTGTGACCATTCAAAATATTAGTCAACTAAGGTGTGAGTAGTGGTTATGTATCCAGGAAGCAGAATCGAGTGTGATTAATCTTAGTTAAAAGAACTTGTTTCACAATCGGAATAAGAAATATATGTTTTAAGTAAAGCAACGTTATTGCTTTTGGAGAAACTTTTTTTTATCACAACCAGACTGACAGGGCATTGAGCATCGTGCGTTTTATTGGGACAAAGAAGTGTTCTGTTGTAAATAAAGTGATTCCTTGATCAATTACATGGCTGGGATATTTTAGTTTATTACCCATGAACAATTCATGGTGAAATGACCACTATCGAATATCGAACTAGGTTTATCCTGACGGTTGTCAGCAACTCGAACCGTCGCCATGCGCGCAGCTGGTCATATGCACGTATGCACGTGCGTAAAATAATTCTTCAAAACATTTAGGGTGACATGGGGCAAAACGCCCATTTGAGGCAAGACGCCCACCCCATTCTATCTTAATACAGAATCACTAGAATGCGACGTCACTTTAATTTATTGACGTAATGTTTTTAGCGCCATTGTTCTGCAAGGAAAGATACAACTCTACTTGAAGGTAAAGTTTTATGATAAATATCTTATTCTATACATGTGTGTTTGATGTAAGAAATGGACTGCCCGTGATAATGGTTCAGTTCCTTGAACACGTAGTTGTAGGCTACAGGAGTGTTACATATCACCATGTTGAGAAAAGTGTCGGCTTTACAACAGTTATCTAAAAAAAGATATAAAGCGAAGTCGTTCACTTTAAATGACGTCATATATGTGTTGTTGTTGTCCGGGGCAAAACGCCTACATATGTTAGGCGCAAAACGCCTAGACATGGGCGCCTTGCCCCAACATTGTTTTTGATAATAGTCACACTGCTTTAAGTGGAGTGATGGGACACACCTTTCACATGTCTAGAATGTCCATTTGCCTGTCTGTCCGTTTGCCAGAATCCTTTGTGACGAGCATTCGTTTGCATGAATTGAGATAGCGCTTTGATATTTCACGAGCACATTACTTGTGAAAATACTTCGCTTCAGTACATAATATTTGACCTTGCAAACCCGACCTTCAATATTGACATACTTTGGATCCCGAAAGCAAAAAAATGTTAACAGTTATATCGCGGTGCACCTATCAATCCTGGTATTTCTTCACCAGTTCTACACAACATGCTTTCCGACATGAGCATATTATTCATAGTTGAGAGACGAAAAAGTAAATAGACATCGGAAATGTTGGCCCTGCCGGCCAATTAATGTTACTGATTTTCCTTGGAAATGTGCAGTCTTCGGGGCAAAACGCCCCCATGGGTGTTTTGCCCCCAACCCCCATAGGCGTTTTGCCCCAACCGAAAGGCGTTTTGCCCCAGCTACGGGGCAATACGCCCCATAAAATAGAAAATTCAAATTTCATCATAAGTCCTTTTCTGATTTATTCCAATATTTTAATGGACTGTTTTATATAGCGTTTATAGAAGATGCTTCAGCGATGTCTATTTCCTTTAGTTTGATTGAATATATGAAGTTTCAACATAAGAAATATCTTAAGGTGGGCGTCCTGCCCATGTTACACTGCCGTAAAACCCTCGATATGAATGTCGGTATATTTTGTCTAACAATTTGTGTCAGATTTTGTTTTGTTAATGAAATCGGGTCTACATCAATGGAAAATAGGGTGATTCTTAAAAAATAATCATATATAAGCAATGTATTTCATAGTTTTTCGTTCTATGAAATTGACATGAAACAACACACAAAATCGCTCCTTCGTAAAACATAAATCCAGATAGTATGCCCCGGATCCCCTTGTTCAAGTGCTTAATTTGCATATGTCTCAGCTACGCGCCTAACACGGGTCCCTGTTGCAATGTATATGTAGTTAGGCGGTTTGTCGTCAAATACGACTGAAGTATTCTTTCTGAACGGTTGGTTGGCAGTTGGAGGAATTTGACCGTTTACTTTGCATTTGTTTTCGGAACACCCTGGTGAATGGACGAACGGGCAGGAAGTCGGACAAATATGTCGTCCTAAAACACAACGAGAGCCGAAAAAACGAGACCCAGGGCCAAATCATACAATGGTGTACTAAGTGCCGTTTGCATTAGATCGACGAACGAAAAGACAGTCGGACAAAATATAATCAGTTCTTGTATAACCAAATCTTTTTAACCAACCTTCGTAACGTTGTCAAATATATTCTAGTGCACTCGATGGTTGGTTGGTTAGTTTTAGAACTTGATACCGTACATCCTGAGGTTCTGATCCGTGCATATACCACACACTAGGCCTAGTTCGCGGGTATACGCATGGGCCAGGACTTCAAGCGAGAAACCAGACGGCACACACTAGGCCTAGTTCGGGGGTATACGCATGGGCCAGGACTTCAAGTGAGAAACCAGACGGCTGTAACAGGATTCCTAACAGAAGTCAATCAATAAATTGTGAGGATGTTTAGACAAAAAACTATTCTCTAGCCTTTTACAGAAAGGCTACATGGACGGTCGTAAATAATGGAAAAAATACTGAAAACGACGTTAAATCCGAATTTCAAACGTGCAAAAGTCTTACCTCAGTGTAAGATGGACTAGATTACATATCCACTATTTTCACTGATATATGCTGTATTGTAACAAGATTTCATCTGACACCGAATGATAATTGACAATTACACCCCTTTCCTGATACAGAAGACCCTTTCAATAGGCATTTAGAGCAGACGGAAGATGGAACATTAAGACAAAAATAAACCTCGTTGGTATTTTAGCCTTTAACTTTTTTCTTCTTTTTTTTTTATCAAATAAGTAAGAGCAATTTTAGACCTTGTCTCAATATATCTATTTCCCTCCTTTTGTCATGATGTTTTAATCAAAATTATCTTTATTTTGGTGTTCAATTGGCTCACTATGGGGTGTTGGGACAAGTCTCTGATAAGATAACGGTAAATGAGAGAGTCAATCTCTCGATAATCGGGAAACTTTTCACCGTTAACCAACTCTCCCATATAGGGACTTTGTGACCGGTCCAAATTGAAAGAAACAGCAGACGACATAAACTAGCAGGAAAATGTTATATACAATCCACCATATTAAGGTCGTTGCTGTTGTGAAAGGGTGTGCTACCATTCACTGGCGCCATCTTAGGCAACCCATTTAGCACAGGGAAATGGTTGTACATCTAGTTACCTGATTGTCAAGGGGTTGCCTACAATGCATCTGTCTCGTTTACTGGTTATAAATAGGAGTCATTGGACATCATTCGGGTCAATGGTATTTGGGCTTCTGTCGATGGTCGAGAGCTGGGGCCGGATCGGGCCGGTGAAGATGTACGGGAGCTTTCATACTAGCATGTGACTATAACAACAAGAATAAACCCACTTTACAATTTAACGGCTTGTCTATAGACATTTCAGATGCGAGTTATCTTTCCTACGGCTGAACAACCTAGATCACGTGGGAAAGCCGTCGGCGGCTTCGCTAATTTGTCTAACTCCACCAGCTTACCAGCGCTTCCTAATGAAATAGCTTCTTACCCAAGGACACATTGAAGTGAAACGGGACTCAAACCCTTGCCGACCAGCATTGTTTGTCCGATGTAAGAGAAATGAGTAATGTCTCCAAAAGTGCAACGCTGTTCAGAAACTTCTTTTTGACTAATACATAGTTCAACTTCTACAAACACAATAAAAACAATATTTCTTTTTTTCCTTTCTTTCTTCTTCACTATGATGTTTTAAAGATGGTGATCAGGTGTTTTCGTTCAAAGTTTCCGCGTTCAAGGCATTCGTTCAATACACGTCACCTACAACAAAAACACTTTGCGTAACATGAATTTCAATTGAAAGTATTTGTAAACAAGTGAATTTCACTCAGTCGTGAAATATCGCCTGATGCAGGTGAGTCAAATAGAGTACATATGTTGAAATTGGTAAACGTGTAAAAAGATAATAGTCATTAATCGGATGGATTAAACATTTTTGAATCAATACAATGTCATGGTTCCCAAGCGTATTTGGCGCTGTGCGTAGCAGACGATGTTAAAGTGTCGTCTGTTTATTATCGAAATCGAGCCCACAAACGTGTAATAGCTGCGTGTATAAGATCGATGATGAAGTGTGTTACATACCGGACATGGGAGAGGTTATGTTAGGCTTTTTGTGTCCGCCCTTCATCAACAAACAACATTGATAGTTTATTGTGTTTGACTTTACGTATTTCTGTGAACCCAAGTCCCAAGTGACTGATTAAGGTATGATACTCTTGTTACTTTATTATATAAATGTACACATATGTACAGTAAATATATTTTTCGCGTACAGGTGTGATGTATTGTATATATTTGCTTGCGCGCAGATGTGTAAAGATGTATATGTTCATTGTTTTTATTTCCTGATTCGAATGTTTATAATAGTGGTAGTATGGCCTAATGACATTGAGAGTATGACAGTAAAAACAGTGGTAGTATGGCCTAATGACATTGAGAGTATGACAGTATAAACAGTGGTAGTATGGTGTAATGATTTCCTTTTGAATTGCTGATAAGGTGTCACTTCGGTTTTGGCCGAAGGAAAATTGCTCCTTTCAAGCATTTTCTCATTTGGCGAGAACGCCTTCTTATAGACATGTTTATATGTCATCAGAAATAGTGTGCTTTTACCTATCCTGTATCAATATGTCTCATTGAAATGTGGTGCGACAAATATGACGACATTTTCAAACGAGTATGAATTTGAGGATATGAGGGCAATTCTAGATTCGACTGAATTGTTTTAAATACCTGTTCCAGTTCACACATTATTTTGTTACATATGTTACATACTGGGTTTCGTTTTGCATTTTGTAATTGGCTGACATGACGTCTTTTCTCTCACCGTTTCAAAGGAGCCAGAATGCTTTTATGATAACATGTACCCAGATGTATTTTTTTAAATTTCGCCTTCCATTTTCGGGAACTTAAACATTTGATCCTATGATTTAATCTTTCTACAAAATGCGAACGTTTAGAGTACATGTACCTGCACCTGAGGACAAAAACTCACGAGTGTTAAAATCACTGGGGTCTTTAGTTTTCCTTTGGTTAGTACTATGTAACATACTAAATAAATTATAGTATATGATACTGACCGTCGGATAACTACAGACCCCTGTGGTTTAAATAAGCAATTGCTCATTGGTACTAACATGACAATGCGACTTTCATACCTTGTATAGGACGTCAGGTTTTGCTTTCGAAGAGCTGGTGTTTTCTTTTCTTATTTCAAAATCGTGGAAAATTGGTCGTGTCGTCTGTGAGTTATTTTAGGGTAACGTAGAATCTGATTAAATGTAGGATATAAGTTTCTTGCATCCAGGTTTTATATCCAATAAACGTACATCGTTAGGTTCACTTGAATTCATGAGATGAATAAGGTTGTATTTCTATTTTGAATTCTTCAGAACTGAATATGGCAGGAACGGGGAGTTATTTCGACGCAAAGACGCCGGATATTGTCTTACGAAGTCTATTCATGAAGTACGACAAAGACGGAAGTGGTCATCTCCATAGCGATGAACTTTGCACTCTTCTCGTGGATGACCTTGGCCTTGATGAAAGTGAAGCTAAATCGTACGCGCTTTTATTAGACAAAGATGGGAGCACTGGGGTTTCTTTCGACGAGTTCTTGGGTTGGTTGAGAAGCGGGGAGCGTTTCAAGATGATTGAGGACAGCTCCAGGTTTCATTTACTAAAGAAAGCGGTTGAAATGTTCGAACAATATGACGCTGACGGAAGTGGGAGTATAGGAAAGGACGAGTTTTTAAAGTTACACGTCGATTTGGGCGGGAAACAAGAACTAGTTGATTCGGCTCTCAGCGCTTTAGATAAAGATGGTAACGGTGTAATTTCTTTCCCTGAGTTCTTAAAATGGCTCAATTGGATCCCATTTGATGGATTTTGATTGGAAGTTGAACAATGACTTTTCAAGTACTCTTGGTGCGTCGTCATTTGAATAACAAACTGTTACACAATGTGCATGTATTTTCAATACTATCTCACTCGGGTAAGGATTACCCTCCTAACGGTGTGTTGTAATATATTACTAATGCTCAATGAATAATATACATTGACCGTCAAGCTGATAGAAGAGAACATTATATTCTCCATCGCCAACAACGACCAAGCGAGGGACGATGACAAAGACAAAGAAAGATCGTAGACCCTGTAACCATATCACCCAACTCACAGCTTCTGCTGCTGTAAATGATGATTCTCTCATACAGTACATTCTTCGTTTTAACAAACACCAAACTTTGAAATAATAATGTCACCATTATAACATGGCTGAACAAATACCTTGATAATTGTGTTCTCAATTCCGAACAAGATTGCCCGCCAATGTATTTTTGCCTTTTCACCTTATTTTGCCACATCGTGTACCCTGCATGAGTTTACAATCAACTATACGAATCTGGTGGTGTATGATAGTCCATGCTTTATAACGGCGTTATGTCTAACATGTGGCAGAAGATTTGGGCAAACGCGCCCGTCGACTGCGATTTCGCTGCCAGTGTTATAAGTAACGCCGTTATAAAGTATGGGTTATCATATATATACCACCAGAATCTGAAATTGTTGCTAGGTGCACAATGTACAAAAGGCAAAAGTAGGTGAAAAAAGAAAAAGATACCTGGGCGCGGTCATCTTGTTCGAACACACGATTGTAAATATCGGTCATGTGATTCCCCCGCCTGTTTTATTCGTAGATTGACATCTAAGTGTGTGAGAAAATCCATTAACCAACTTCATGATTATGCAAACAGGTTGGATTCATCCGCCAATTGTGGCTAAAGGAGACATTGCTTGTGACAAGCAATTTCTCCTTTTGTCACACTACTTTTTGAATGTCGTCTGCTGCATGACGCAAAAAGCTGGCGTTATGTGGAATGAATTTAACTTGTTTTCAGTCATAATGTCTTTTCAATCACCCATTATGCATACCATTAGAATTTTTTATTTAAACAAAGCGAACAAAATCCCCGAATTAAAGCAACAATGATCATATATTTTATTGACATATTCACAAAAATTGTCTACATGGGTCTATCAACAGATGTACAAAACCTCTAGGAGCCTCGACTAAAACCAAGTCCATGTAGCGTCGCTGTGAACCCTTACAGATTGGCCGCTTTCTAGTCTTGTCATGCTGATCCGTGCCTACCCGTTTCACTCTCTGTGTTTCTATCCTTTCCACTCTTTATATTTGTTAAGTCGGGTTAAATGTGCTTGTTCACAGAAGAAAAAATTTGAAAGTCAAAATAAAACGTCATTGAAACAATATAGCTTTTGTGATGTTGTATGATATACACGCTAGTGTAAGCGTAATTTTTTCAGGAAGCGTCAATTTTACTGGGAATGTACATTTATTATGCGGTAGATCTCAAAAGCGATGTTACGCTTTTGGATTAAGGTACATGTTAATTCACTGTATACACACTTCAAAGAATTTGAAACAATCTAATTGTTGATGCAGTTACTTTTTTCAGTTTATATCATATAACAGTACAGCTGTTGTGCAGTTTTAAATAACGCCACATCTGTGAACAAGCACCTTTAAAAAATCTTATTCTTATTTACCATTTCCAACACAGTTAGCTGACGGCATTAGAAGATAGAAATAATTGCGATTAATGAAAAAATGGCTCACGAAGACAAAGTGAATTACTTAATTACTTTGTTAATAAATGTTCGCTTTCTTTCGATAAATCATTCAACCATTTCCTAATAGCTTAACCACTTTAATAGATGAAGATAGGAAGTCGTGAAAAGTTTCATTATCAAACAGAATTATCGTCCCTGCTTTCATCCAATTCTACTGGTAGGTAAGCGACAAACGCTAACTCTGTAAGAACTGTCCCAATGACCGTCTTCACACAAAGCTACGTGGATCTTAAGTTTTCGTATTCCATGCTCTAAATATTGTTAAACATATAAATGAAATACTAACGGACATGAAATCTTAGTGAAAAAATGTTACAAATTTAATTATAAAAAATGATGATTTTACAAGAAGTTTAAGTTAACATGACCCCGCAACAGCAACAGTTTTACTAATCTTTTTATGCTAAAAATTTGCGAAAGTTCAAAACAACATTCCTTCATTATTTCAAAATATGGCTTTGCAATATTGCAAAGTGACACATCATTGGAATTGTCTCTCCGAGACGCTTCCAATGACGTGTCACATTGCTATATTAAGTTTTCCCATGTTTATCAGTTTCGACTTACGCAAATGTTTCCGTAAGTCGTTTAGTAAAACGTTAGCCCGACCCGTGCGTATAACCCCACTAGTGTGTGTTCCATGCACGGGCCAGTACCCCAGGACAGACCCCACAAGAGTACAACATTACCATGTGATGAAAGACCATTTAGACAAATAAAAAAAACTTTGTTTTTTTAAAAAAAGAACATGCAATAAGTTGATTAAAAGCAAAATTCAGTTCAATTCCCCTTTTTCTTGTTAAACCTGTCATCTGCAAAACTAATTTTATGTCAACGTCTTTACATGAACAAAACATCGGAAGCATGTCACTTCCTTTTCGCCTCTTGTTACATGGAAGAGGGCGGTAGAGCGTCGACTTGGTGACTCGTTGGTTGTAGGTTCGATTCCCTTGCGTAGAAGGATCCACAGTACGACATTTTATTAATACACAATCGCCTTGAGTACTGCTTGTGATCTAGGAAGTAATATCGAACGTTTTAAAAGCTTATTTCACAATCGATGTAAATCAAAGGTATAATTTATGCAGAGTACATACCGAGGTTTCAGCGCAAGATTATAGTAAGTGCTTCACAAATGTGAAGCACTTACTATATTCTTGCACTGAACCTTCGATACATGTATTTCAACAAAAAAGTAGACATAATTAGGACAGTAAGCAATGAATAAATTAATGCTCAAAATTACGGAATTCCATAAATGACAGCCTACTGCCAACTGCCTAACCGAAGATTGATTGGACGCGAATAACTCTGAGGCATCCCGAATGCAACAGTTGGCAGAAGACAGTTGCCATCATATAGTAAGCAGTTAACAGTAAACAGTTGGCAGTAAGAAGTAGGCTGTCGTTTGAGATACGTGTCAATCGTAGTCTGTAACATCAACTGTACCATAACCTAGGTACATTTATTACGCGCTTCCGAGACGTCAACTGCCATATAGTATATACACCAAATAATTGTAATCACAAATACAAGATAACCACGTGGTTGTGACCAGCATGCTTTAGCTTACCGCCAACTGCTAACTGCTTGATGCCAACTGTCTACTGCTAACTGTTGCATTTGGAATGCCTCAGAGGTATTCGCTGCTTAACGACTTTTGTTTTGCAGTAGGCAGTTGGCAGTAAGCTCTAGTTTATGGAATTCCGTACAAAACAGTACTTGTTTATTGCCCAGGAAGCATGGCTTATCACACTATCAAACTAATATAATGGAAATACAGGTAATGTTGATACGGCATGTGACCAAACGTTAAGTACCATTTAGAGACAAAATATGAAAGGTCGTAAGTCCATCATGACGCTTACCGATGGCTAGCCAGGCGTAGACGTGACGTTATAACGAATGAATAGCATTCAAGAAAGTCTTACTACAAACTCAGTACAAACATCAACACTACACCCCGTAAGACGTTTGTTTTAGTTTAGAGTGATTACCCGACACAGGTCCCATATGAGTCCTCTTCGTCCGGGCCGTTCCTACATTTTTAAGTTCTGAAACGGCTTTCCTGGACACACCAGTTCTAGGCTAGCGCTCAGAAGTGACTTGCCAAAGGTCACTCCCACGAAACTAAATGGCCTCGGTGGGGCTCGAGCCCGGGATTCCCGTGTGCTGAATCCACCACCTTAACCACTGAGCCACGCAGTACGTTATACTTCTACCTCGCTGTCATAATCAGATATATCATGTGGAATTTGTCCAGTTGCTGAAGTTGAAATTAAAACAGATGACAGTCATTAAGTACAAATCGCCGTTTTCATACTAAAGACAACAAAATCTCTATATAACTAATACCTCAAAATTGAAGGGATTTTATGTTCGACATAGAGAAAGGTAGACGTAAAGATGTCTGGAATATTAAGACGTATAAAAAATGAACAAATATTTCGTGAGCCCGTATTTACTTCGACGTAGAAAAACTTTTCAATAAGGTTACAAGGCTCGCCAACTTTCTCTTTATGTTTGAATTGTATGTTAAACGCGTGTAAATGCAAGTTCAAATAAGAGTTTAAACTTCAGTTCAATACGTAAAGAATATTTCCACATCTCTAAAGACACTTTAAGATGTTACACAAAGTTGTCAATACGCATAAGCAGTTTAACACATTGTCTTATTTTAAATAAAGAGGTAAATACGAAATGTTCTAGCTAATTTTTTTTAACCAGCATACACGTATTCTATATGCCATGTGTCTGTAACAAGTAACAACCCTTTCCAAAACACCAACTTTTCGACTGTTCCAAATTGAAAGAGTTTGCAGACATTTCAAAATGTGCTGGTATTGGAAAATAATCTTCTGATAGGGTAGAAAACTTTGTGGGAAAAGGAGAAATTGCTCGTTACGAGCAATTTTTCCTTTTCCCACAATGTTTTCCAGAGCCGTCTGTAACAAAGTGGTTAAATGTTGTTTTTGTTTGGTAATGGGTTAACATATTGCGGAAGGTAGAGTTGTTACAAAATAGTTATTTCTCGATACAAGCATATTAACCGGATTGGCATCGGCATCTGTGAAATAAGTTTGAACGTCAATAAATGTAGCAAAGAAACGTATCCAGTTTTAATGTAAGTACATGCAATTTGAGTGTGTAGTTGGCCTTTAAGGAGATTCGCGTTTCAAATAAACCACAAAGTTCCTGCAGATGAATATCTTACGTTTAAAGCATTCATAGTGAATATGTTGCAAGTAAACTTAAGGATGAATTACTAAATGTAATTTTTCTAAATGGCGTAAGATTTTGACAGACAATGTATTTTATTGTATATAAAGATATTGTTTCAATACACTGTCACATGTATGGAATGTTCATAGCTACAGTATAATAAATAGTAAATAAGATTTAGCTAAAAGGAATGTTAACAAATTCACGAGTGCCCTGATAATATTTACGGTGGGTATGATTTAACCCTATCCCAAACAATAACGACATTTGACTACTTTGTTGAAGAGGAACTTATGAAAAATTGTGGGAAATGGAAAAATTGCTCGTGACAAGCAATTTTTCCTTTTCCCACAAGGTTTTCTGCTCTATGTGAAGAATATTTTTTTCAATTTCATCACATTTTGAAATGTCACCTTCAAACTCTTTGAATTTAGGACAGTCGAAAATGTGTTGTTTGGGAAAGGGTTAACTTGTCCACCAATCTGTTTGTACATGGGGATATAGGATGGTGTCTAGAGATACATCCAGTATGAAGGTCCCCAAGAACCATATCAGATGCATTCTGACAAGTTCTTTGGGTACACGAATCAACTTTGAAAAGCAATAGATGGGGAAATTCTCTTAGAAATTATGTCTTTGACACAACGGAGAACTTCATAATACATCGATGCATTGTATGGGGAAAACACGTAGCAATACATACTTAGTATATATACACAGTCTGTTATTCCCTATGTCATCAGTGCCATCATGAAGTCTTTCGAAAATCACAAACTGTCATCCCGCCAATGACTTGAAAACAAATTTTCAAATACAAACATTTTAAGTATGGTTAAAACTATTGATATAATCACAACCACACATCAAACATATATCGGAGTTCAAAAGGCAGTTGCTTAAGCATTTCTTATTTCAAGTAATTAGAGGCAGACGATATCAAAACCAAGTAACAACTGCTGAGGATTAACTTCCACAATTAATACATTATTATTTTGTTGTCATTGTCACCACTGTGACGAAAAGGAAACTCGAGTTTTAGCAGCAAATAATATATTTCTCATAGTGTTTTCAAATACCATATGCTACACATTGCGTCTTTAAGTTATCTGCGTTTGGGAAAGTGATGCTATGACAAACTTAACACATAACCACCCACCGCCACATTTTTGCGTCTAGCAGCAGACGACTTTCAAAAAGCATTGTGGCAAAAGGAAAAAATTGTTTCCCACAATGCCTTTTCATCTATTAACATATCACAACAGTCGAACTGAAAGTTATTTTAAGCTTTTGTTAAGTCGTCTGTTTCGAGTAAAAAGTGTCGTCTGCAGGTGGAAAAGAGTTATGGTAGTGTCTGTCTGACGGTTCCGCAATACTTTAACGTTAAATCGCTTACGAAGATGGCAGAGATGTTCGAATGTATATCGGACAACTCTGTAACCACCGTAAACGTCCGTGTCCGAAATAATGCGAGACCTTAATACGAGCAATATACCCTTACCCTTAGAATGCTGGGTAATTTCTATAAAAAAAAATCTGTGTCACGTGCTATCCAAAACCTTAAATATCTACTTTATTTGACGATGGAAGATACTAAGAGTAGCAAACATGTTAGATCACAGGCCAGTCGCCAATGTTATTGGCGGCTGGTCTGAATCTAACCTGTTTGCATAAGCATGAGGTCGGTTCCAGCACTATAAGGGTTTATGACTGAAAAATAACATTTAAGGCTGATACAGATTTGCGATGAAACACTAACAAAGAGCCTAAGGCCGTATTGTCACATGACGACGGCAGAATGAAACACCGTAAGACGAAGGTAAAACGTGAAGAAAAACAATGCAAGGATGAATTCGTCATGAAACCAGCCCAGCTGTGAGAGAAACAATAAACCCCGCCAACATTAAAAAACATTATAGAGGACATTGGTCCTAACGGATAGCGTCGGCCTCAGAATACAATTGTAGTTGGCTCGAAACTCATTATCAGCAGGGTCGACCTCTTGGCATTATGCCATCCAACACTGGACACAAGTGCGTGTTGTTCGCGAAGGAAGCAGACTCAAGAATGACTGATGATTTCCCCAAAAATTCCGATCTCATCATACACTGTTTTGTCAATAAACCTCTTTAACGCATTACCAAACAATAACGACATTTGGCCAGTTTGTTGCAGACGAATTAAGAAAACATTGCGGAAAAGGAGAGATTGTTCTTAACGAGCAATTTCTCCTTTTTCCCACAATATTTTCTGCCTTATCTGGAGATTATTTTTCAATTGTATCACATTTTGAAATGTCGTCTGCAATCTCTTTCAATTTGGGACAGTCGAAAATTTGGCGTTTTGGAAAGGGTTAAAGCCGGTTGTTCACAGATGTGAAGAATCTTATATATCAAAATTTGCTATAAGACTGTATCATATTAAAGCTGTTGTATTAGATACACTGGAGCATAGTCAGTGAAATTAACGTCGTATTTAAGTATTTTCTCATGTGCGGAGATGCACCTTTAAATAGAGAAGAATGAAGATACACTGGAGCATAGTCAGTGAAAGTAACGTCGTATTTAAGTATTTTCTCATGTGTGGAGATGCACCTTTAAATAGAGAAGAATGAAGATACACTGGAGCATAGTCAGTGAAAGTAACGTCGTATTTAAGTATTTTCTCATGTGTGGAGATGCACCTTTAAATATAGAAGAATGAAGATACACTGGAGCATAGTCAGTGAAAGTAACGTCGTATTTAAGTATTTTCTCATGTGTGGAGATGCACCTTTAAATAGAGAAGAATGAAGATACACTGGAGCATAGTCAGTGAAAGTAACGTCGTATTTAAGTATTTTCTCATGTGTGGACATGCACCTTTAAATAGAGAAGACTGAATGTGTTAATTGGGGTGTTATTGTTTCGAACACAGCTGGACTCAATTATGTAATAAAAAGAATGTATTCTAATAGGCCTTGCTGCTCCGCTAAAGTCCGAAATATCCCCCGACGGTGGATATTAACACCACTATAAGGATGGCTAAACAAATCAGCATGGCGATCTTCTTCTGCAAAAGAGGAAAAAGAGGAAACATTTAATATTTTATACTTCTTTGCGTAAAAGCACGTTAACATATTACTACATGAGGCGACGTTTTTGCGACTTGAACCAGACAACTATCAAAAAGCATTGTGGCAAAAGGAGAAATTGCTTGTCCCAAGCAATTTCTCCTTTTGCCACAATGCTTTTTTTCAATATATTCACATATGCCAACAGTAGAACCGAAAGTTTTATCGCATGTTAACAAAGCTTTTCTAAAGTCGTCTGCTTCAAATGAAAAAATGTCGCTTGCAGGAAGTAGAGTTGATTTTCACCACATACACCTTAAAACATTTACAACAGAAGACGTAAGAATCAATTTTGCCAAAAGGAGAAATTTCTAAGGGAGCAACTTCTCCATAAATCACAATTATTCATCCTTAACACACCATCACACATGAAAGGGTTGTTTACTACGCTTTATAAATGTCGCCTGCTGCTGTTGTTTTGAATTTGGATCAGGTGCAAGTTTTTATATGAGGAAATGGATTCGATTATTGCTTCATTTCATCTCACTTTACAGTAAAACAAACATCTTTGTTTATAAGCTCTATATATGTGCTTATTCTATCAGGCTCCTCATTCCCCGATATCCACCGAGTTTCATGGCGTTTAATTTATTAAACAGAACAGAACAGAACAATTGTTTAATCTCTCATGTACAATATGTACAGCATCAGGTAAAAACGATTTAATTTACTTTTTGAATATCCATGACAAACGCGTACTTCCGAAAAGACATGAGCCAGACCACTATCAAATTATATTCCTCCAAATGTAGCCATTTGCTCGGACGTTTGTACTCCATGTATAGCAAATTGAATTAACACATAAATAAAATGAGAGTATATAGACTTCTATGACACAACAGTTGCTCTTTTGTCAAAAAGATGCCAATGGGTGCTTTTAATTCCAACAATGTGGCATTTGGTCAATTCTAAACGGCTGCTGTATTACTAACTAGGCCTACCGGACACATTCTGACAGACAAAAAAAAGAAAATGTACATGAGGGTAACTCGGAAAATCCAAGACATCAAGGAAAGCAAGCTAAATAGAAAGCTGTGCACAATTACGAATTTTGCTTAAAGGAGAATAAAAATGTTTTGCATATGATCTCTTTATGCCGACCTATTTTGATACTGGGATGTGGTAATAGAAAGCATTGCTCGATATGAGCTATTTTCACCTTTTGTCAAAACGATTACCGACACCATCAGAGGAATTTTGTCCGACAGGCCCTTGACGACCTTGTGAAAGACATTGCTTTAACACACAACAACATTACAGACGTTTTAAGTAATGTTTGCGCGGTCTTTATATCATATGCACTAACAAGCCTTCAGAAGCTTTTTAATTAACAAGCTCAAAGCGTACTTGACAAATACATCATGGTAAACTTGATAAAGACGACGATGAAAATACCACAACAGCTAGCTTGTGGATGCATGTGAAATTGAATATACAATGTACCCATATCTATTAACGTTCGACGGTAAAGATGGGATAACAATAGCCATTTATAGTTTCATGATAGTGAAAATAGTAAGCATGTGTAACACCGCATACGTATTGCTTATAGAGATTCTTTGTGAGATATCATTTGTATTGAAAAACAGGACCGATATATAATAATGTACCTAATCAAAATTAAATCCGATATAGCTTCTATGTAAAGGAAAATTGTACCCCAATTAATTTCATTGACCATGCATCGCATTCCTGTCTTGAAACAACGCCGATTAACTAAATTTGCCAATATTGAAACTATGATTTGAGGTTATTGACTAAAAGACAAGTATTGAAAAGTCAGAATATTTGAAAATGGGCATTAAATATATCCGCCCTTTAATACGTAGAACCTTACTTAGATACATATGTAATGTCTCAAGGACCCAATGTGATAAAAAGATAAATTGCTACTAATTAAACAAAATCATCCTAACGTCTCAATGATTTATAACAAATGTAATAAAATGAAATCATTCATTAACTTTTTGTCGTTTGGTATTGCTTTCGATCTGGACCAGTCAACAAATGTGTTATACATGTATATGGTTAGGGATTATTACATGTATAACGTTATCATAAGTTTTCGTCATGATGAATTGCTACATTACTTTTCAAATTGATCATTTCGCAGCTAGAATCATGCTAAAGAGAAAAAAGAGTGTGTCATGCAGAAAGTCATGCAAGTAAACTTCGTGTACATCATGTTGTAAAAGAAGAAAGAGGAAATATTAATGGCTCCCTCAAACCAAATGTGATGGACACTTCTTAGATTCGTCTCTTATATTTCAAGGAGTAACAATGAAAAACATTTTAAAGAAGAAACTAGAAACATCCACGTGTTCCTCAAACGATATGTGATGGTAACTCGTTCGATTCGTCTCTGCTTGACATTTTCGAGGAGTTCCTCAGACAAATGCCTCAGACAGAGGTATAAAAGCCAAAGGTCAAGAGACTTTCTAAACTTCCCGGCTCTTGAAGGGCATTATCTGACTAAACTGCAAGGTTTTCACATTAGTTCACTACTAACCGAGGGTTCGATGCAAGAATATGGTAGGCCCTTCAAAAACTTAAAGCACTTACTATATAATATCAATAAACACTCGAAATGCTTAATCTTAAGACATACCAAGCAGAAGTGCAGTTCATTCATTTGGTAGTACAAGTAACTTTTCGAATGAGATTTAAGGTATAACCGTTTTACCATAAACGCCTTGCAGCAAAAGAAATGTTCTTCGTGAAATTCATTTTCAAGTTCTTAAATATTGAAATCATAAGGAGACGATTTGAGCCTAATTGACCTTTAATTGAATGATCATTTCGTCACAATGCATACATAAATGCGTCTAAATTAGAGAGGTAAATAGAAGTGGCTTCATTCGATAAAACATTTAATAAGGAAATTCAACGAACAGATCAAAGCAGAATAACGTTTTATCATGATTCTAAGGGTCAAGGTTAAATGTGCGTACCTGTCTGAAATAAGTGGAACTTAACCATACAGTGTTGCCATGCGGAAAAACTGTTGCTATGGGAACCCTCGTCTCATAGTGATGGAGATGGTATGATGATGAATCAAGTGATTTTCTGAAAATAAACTTTCTAAAACCTGCTCTACAAATAGCAAACAAAAGTCATAATAATTAATTTAATAATATGCATGCACAGTAATTAAAATGATTCTTATTTTGAATTTGAAATAAAAGAAATAAATAATGATTTTTCCATATTTTAACAAACACATAACACTATCATTTAGCAAATTGATAACAATTCAGATGTCAGTTCATTCATGTATTTCAGCAATCTGGCCCATATAAATATAGAAAAATGATATATATTCACATCGTAAGTGACTTACAGTTATATCTAGTACAATTTATGCAAAGATTGAATCAAATAAAATCATTGTCAAGGATATGCTTTCTATAAGGAAACGCTTCAATCAAGAATTTTTCTACTGGTCGTATTTATGTTGTATATGCAAAAAATAATGTTCCGAGCACCTTGTTGTGCGATAATTTGTGAACAAATTCTCATTTTGTCCAAAACAGGTTCATTGTTTATCAATCACCAAGTATCGTTTCATGGACATTTTATGTGGCTTTGTACTTTGATACTTATATCGACCGATGCCAATGAACCTTTTCATGTAATCATGTACCCCAATGAAACCAAAATATACCTTTGTAGTAACGTATTCGTTTCACATCCGATGCACAAGAATCATCTTTCGGTTTATGAAGTTTCGAGCTTATTAGCACAGGCATAAATTTTACACAATTCTACACGTAACCAGAGGTAATGGAGGGGCTCGAATCCGGGACCCTTGTGTTCTAGCTTCAACTTCTAAGGCCACCACACTATATGGGTTTCTACATTGCCGTCAACATTATTTCAGCTATGTTACAATACCCGACTCTTTACGATGGAAGAAATCCCCATACTTAACTGCCCATAAGGGCTGTCAAGTCGGGAAGAACCTTCGACGTTCCAAAGGTCAGTCGGGAGAATGCTTCTAATGCTTTCACCGGGATTGAACCCACGCGATTTCAAGCTCTATGATCTAACAATCACCTTGACCATTGGACCATACAGAATCCTACAACATTGTAGAATGATTTTCAAAATAGCGGATTATGGGTATTCTACCTTAATAACATATGTATATTTGGACAAGACCACCAAGAGAAGCGTAACCTTTATCTGATTTAAACTCTCAGGGGTGATAACGATAGCTGTGTTGGATTGCGATGAAATACCGTAAAGAAATAGTTTCAATGGTCCAATACTTTTTGGTCACACAGACATCAACGCAAAACAAAAGATACTTTGTAAACTCTGTGTTCATAATGACTTAAAAATGTGTAAAAAATGATCATTTCTAGGGTTCGATGGAAAGTAAAATGGATGGTGCACAAAACGCAGATCCATTGATTCTAAACTATGTGGTCACATTGGCTTTAATGAAATGCAGTAAACGGCATACACATTGTGTTCAAATCGGCAAAGATTTGTATGTATACCGCTCTTTCTTCATGGAATGTAATGAATATCACAATGGCATTCTGAACATCTTAACAAATGAGGTAAACAACGACATTTCACCACTTTGTTGCAGACGACTTTAGAAAACATTGTGGGAAAAGGAGAAATTGCTCGTGACGAGCAATTTCTCCTTTCCCCACAATTTTTTCTGCCCTATCAAAATATTGTTGTCTAATTTTATCACATTTTGAAATGTCGTCTGCAAACTCTTTCAATTTGGGACGATCGTAAATTTGTTGTTTGGGAAAGGGTTAATAGATGAGGTAAACAACAAAACAAGGTAGAGTATGATTCTAAACATATTTACTTTAAATAAAACAGGACATGTATGCATATTTATTAGAAACATAACAAATATAACCTAATAATAAGAATAATGATCGTAATAAAAGTGGAAGAGGTCTACACGCGTTAAATACACTACACATTAAAGGACCCGACTCAACTATTTACCAAATGACCATTTTTTCCATTGTCTAAAATAGAAAAGCTTTGAAGAAGATAATTCAAATTGGAACATGCTGGTAACTATATAGCTTCTGGTAGGATAGAAAGTATTTAGTTAAGAATTGAATTTGTTTTTATGAACAGTAAATGAGTTCCCCTCATGAATTCAAAACGTTGTCGTCTGAGGTATCTTGGACAGTAATAACTTGTTTAGTTATAGAGGTTAATATAAAACACAGTATTTATTCATTTTTTAATGAACAGGGGTGTAGGTAAGACATTAAGCGTTTTAAGCATCTAGTAAGTGTACACAAAGTCAATATGCACAGAGCTCGGGGTTTGAGGCATGTTCACCCGTGAAAAGTTTATTCCTCATTTTCCATCTGCTGTAATCGAATGGCGTTTCGAACAATCAAATAGACATTAACCTTCAAGGGAAAAATCATCACATTTGCACAAGAGGCTCAATGTAGACCTAAGATTTTCATTTTCTTTAGACAAATTTGTACCATGTGCATATGAATTCTGCCGATGGGCGTCATGTAAAATAGAAAGTAGTGTAAAATATTTGCAAAACAGGTTTCTCTATTCTCTCATAATCTGATGTCCTAGTTAATTTTTCCCTAGCAAAATGATATTGCCTGTATGATATGGTCTAACTTTGGATGATAAGATGCATACTTTCTCAGTGGCATTTGTGGAATGCCTGTAAATTACCCACTTGTGTAAGTTATTTCTATAAATACTAATAATCTACTCAATATAGACCAAAAACAACATTCGAGGGAGAGGGCTCATTGCAAGTCTAAAGTAGGACATTCACCAAAACGTGTATGACATACTCTAGTCTTGTATAGAACAATCAAACAGTAAATGTTTTATACCATTTTCGTAATTGTTTAGTTTCATCTTAATTAAATGTAACTATATCAACTATACAGCAGAGCAGTTTTTTTAAAACATTTACATCTAACAAAAAACATACTGTAGATATACATGTATATAAAGTGATGCCTAGTTACATGTACTTAAACAAAAGTCAAAATAAAGAAGTAAACCTCGTCTTTTGAAAGCAGTTTTTTCTAAAAAGTGTGCTATAAGGAATTAATCCTATTTTATTGGTACCCACTTAATTAATCCCATTAACCCATTACCAAACAAAAACGACATTAAACCACATTGTTGCAGACGACTCTGGAAAACATTTAGGGAAAAGGAGACATTGCTCTTATCAAGCAATTTTCCCTTTTCACGCAATGTTTTCTTCCCTATCAGAAGGTTATTTTTTCAATTTCATCACATTTTGAAATGTTGTCTGCAAACTCTTTTAATTTGGGACAGTCGAATATTTGACGTTTGGTAAAGGGTTAAGACATTCTAAATGAATTCCCACAACATATGATTTAAAGAACATTTAGTTATAAAAAGGATAGCAAGACATCTACTCCTCATCTCCCAACCTTTGATGAACGATTTATCAAACGGCTTCATCACCCTCAAAGTTTTTCATTGTTACTAAAGCAAAAAAGATATGAACAATATGGAGACAAAAAATTTGTTTAAGAACGAAAATGTATGGATTACATATAGAAAGCTTTCATATCATGTAAAATACAGTACATAAGCACTTTTAAAACTTGTCATATTTTCTAACATTACAAAAAACATATACAAGACATTCACACTCATAAAAGCCTTGAAATTTCTATTGTACCAATGTCTAACAAAGATGCCCATTTCAATTTTATTCTGTCCTCGGATTCCGTCCGTAAGTCTCAATATACATTGGTCGGGGCCGGAACCTTTCGGTTAAATAAGAACAATTCTGGCCCTGACAGATGTATACAAAAAACTTCAAAAGCAAACCAATGACAGAATGAGTTTCAAAATGGTAGATTAAAGGTGTTCTACCTTAAATCGAACACCTTCAAAAGTTGACACGGCTGGCTTTATTCAACAAAATTGAGGCAAAAGCTTTGGTCACCATGAGAAATTTTTAAATTTTGTAACAAGGATTTGATAGTTTGTTATGAAGCTATCATGTAATGTACCTTGTTAATGTTTGACCATATGGGTTTTACATTACGTCATCATTATTTCTGGTACCTTGGGTTTTACATTACGTCAACATTATTTCTGGTACCTCGTAACTAATTCTTCAGCAAATTGTATACAGTTCTGTAATTATATATAACTCATGCAAATTATGTAAAATGAATGCCCTTGTAAGGTCAATATTTAGCACAAACCATTGGCCTAAACAATGCATGTAGAGTATCTGTGTATTTAAATTTGTTCATAGAAATATTTCACAACCTTTGCGGCAGAATGATCTCAGACATACTGACCAATTTAGACTAACCCTTAGAATGCTGGGTAATTTTCTAAAAATAGACTTTTGTGTCATCTGCTTTCCAAAACGTTAAAAATATCTGCTTAATTTTGATGAGGTATGATAGTCAGAGAAGCAAACAGGTTAGATCACAGGCCAGCCACCAATTTACTTGGCGGCTGGCCTGGATCTAACCTGTTTGCATAAGTATTAGGTCGGTTCCAGCACTACAAGGGTAAAAAGGGAGCTCATGAATCATGAGACAGAATCAGAAGAAAAATTTCAAAACTTTTCCTTTGTCATACAGTTTGAAATATATTCCAAACAACAACAGTATAAGTTGTTTTGATTAATGGAAAATTTGTTCATCATTAGGAAATACTCCCTTTACTCACAATACTTTAAAAGCTTATGAGTCAAGGGCTCAGTGCAAGACTTATCATACGTCCTTCACCTTTGCACAGAACCTTCTAAAACGAACTTATTGATTGATATTTGTTGCCAAAACTGGATCAAGGCTTTTGTCTCTAGACTATAGTCAAGATAAGACAAGTAGGAAAACGAACCTATTTGATAAAGCTCTGGATAAGATAAAAACAATAAAATAAAACAGAATTCTAGAAAAGAGGGGTAACTCTGGTTGAAATTTTGAAAGAGAACATTACCTGTTTTTACCATATCCATGTACTCATTTTAACCCTTATAGTGCTAGAACCAACTTCAAGCTTATGCAAACAGTAAATTGGCGGCAGGCCTGTAATCTGAACTGTTTGCTACTCAGAGTATCTTTCTTCAACAGAATTAGCCTGTAATCTGAACTGTTTGCTACTCAGAGTATCTTTCTTCAACAGAATTAAGCAGAATATTAAAGTTTTGGAAAGCAGACACACCAAAACACCATCTTCAGAAAATTAACCAGCATTCTAAGTGTTAACACAAGAGCAGCAAAAGAATTAATTTACAGTATGATGTTAAGAGCTTACAAATCTCTAAGATTCATAAAAATCGTTGCCAAGAGATAATTTACAAAGTTTGGATAACTTACCAATAGGTTTTGAAATAAAAGAGGGAAGAGTCAACCTTTAAGAAATACTGACCTCATCTAAAATTCTGACAACACCACACTTGCGATATCTCCCAAACGCACACACCTAGAGTTTTGACACTTCCACATAGAAAATACGAACAACTTATTAACATGAATTATTGCACAAAAAAAGGATGCTACATCAAAGATATACATAATAGTTGTTTGTTTTCTTCATCTATAATCATAAAAAGATGTCACAAAAATAATAGTTCATACTTGTTACAACAAATGACAAATTTACATTAAAACTGCATAAAAGTGATTTGAAATTTCTATATTTCATAACATCCATGTTGAGGAATCACTACAAGACCACAGCAAGTACTTAGCAAAAGTGACATACTTGTAGTTAGCTCGCATTGAAACCTATTTAAGTTTATACCAAGGGTTCTGTGCAATACGATAGTAAGTGCTTCATGTGTTATGAAGCTCTTACTATAGTCTTGCATTGAACCCTCAATAAACCAAATTTAACGATCATTGCTTAGATTACTAAACAATGTTTCATACCTTTACAAATGACTCCAAGGCTTTTGGTACATGTTATATATGGATGTTAAAAGGCCTCTGGGAATCTAGTTTCAATCTTTGGGTAAAAAGCTTATTTGCAGTTGTCAAAATCTTGTACTCTGTCTTGAAAACAAACCATAGTCGTCCCTTGTCTATTGATTCAAGACCTCAAAAATTTAAATAAAATTTATTTAAAACTTATATGCATTTTCATAAATAAGTTATATACATTTATATGAACAAATGGAATTTGCGTTGTATTTTTTCAAGAACCATCACATTCTCATTTAAAATAATGGCTTTGATACACTGAAAATGGTATTGGACTTAATTTTTGTTCATCTGAACAATCCATCGTTTTGGTAACCAAAACATGTAGATATTTTTTCCTTCCTGCATCCCTTTCCATCCCATAACCTTGTTTCAATACAAATGCAGCAGATAACTTGTGAAATCCTTGTGACAAAGGTAGCCAATGCTTGAGATATCAAATATCTGTATCAAAGCAATATTACAATCTAATTCTCTGAACTGTTTTAAATCACGAAATATATCTAGTGCTTATGTGTAAAAGGGGTCAAAGAAAGGAAGAAATAAGTACAGAAAACCCAACTAGATCCATTTAAAACTTTCAACAACATTGATTTGAACTGATTTGTCCCGATAATAAACACAAATATTACTTATCATATTCCTTAAACCTTCCCCAATCAAAACTATTTCCTAACTCCTTTGCAGCATACAACATCTGAAGGCAGGCTGATGAAGTTTAAATTTTGTCATATTTCTTCTGTGAATTGGATTTGAATATGGATTTAAATATGTCGAAATGAATCGTCAATACTATTTTGCTAAATATTCGTTTATCAGGTAGAAAAAAGTTAAACATTTGTTTTGTCATAAAATTCAATATAGAGAAAGGATTAAAACATATTTACTTCTTTCTTACATCTGATGCCGGTAGAACCTTTATTCACATGTCATTTAAACATAATGCCACTGGTTTTAAATGGATATAACCATTATGTGACAAAGTGAAGAATAATATACATGTACATGTGCATGAATGAACATAAACCATTGTTGCCCTATGTTCATTTTTTGGCTGAATCAGGACAAACCAAATACTTAGTATTCAACCTTTAAAGACAGCTGTCTCCTTTAAGCAGATAACTCTTTAAAAACAGTTTTATAGACGTTCATTAACCTAGCACACTGAAATATTCTAACATCCTTCTTGCAATTTGTTCTCTTACAAGATGGTGAAAATTGTCTCAAGCTGATAAAGGACTATATGGACTACATGAACTTCCAAAAGTTCAATACAAGGAAAAAGGAAAATGGATAAACACACATGTTTTACAAGTATCACAAACTCTAAAGTTTAAACATTATCTATTTCTAAATGTCAATTTCCATGGCAACTAATCTAGCAAATGGTTAATGAGATGAATGTATCTATAAGATATAGACAAAAGTGCCCCTCTAAACCCCTTTATCTAATTGGTACACATTCCTTCATATGGAATCTTGTGACTGTCCTTAATTGAAAGCATAGACAGACATAAATTGCTTAGTATGAGACAATGTTTTCTTTGTGGTTTTAGGTAGAAATACAGTCCTTGGCTTTTGTAGAATACTTGCCATAGTCTTGTACAGAACCCTCAAACCGAATTACAATTAGAAAGTCAAGGTTTGTGAGGGGTCTTAAATTGGTCCCATGTTTTGAAGTGGAATATTTGCAATAAGAAAACAATTTATTTAATGCATTAACATGCAAGTTTGCATTAACATGCAAGTTAGGACAAAATGTCAGGACTATTCAAGAAATGAAAACAGTTCAAGGGTTCAGTGCAATACTATAGTAAGTGCTACACATGGATCACTTACTATAATCTCATTGAACCATCAAGTTGTGACAAAAGAGCATATTGCTTGTGCTGAGCAACTCATTACAAATGTCATTATAAAACCTTTACCATAAAAGTAATGCTTGAGGAAAGAAATGTTGCACGAGTAAAGAAAATGGTCGAAGCCTACTCATGAATCAGAAAATATCTAGGGCTGAGGCAAGACTTAACCCTTATAGTGCTCGAACCAACTTTATGCTTATGCAAATAGGTTAGATCCAGGCAAGCCCCAAAGTAAATTGGTGGCTGGCCTGTGATCTATTCTGTTTGCTACTCGGAGTATCTTTCCTCAACAACTTAAGCAGATTTTTAAGCATTTGGAAAGCAGACAACACCACAAAAATCTATTTTTAGAAATTACCAAGTGCTCAGTCTTGCGTAGAACCCTTGTCAATACATTACACATTTCTAAAGAAGCAAATTACTGAAAGAGAACAATGACACTACTTACTGTTTAATAGCGCTACATGTAAATACAACTAGGACTTTCCCATAGATAGTGGTGAACACACCCCAAACCTATGCTTTCAACAATATTTGAGTCATGCTATGATGTTTCCAGGAGTAAACTAGTTCTGTCATTCCTTTTACTTGAACTGGCATTTAAGGTCAAAATGAAAGGAAAAGCTACCTTCATTACCCTGGGTATTGAATAGGGAAGCTGTTGCTACCAACACTCTTTTGGTCTTTGATATGACCATACCAGGAGTCAAACACACAACCTCCTAAACACAGTGTGTGGTTTAATACCCAACAAAGTCTTACAAAATAATACCAGAAAAAATAATCACTTGAACAAATACTCATGCCTTTGCTTTATAGATAAATAATTCGAGTTATTCGTCACTTGCAAGAGTTGACGAGAATTTGTACCCTGATCAACTGTTGCTAGCAAGTTAACATTAATCTTTGTTTATCCCATTACCATACGCCAACTTTTCGACCATCCCAAATTGAAAGAGGTTGCATACAACATTTCAAAATGTGATAAAATTAAAAAGAATCTTCTGTTAGGGCAGATAACATTGTGGGAAAAAGGAGAAATTGCTCGTTAAGAGCAATTTCTCCTTTTCATACAATGTTTTCCAGAGCTTGCACCAAACTGGTCAAATGTCGTTATTGTTTGGTAGTGGGTTATGGGGGAATCTTTGTTTTGTGTTTTTACTATATATATATATATATATATAAACATATCATCTAACAGGCATATCATATAAAATCAAATATCAAATACATGAGTATTTTAAACACCAACAATGCACTGTGTATGACTAAGACACAATTTAAACAAAAAGGTCTCCTAAAGCAGATGTGCAAAGAACTGCCACAAAAGTGTATACTCAAAATATGGTCCAAGTCTTCCTGCCATTCATAGCATTTGCAGCACTTTCCAACCCTTTGGCACTCCATAGAAAATTATTATTTTATTAATAACACCCAATATTGTGTAAAGAGTTGAAATGTTTATTAAGAGTAATTGTCTCCTTTGTTGCAATGTTTTCAAAACAAAGACTGCAGGATGCAAAAGACATCAATTATGTATGGTGTCAGGAAAGGTAATATCTTCACAGAGCCTTTGGGAACCTTTTTACAAAACAATGTCTAAAAATAATTATTTACAGTGTACCATCCCTGTTGCTTTAGTTCTAAAAAAAATATTTTGCGATTGTCAATATTATTTAGAGTAAAGCATTGATTGTTTTTAAGGCAAAGAACCATGAAAACATCTTTATGGATTACATTCACAAATTATGTGTTTGACTTGAAGTAAATCACTTCTCATTCCTCACATGTTAAATGTTAAGTATAAGACCAAAGCAGTTCTTCACAACATGAATGACTGATTGGTGTTGCATGATGACCTTAGAAACAATAACGGTTTGACACTGCCATAAACCAGTCAATTAGAGGTTCTGAGAGACTGTGATGGCACTCATTGCCTAAAAGTCTAAGCTGCTGTGCAATTACAAAAAAATAGCCTTTAACTTTGAATGTTATGTATGAAAACAAAGGTTAAATAGTAAGTTTCCTATAGTTTCATTATTATACAAATTATTTAAAAAAAAGTCCCCTGTTCTGTATAATTTACTTTTGATTTTGAACTGGTGTACTTGCATCATTGTATCTAATGCTGACTGGTCTTGCACAAAACATTCAAGCTGATGCTCTGTGGTGATTTTAACAATAGAATGGGCCATTTCCAAACAAACAAAGCAGAAGGGAAAGGTAAACTGCTTAAATTTCTTGAAATAACAAATATTAGAACCTTTCTTCAATTAAAACCTTTGTAACAGACAATTCTTTTCTGTATAACAATATTTTCAAACGATGTCCTTTGCAAAAAAAACAGTTGTGATATATCAGGGCAAAAAAGTTTTATACTCAATATGAAAAGAAAAGTTATGAATTGGAAGCATCTAAAATACTACTTTCTGGATGGTAAAAAAACTTCTGACACTGATACCAAATCCTTGTACATCTTTGCAGCAGAAGATATTTGAAAGCATAATGACATGCTAAAAAATTGCTCATCATGTGTATACTACAATTTTGGAGAGAAAAAAAATACTTCAAAATTTATTAAGTAATTTTAAAAAGCATCTTTCCATTGCTTTATATAATTGGTTCAAAAAAGCTTAATTTCTCAGAAAAAGATTACGAAGAGTAAAAAATACAAATCTAAACTAAAAGCCTCATCATACTTAATTCCATCATTCAATGAATTACAATTTCTTGACATATTAACTTAACAAACCACATTTTCCTTTCACATGCTGAACTAATTCATCTGCTGTTAGAAGCCTCAAGTTCCATTTCCGGCGAAGAGCTCGGTTGTTCTTGTCGTTGATGCCTATATCGTAAAAATGTCACTCGAAGGGTTCCCGCGAAAAAATTTGAAAAATTGTCACATGATCTTGTTGTCGGGACAGCAGGAATGTAAACAGTTTATTTTCACTTGCAGTCTCATAGACCATAGCACACGCTAAGTCAGAGTTGATAATAATATTATTACTATGATAGTAATTAACACTACAACGCATATTATTATCGCAATCATTTTCTGAAATTTTAAAAAAGAAAAAGAAACAGAAATTAAATCAACTGATTAATAAATAAAACAACAGCATTTTATATCAGGAAAAAAGAATATATTTTGATTTAAATTTTTCATATAAAGGTAAGAGCCCTTTTTTCTTTTTTTTTTTTAACATTTTTGATTTATTTATATTTTCCTAGAATCCTTTGATTGTACAGCAAATACTCGATTCTAACCAATGGTAAAACGCAAACCCATTTGAGGTCAGAAATGACATCATTCTCATAATCAAAGAAATCTTTGGTACCACCAAATTAACCATCAGTCACACCAAGACTTAATGACACAGCCACCTTACAGGTCAGTTGATGGTTAACAGAATATCACAACCAACCAATCAGTGGCTAGAAGAGAATTCATTATCACAACTAACCAATCAGTGGCTAGAAGAGAATTCATTATCACAACCAACCAATCAGTGGCTAGAAGAGAATTCATTATCACAAACAACCAATCAGTGGATAAAAAAGAATTCATTATCACAACCAACTGATCAGTGGCTAGAAAAGAATTCATTATCACAACCAACCAATCAGTGGCTAGAAAATAATTCATTATCACAACCAACAGATCAGTGGCTAGAAAAGAATTCATTATCACAACCAACCAATCAGTGGCTAGAAGAGAATTCTTTATCACAACCAACCAATCAGTGGCTAGAAGAGAATTCATTATCAAAACTGACACATCTGAGGGAAGAAAAATTAAGAACCACACAATATTAACCAACACATTGTCTGTTTCTAAAATATGTTGCACATTTCAAAACATTTTTAACAGTATGCAGCACAATGCCTTTCATCAATACATTTTTATTAAGCAACATACATTATCAATCAAAGGATTCTGAAAATGTTTAAAAGAAAGCAAAGCACATTTCAAGAAAATAAATAAATCTTTGTAATAAAATATATAATTTGTTACTGCTTATCATTTAGACAAAAATATTGTACTGAAAATGTCTTTTATAAATGAAAAAGTTCATTTTTTTCCCATATCTAATGCCCCTCTTACAATCATGAATCCAAAGCAGAAAAACCAAAGGAATCAAAGTGACAAAAAAAGAAACTGCTTGTTTATTTGTTACATTCAATTTTATTGTTTTGTCCTAGAATTTTTTAATCCAATTTCCTTCAAAGAGTTTTGTAATGTATGTTTGTAGAGTAATTGTCCAGAAATACATAAGGGCAAACAAGGGTACTTAGTCTTTCTTGTTTATTTTAAAACAGATAATGTTCTTTCACTTTGGCTATCTCTCTTCTCTCTTCACATTACCACAACCTCAGCTCAACAGAAAGGCTGCATTCTTGTAAAATGGTGGGTGGCAGTGTTTTGCTGAAGTCCGTGCCATGGAATTATCACATCATAGGGTCACCTAATTCTTTATGTGTTTCATTCTACAGCATTGCAGGATATAAACAGTGTGGTTGAACGAATAGAATGTTTGTTATCTGAAGGGTCTATGGTTTGAAGCGTCACTAGGTCGTCTGTGTTATAACTATGATTAAAATCACTATGACTAGGATTGTAACTAAGGTCCCAATGATGCATATCATTTTCTGTGAAAACAAAAGAGAAAAGGAAAAATGATAAGACAACATAAAAATACAACAGAATACAACAAAAAAAGCGTAAATTATAAGAATAAATACATCTTTTTGCCTAGAATTAATGACAAAGTTCTAATGTCACAATGATTTCCCTAAGATTTTGCAAGTCCTTTTCGAGGGCTTGGTGAAAACTACGGTAAGTCCTTCAAAAAAGTGAAGGACTTACCACAGTTTTGCGCCAGCCCTCCTTTTGTCAATGCTTTCTTCCCAATACATGTATCCCAAAGAAGGTACCCTCTTCTGGACCATATAAATGTCTTTGTTGTTGCTTTCATCATGGACAAGACAAAAATCATAATATAAGAAATGAGTAAAAAGCTAAAAACTCAAAATATACCTGCAAACCAAGAGTAAATTATAAGTTACGACAAAGAGGTTAAACTACAATATTAACATCAAAACTAAGAATAAATGAAGTTTACGACAAAGTATTTTTAAGCCATACTAGCACTCTTGTAAACTCAAATTGTGTAAGTTCTAAAATAATTGACATTTAACTTATAAGAACTTTAAATTCCTTTTAACATAGGAACTGAAACTTAAACATCCTTCTCATGCTGCTTTCAATAAAGTGAATATGATAAAGTTTGTTAACAATTAGTGATAAAACAAGGTCAGCCGAGAAACATCGGAAACCAAAGAAATCTGAAAAATTCCCAGTTTTGAATATTCAGCTTGTTGGCGGTGGATATATGACAGTATTTTTATATGTATCACATGACTATCCTAGCCAGGTGGCCGTCACACTTTTTTCTGAGTGCTTATCCTTATTTTGGTTTCACTTGAATGTAAAAACAGCACTTTGAAACATCGATCTTAAATAGTGCAGGCATCATATTGTCATGATTGTGTAGTGTTTGACTATTTTTAAACATATTCTTACATAATTTATAACTCATTTTACCAAGTTTTGCAGGTTTTTGAGTGCTAGTATGCTTTTAAAGCAAATAATAACATGTTCTCCCTGTTACTCTATTTACTGCTTTTAGGCCCAATCAAGTTGTGGAAAATAACAGCTTTAGAAGGGAGACTCTCAAAAGGCAGAACATATCTTGTAAAGTCAATTAACCTTTCGAATGCTGGGTGATTTTCTAAAAAAGGATTGATGGGTTGTCTGCTTTCCAAAACCATAAATACCTACTTAATTTTGATGATGAAAGATACTCAGAGTAGCAAACAGGTTAGATCATAGGGTTTTAGCTGTTTGCATAAGCATGAAGTCGGTTCCAACACTATAAGGGTCAAACTTTTTGCATTTAACATTTTCTAGAAATATCTTCTGTTTCAAAGGTTTTGCCCATGTAAACCTGTCTGCATTTGGGAATTGAACATTATTCTATAAAAGTCAATTAAAACATCCTCAAGAGTAACAGGGAGAAAAGAGCTGAAAGAAAAAAATTGATAAAATACTGAAACAGAAAAACTGAACCATGAGACAGGGAATACACAGGGATGTACAATTTGTTGTTTTGGAAAGGGTTAGATGGAAATCCCCTTTCATGTTAAGAGGAAATCATTGTGATGAAACCAGAAATTATATCTAACAAGATTATTCCTCATGATATACTAAAAAGATTTTTTTCAAAAGAATGTAAAGTGTGCCTTTATGGAGTGATAGACTATTCCCTGGTTTCACAAAAAGACCTCGCTTGACAAACACATACCAAAAATTGCAGCCAAAACCATTGGTTAAACCAATTTTTACTCAAAATATCACATGGTTTATGCAGAAACAAATTAATGTCACCTTGACATTTTTGATAAGTAGAAAAATATTTTAAGCTTAATTAGCCCAAACAAGACTAAAATATGTACACTAGGAAAATGAGAATAAATCAAACCAAACAATATCACTTTAATTTTCCTTCTAGACAATAAAATCAAGAAATAAGGATAATTTAAATGATTAATAAACAACTTTATGAATTCAGACAACAAATAACTGTGAATGAAGGAAAAAAATCTCAAATATCAATATAAGCAAATGTTTCCTTTAGTCACATAAGTTTCTCACAAATATTGAGAAGAAAATGTTGTTTTCTTCTTCTTTAACCATTCAAACCTGCAACTTTCAATTTAGACCAGTCACAAAATCGTATATGAAAAAATGAATTAAACAAAACAAGATTGCGACAAAAGCTACAGACAATATAGTTACATACACTTACATGCAGATTTACAAGGAGGGACTGGCTTCTCAATAGTTAACCCTTTCCCAATCAACAAATTTTCGATTGAAAGAGTTTGCAGACGACATTTCAAAATGTGATGAAATTGGAAAATAATCTTCTGATAGGACAGAAAACATTGTGGGAAAAGGAGAATAGCTCGTGACAAACAATTTATCCTTTTCCCTCAATGTTTTCTAAAGTCGTCTGCAACAAAGTGGTCAAATGCCGTTATTGTTTGGGAAAGGGTTAACATTATCTGTTACCTTATAAGTGCTTTTAAAATATTTTTCATTTTAGATTAAAAAAAAAAGGATGCTTGCAATGTCCCGTTTCTTCTTATATGTCAATAGATTCTATGTTTCCTCTATGACTTAAAAATCATTTTTTGTCCAATGCATTATGCATTGAGGTATTTGATTTTGACCAACAATAATTATTCATTTATTTATTCATTAAGGGTTTTACATCCAATCAACAGTATTTCTGTTATGTTGGGATGCCTGACTCTTAATAATGGAAGAAGGCCCCATAATCAACTACATGTTGGTATGCAAAAATATGGCATGTACAAGGTTCGTAGTTCAAACAGAATTTCGAATGAAACTATTTATTTTCTGACTATAAGCTTTCTGAAATAAATGCGTAATATAAATTTTATAAGGGTATCAAATTGTATCAACAGAGTTTCAGTTAAATTGCCATGCCCAGCTCAAAAGTTATGAAAGAAGACACCAAGCTCAACCGTAATGGCATTCCATTACTCAGCTAGGCGACTTCCTCTCATGAAATTCATGTCTAAATGTTTTTTGACACAAACAGAGAGGAGAACTCAGTTAAACAGAGAGGAGAACTCAGTTACACAAATACTATATTGCTCTATTCTAACAGTATTTTCCAAAGTTGCATATATAAGAGGCATCATTTCGCTTTTCAACCTTCATTTTTTTGTCACACGTTGTAGGCACTCAATATATTCTTATTAAGAGGATTCTTTTAAGTACCAAGATTAGATTGATTTAAAAGCCATTGAAATATTCAGCGCAAAAGACACTGATACGCTCTCTTATCTCAACCCCTGGGGTATAAATAAGGTCTACTTTATGAGGGGAAACTTAGGACACAACAACAACATGCACACCAAACAACACCAAGTTAGAAATTGATATGCAAATGCTTCAAATATGGGTCATTAGGAAACTCCTATAATATCAAATTGGTTTACCATTTTATTTACACGGATTAATTAGTCATATGACTTGGACAATTATACAAAAAGTCAGTGTTACAGTTTCAACAAAAGTCAGTGTTACAGTTTCAACATAACAAAAAAAATCTAAAAGGTTTGCTGGTCAATGTCATGTCTTGAAATGAAAAATAATATAATTAACTTCTAGAAAGGTTAGTTTAATAATATAATTCTTCACAATTCAAAATCAGTATGTTTTTCTCAATTGTCGAAGTCAGTCTTAGTGTACCATAACTATAGATAAACCTATAAATGTCATTGTCACGTTTGTTAAATAGTCATTTTCATACCATTTTTAACAATTAATTAAGTCATGTTGCTGACAGTTCAACTATACATGCCCAATGGATCAAAACCAATAACACCGGTACCCTGTATTGAACAGGGACCGGCCTTCTAATTGTAATGCTATCCTTATCACCCAGAGTTCAACAGAAGGAATCCATTATATGTAATACAACTCTTGTACAATCTCATTGTCATGTGCTGATAGTAATGTCTATCTGGATTCAGTTTAAACTTTTTCATTTTAGATTTGTTGTGAAACAAGGTCTTACAAATGAGATTAGTCATTCTTGATTCTGCTTCCTGGATACATAACCAGTACTTGTGCTGAATGTGAATTAAGATCGCAAGCCAGATCCTGCTACTCACACGATTCAAACCCTAGACTCTCTTGTCCGGAGGCCGACGCTCTACCCCTGGACCAATGTCCTCTTTCTTTTTTTGACACTTAGTAAAAGACTAAAATGATTGAGTTATTGAATAACTCTAATTCTAAAAATATTATATTGGTTGGTTATCAGAGTGTTATGTGTAAATATCGATAATCTGATATAACTTGTGAGTATATAAATGCAGTTAGCATTGTGTTATTGATAAACATGTAGTAAGAATTCAGTATGAAAATGGCAAGCAGTAAATCCCTGAAAAATTACAGCATCTCAGAAGATAGAGAAATGGTTGATTTGAAAATCATTCATATGCATATACACAGCTTTAGATAAGGTGATGAATCATCGAGCAACAGTAGAATTCTGTATTTCTCTTTTTATACATGTACTTCCAATTGAAATGTAACTCTTATATCTTTTTCCCTGATTAATAAACAATAATAAAACATATCAGAAATGAAGACAATTATCTATAATGTTTGTGCTCAAAACTCAAATTGATGTATGAATGATGATATATAACAGCTGGCATTGCCTTAAAGTATAACTGTAAATGGATACAGTGTAACTGATAAAATCTCCTTACGAAAATCAGTTCATCTTCAATATTATGACATATTTAATTCCTAAAATCATAGTTATATCAATGGAATGAAAAAGTTTTCATTGCATGCAATAAGTAGAATGTATACATTATGAAGCCCAATACCACAGGATGTCAGGATGACATAAAAGTTTAGGAATCCAAACATAGAAGAATCAAGGTTTCAATTCAATACTATAATAAGTCATTTATATACATTAATATAGTCTTGCATTGAAGCCTCAATATGAAGTTTAGAAAGGGCTAATGCATACACAGAAAGATTGAAAGACTGTCTATAAATACAGAACTGTAAATGTTAACCATTTCCTGCATAAATACTGGATTTAACGCACCTACAACAGAAGATTTCTGAAAGCATTGTGACAATATGAAAAATTGTTCGTAAAAATAACTAACTACTTTTCTCCCAATGCTTTCTTCAAAATAAAAAGATAATGTAACCTATTGCATTTCATCATTGGTCTTCAGCTGCAATTGATTTTGGATCAGTCACAAGGTTCAAAACGAAGATTGGTTTGAAAAAAAAAAAGAAAAAAAAAAGACCCCCCCCCCTCCCAAAAAAAACTCATATAAATCTAACACTGTAAAAATAAGTAAAATTCAAATTTTCTGTTTTCACAATGTTTTCTAAATTGGCTGATGCCTAGACAACACCTGTAATATCACTAGGGCATGGTAAAGGGTGGTTGACATTTCTTGTATAAATCTAGTTTACAGTTCTGTATAAAAGACTGAAATCTACACGGAGTGACAGACTAGTAGAGCAATGACATACAAGGATTGATTGGTTTGATTATGTATTTGGGCTTTTACATCACATCAACATTGTTTTAATTCTATTGCTATGTCCGATGTATAATTGGTGGAAGACTCAAACCTTAAATGTCCTAATGAGCCGTTCAAGACAGGGAAAACATTTATATGCAAAAATAATTGTGTCAAAAGAAAGCATTGCTCAAAATGAGAAATTTCTTCTTGAGTTCCTACAGTTTGTTCAAAATGTCACAATGAGAGTACTATATTCAATACTTTGCAATTCATAATTGGCATAGGCTTCTACTTTCAATTAAGACCAATCACAAAATCTTGAATGAGGAATTGAGGAATTGAGTTGATATTATCATCATTCTGCCTATTGGTTATGAAAACGAGTCAGATAAAAAATTCATTGTGTCTTCCTTACGTTTAGTTTAAACTTATTTATCTAACATCGATTGTGAAACAAGTTCTTACACCTAAGATTAATCATTCTCGATTCTGCTCACTGGATACATAACCAGTACTCACGCCGAACATGGATTAACGAAAGGTCGCAAGGGCGGAACCTGCTTCTCATGGGATTCAAACCCATGACCCCTGTATCAGGAGGCGGACGCTCTATCCCTGGACCACTGTGTCTTCTTGTAATGTGAAATATCTAATGAACAGGGAATGTAAATATCTAAGGCTTAATTGACATAAATAAAAACATTAAAAAAGATGGCTGTTCGTTTTTGTCAAGTCTATATCACTGCTATAGCAGTGCAACATAAAGTATAATTAACATATAGTTTGCTGGATAAGAATATGATTTTTCTTTTATTGGCAAACTGATTTTGTAAGTACAGTGTAGGTGTAATGTGCATGGTGAAAGTGTATTGCTGGTGAAAATATGCAGCCAGAGTTTGAGAAGGGGAGAGGAAGTCAATTGAGTTTTTAGTTGTTAATTAGCTGTCCTGAATAGGAGTCATGGTTGTCAATTTTAAATGTCTAATACTGAATACTAACAAATTAAAAAGGAATGGACATTTGACTGTACATACGAAAAGAATTATATTTAACCCTTGGAATGCTGGGTAATTTTCTAAAAATAGATTTTTGTGTCATCTGCTTTCTAAAAATTTAATATCTGCTCAATTTTGATGAGATTAGATTCCAAGAGAAGCAAACAGGTTAGATCACAGGCCAGCAGCTAATTTACTTGGCGGCTGGCCTGGATCTAACCTGTTTGCATAAGCATGAAGTTGGTTCCAGTACTATAAAGGTTAATATCAATTGCAATTAATTGTCTTACTTTTGTTTGAAAGTAAATATTTATGAACATCATCAGATTTTTGGTACCATTTAATATCCCCTTACTTTAGATCAAATGGAATGTATAAGTATATATCATAAGAACCTATATATTTGACCAACAAGACCCCTCTGGATGCATTTTTCGATCCTGTATGAATCGAAAAATAGTTTTCTACATCAAAAAGTTTTTGGTACATGTTCTTATCCCCTTAATTAAATCAAATGGAACATATACCTTAATCATAAGAATCTATATATCTGATATTCAACAAAACCCCCTCTGGTTGCGTGTATCAATCCTGTATGTCAAAGCCGGGTTTAAGTGAGAGTGAAGAAAAAAGTGCAGAGAAAGAAGGAAGGAGTTATAGCTCACCCGTCTAGCCTTGCTTTGGTATTTGACAGCTTTTTTAGTGTCCATTTTGGCAGTCTCCACATAGTCTACAGCTTGCTCCACATTGTACTCTATTCTGTCAATCATTTCTCCCTACAAACACACACACACAGTAATAATGCATGGGTGAAAGTTGGATAATTTCAAAAGCCTGAAATATGTAGTTTATTGTCCTGAAAAGGCATATTTGCTATAGCATTATATAGGAACAAAAAATCTGAAAAACCTGAAGTTCAGGAATAATCCTAAACACTTTCACCCATGAGAATGTATAAGAACACTCCTCCCACAGAAATGTCTGCTTTTTTATGGTGTTTAACGCCATATCAACAATATTTTAATTTTGTAATGGCTTTCTTAGATCCACTAGTATTAGGCTAAGGTGAAGTGACTTGCCAAAGGTCATTCCCACAAAACCTGGTGTCAGTAGTGCTTGTACCTGGGACCCCTGAGTTTTAAGTCCATCACCTTGATTAACCACTTAGCCATGCAGGGGCCCTAGATATGTCTGCAAATACCAGACAAACACAGAAATGTGAAGCACATACCCCACAAATGTCATAATATGTGTGAAGCTATCAATATGTATGCAAGAACACCATTTTTTTTAATTTTAATCAATACTTTTCAAATGCAAAGGATATCCAGTTTTGAGTGTAACACATGTTGAATGTCTACATGTCAATATGTACAGAATATCCAATTCTTAAATGTAAAAGATTTAATGTAAAGCATTAAAGCCATACTTGCACTCATTTACACATAACTTGTTCTTGAATAATTGACAATTAACTTAAAAGTACATCAAATTCCCTTTTACAGAGGAACTGAGACAGTAACACATTCCCAAGATGCTTTTAAAAGAGTGGATACTATAAGGTTTGTTTACAATAAGCGATAAAAGAAGGTCAGCCAAAACATGTCAGGGACCAATGAAACCCAAGAAATTCTCCATTTTGGGTGTTCACGTTGTTGGTATTGCATGAATGAAAGTATTTTTATGTGTTTCACATGATTTATCAACAGGACCATCATCACTTGTTTATCTGAGCGCTCCCTGCTATTTTAGATGTTACTTGAATTTAAACTATTAATTTGAATTGGTGGATACATAATTTTTGAAAATAGCACTTAGAAATGTAGATAATAAAAAGTGCATGTGAGCCCTCTGTACAAGAGGCAGATGCTCTACCTCTGCACCACTGTTGCCCACACTAAACATGTGAATAAATGTTTACATATCTACATCCTCACCTGCTGTTCAACTAACATGGCCATGTCCATAAACATATCGTGTAGCTCTTGTATACTTTTTTCTAATTTCATAATGTCAGCATGGCGCGCTTCAATATCTGCTAGGGTTTGTTTTGCTTGCTGAGTTTCCATGATAATCTGAAAGTATAACATTCAATCAATTCCATTTCTGGCATAACCTTTTTGAAAATTCATCATAAAGTCTTCAACTTATATGTTTATATGGAGTTTAACCTTAAGAATGCTGGGTAATTTTCTAAAACAGGTTTTTGTGTCGTCTGCTTTCCAAAACCTGAAATATCAGCTTAATTTTGATGAGGAATGATACTTAGAGTAGCAAACAGGTTAAATCACAGGCCAGCCTCAAATTTACTTGGCAGCTGGCCTGGATCTAACCTGTTTGCATAAGCTAAAGTCGGTTCCAGCACTATAAGGGTTAACACCATGTCTACAATTTTTAGGTATGTTACTGCTTACCTGGATTCACAAGTGCTTGGATGGAGCTCCAAAATGTCTTGCCAAAGGATAATTCAACATAACCAAGAGGTATTGACAGGGCTTGAACTTTGGACCACCAAGTTCAAAGTCTGTCATCATAGCCAAAAGACCACAATGAGTACAATGGAATGATTTCCAATGTACAATTGGTCATTAAAATTGCAAATGTTTTTGACACCTTTAAACCAATCAAAAAAATAATCATATCAATACAAATAGTTACATAACAAGGGTTCAATGCAAGACTATGGCAAACATGAAGCACTTACTATAGTCTTGCATTGAACCATCGATAATTGATTATAAACAGTGACAAATCTTTTCAAAAATTGATTCAAAAATTGGATTTAAGTAATATAGAGTTATAAATCAGAAAATAAAATTATGGCAACTTTTCTTCATACTTTTTTACTCAAGTTACTTTTGCCACCCTATCCCTTGAGTGGCAGTTCAATTCAACATTGATTTAACCCTTTACCAAACGCCACAGTTTTGACTGTCCCAAATTGAAAGAGTTTGCAGACGACATTTAAATTGTGTTGAAATTGTAAAACAATCTTCTGATAGGGCAGAAAACATTTGGGGAAAAGGAGAAATTGCTCGCTAAGATCAATTTCACCTTTTCCGCAAATGTTAAGAGCAATTTCTCCTTTTTCCACAATGTTTTCCAGAGTTGGTTGCAACAATCTGGTCAAATGACATTATTGTTTGGTAATGAGCTAATATGACGTAGTTACTTTAATGAAAATATCAAATAAAATTTAAATCAAATACTTACATCTTGGGTAAATACTGCTAAATTCCCAGATTCTAACATGTCTTCTAGCTCTTCATTTGTTGTAGTTTTACCAGCTGTAAAGTGAACGTTTTTGTAATTGAGTTCCTCATTAGAATAATATATATACATCTTAAACTTAGATGGTTTTACAAAAATGTATATGAAGAATTTTCGAAGCTGCTTTTGCTATCTTAGATGCCTTTTCAGAAGGCAACATTAAAAAGTTCATAAATTGTAGAACTTAAAAGACCTTGATTAAGTAAATTCATGTACCGGTAGCAAATGTTAAAAAAAAAAAGAAAAGAAAAAAAGAAAGAAGCACAGGAAAGAAAGCTGATCATGACAAAACTGTCCTTTTTCACAAGGTTTTCAAAATGTATCACATTCCAAGATGCCAAAAACATAGAGCTGTGCCTGTTTACCTTTCGTCAATTTTCTTATTATGAAATCTTGTGACATGACGAAATTGAAAGCTGCAGTAGATAATTAAAATACATTTAAAATACACTTAAGTAGCAGATAGAAATCATTATTAAACAAAGCACAAATTCTCAATATCTTTTGGCTCTTAAAGTCTTCTGATTTAAGTTTCTTATAAAGTAATAAAGACAAGCAAAGACAATATTGCATGTCTAGACTTCTTATTTGGATAAAATGTTTGAATTAACATGTTGTGTTTCATCAAACATCAACCCTAAGAAAAAATCCAAAAGACAACCAGGTTCTACTTATATGCCATTGTTCTAAACATAGATAATCAAACTAAGGATTCAATCCCTGACTAAAGTGCTTTGTTACAGCCTTGAACTGAACTCTCAATATGCACAGAAGCTCTTATTTTGTTTTTGGATCACCAATTGTTCAGTTATGTAGCAGCTTTCCTGGATCCATCAGTACTAGACTAAGGCTTGGAAATGACTTGCAAAGGTCACTCCCACGAAACCAGAGGTGTCAGTGGGGCTTGAACACAGGATGCCCAAGTTCTAAGTCTGCCACCTTAACCACTGGGCCAAGCAGGACCCAACAGAAGCCCTTAAATAATGGAGGAACACCATTGTTAAGCAACAAAGAGCCAGTATCAAAGATTTCATTTCTTCTATGGCTCTAAGATTTGTCAGTGCTTGACATTACATTTCTCATTTATGAGAAAGAAAATAACAAATCAAAATATAAATAAAAGAACTTAATATAATGTGATACCCAATAAGTAAGTGCTCTTTGGTGATACAGTGAGCTTTCAATATTGTAGTATAAAGTGCTGTGATACTAAAGATCTCTAGAATCATTATTGGAGTTTGTTTAGATTACATTCAAAATGTGTCTTCAACTAATAAATAGGTTACTCTTTTTAAGATGGCAGCAATCAGGTCATTAAAAAAAATGCTTAAAATGTTAAATGCACACTGGATAAGTTATTTTCTTTATATATTTTTTTTTTAAGTGTAATATACAGTGGCTAGTCTGCTTATCTCTGGCTTATTTGCTGACTTTGATATTTTATTGTTCTCTCCATATCCGACACAATTTTGCTCATTAATAAATAAAATCAATATTGATAATAATCATGAAAATAGTCATGACCAATGCACAATCGTTTTTCTTTTCAGAAATATAATTTAAAAAAAAAAAAAATGCCTTTATAGTTTACCATAATAAGTCAAATTGACTTTACCAGCAATGCCGAACAGATCTATTCCTTTCATTTTTTTTTATATTCTGTAAGATGTGGGTAAACTAAGATAATGTTTAACCATTACCTAACTATTCTGTTATAACAATAATTTCAAAATCAAATAATACTGCAAAATGACATGCTTTTCACATCTACGAAATAACTTTTTAAATGGCAGCAAACATCTATTATAACTATCCAAAAAGAGGCAAAAAGGCAAAAGATTGAAGGAAACTAATCAAAATAACTCATATGAAATCAGAATGGTAATCTAATAAATAAACCATGTTTATGACAATTCTATAATTCTTTGTTCGACTTGAAAGTATATTTTCAAATTCATCTTTCCAAGAGTTTGTATGTTTTGCTGTTTGTATGTACTAGAATATTTTCTAGGAAAAAGTCTTACCCAATGCATCTAATTGAACAGTTATATATAAAAACTGTATTTGAAGATAAACCGCAATTACATACTCATTATAGTCAGTTACGAATACTTTTAACCTTTCCTACACACAAACACACAAAAACTCGATTTCCTTCAACAAAATTTCAAAACTGGTTCTTATCAAAAACAATAGCAGACAATACAAATCAGTAATAGCAAAATCTGATTTTTATTTACTTGTATGTAAATGGCAAACTTTATCCTGCTCTTGCCCTATAATGATTTTATAGTTAAGTAAGAATTCATTTTTGGACAAGCTGGTTAACATGGACACTTAATTTTACCATCCCTGACAAAGGGACAAAATAAGAATATGCTCTAAACATGCATTTTCTTATTTTGCTACAGTGGTCAAAAACCAGTTTTTGCTTATAATGATTTTTTTTCCTTTATTTGCATTAAGCCGCAAGAATCCAAAATATTGATTTGAACAAGTAAGTAGTTACAGTATTTTACATGGAACATAAAGATCCCAACTATCAGTCATTGTAAGGGAGTTAACTCCAAGTAGCTTACTTATTTCCAATTGCCGTTGTATTCTCCCCTTGCACCGTTCTCTGTAGTCAATCTGACAGGAATTGTAATCATTCATAACTTCGACAAATTTACGTGATAAGGTTGCGTGCTATGACGAAAAAAAGTAAAGAAAAAAGAAAACAGAAGTTATAAAAACAGTGAATGAATGACGAGATACAAATAAACTCTCGTGACAGAGTTCACTGAATACAAATAAAGATACATATAACAATATCAGAAAATATAACTTGATTTGTACTAAATTTGAACACACATCTCCAGAGAGCAGCTAGTTTTAACCATCATCATTTTAAATGGTACGCTTAATTTAAACTTAACCCTCTCTCTATTTCAAGACTTCCTTTCAAAATTACAAATAGGTAATATGTCTATAATATTTGTCTGCTGTTACTTTCAATTTGAACTGTTCTCAAGATCCTTTTACATGTATAAGGAAATTGGTTATAGAGTAATGTATACCTTTCAAATGAAAGAAATAATGATGCCAACACTTACAGTATGACAGACAAAAAATTTAGCACGAGTACTGGTTACGTATCCAAGAAGCAGAATCGAGAGTGATTACTCTAAGTTGTAAGAATTTGTTTCACAATCGATGTAAATTAAATAAGTTTAATAAACTAAATAGAAAACTAGCTGCTCCCTTTCTCTGTGACTATCTCATTGCCTCAATACTTCATAGACATTTTCTTTTAAACACGATAAAATTAGGAAAGTATTTTTCACTGTTTTCACTTGTTTGTCTGATCTTCTGATTGGGGCAGAATTTTTCAGAGTTCATTGTGCAATCAACAAATGGATCTCATATCAGCTTATTTTCACACCAGACTCTACTATCTAAATCTAAAAGGATTAGCCCTTATAGTTCTGGAATCAACTTCATGCTTATGCCAACAGGTTAGATCCAGGCAAGCCTCCTAATAAATTGGCGGCTGGCCTGTGATCTAGCCTGTTTGCTTCTCTCAGTATCTTTCCTCTACAAATTTAAGCAGATATAAAAGGTTATGGATAGCATACCACACAAAAATCTAATTTCATAAAGTTGCCCAGCATTCTTAGGGTTAAAGCCAGTCTATGAAGTAAAGAGTCAATTACATTCTGTTTTAGGAGTCTACCACAGAATTGAAATTTTGAAATCAAATCAATTTATCAACCTGAGTGTTGCGTGTAAGAGAACTCCCCTGTACCCAACTTTTTAATCAGTCAAAGAGAATTCATTACATTCAATGATCAATGACGTAATTAAATTACAAACCTTGACACAAATATTAAAGTCAGCTTTTTCTACTTGTTTTCTATAGACAGAGTTCAAATGCATATTTGAATAAATCCTTCAAGTGATATATAAAAGTGAATTATGCTGTGAGCAAAAAATTACATGTTCAAGGAAATCAGTCATAAGGCTATCATGTGAATGCATTTATAATGTATTCCTTAACCCATTGCACCTTTGAGATATCTATGAAAGGTTCATATTCAATTTTATATTCATAAACTTCACATCAACAATGTTTGATCTCTAAAAATCTGCTTCCTCATTATAGTTTACCAAACAACTGTTGGTTAACATGAATTAATAGTTTTTTCGTTCTTGTTTAAAAAACCATCTCATTCAAAATCTTGAGTAAGGACAAGAGGATCTTTTGTGCCTATCAAGTTCTTCCTTCATCACACTAGTTTCTTCCAATGATCAAGCTTCTTAAATTGTTGTGACAAGTAATTATCTTTTCAGATCCTGCCATATATCTCCAAAAAAGGTTCAAGGTTGAAGAAATCAATATATCCAATGCAGATTTGAACTGTGACAACTATCAAAAATGGCGTGCAAATAGAAGAGATTCTGTGTTAGACACTCAAAAACGAAGCAATGTAACGAGAAATAAAACTTTTGGCTACAACATGTCTATATCTAGGAGCAGGTCTCGGCACTCCTTACTGATTTCCATCTGCCGCTGGATTCGCGCTTTACACCGATCTCGATAGTCGAGCTGTGCCTGGTTGTATTCACTCATGGTCTCGACAAACTTACGTGAAATTGTCGAGTACTAAAAGAAAAACAGTATTAGATTCAACAAAACCGAAAACGTTTCTGCAATCTTTAGTATAAAGTTCTTCAGCACTATAAAGTAGAAACAGAGCTTTGTATGCTTTATTTGGTTAAGTTATTACACAAAGAGTCTTTCAATCATACATGAGCTGTTTAAAGCATAAGAACTTAGTGAAGACCCCAAACTTAACTATGGGCAATGTAAAGCTAGAAAGAACTTGTTCCTGTAAGTCAGCCGTGAGAATCTAATGAAAATCCAACTTTACCTGAGTGGGCATTGGTAACAATGTAGTCGGACAACTCTAGATTTCAAGTTAACCCATGACCGAACAATAACTACATTTGACCAGTTTCCTGCAGACGACTCTGGAAAACATTGTGGGAAAAGGAGAAATTGCTCTTAACGAGCAATTACTCCATTTCCAACAATGTTTTCTTGCCTTTCAGATGATAAATTCTCAATTTCATCACATCTTTAAATGTTGTCTGCAAACTCTTTCAATTTGGGACAGTCGAAGATTTGGCATTTGGTAAAGGGTTAACTCTAAGCACTAGGCAACAGAGGACTCAACAAGAGATATAAAACATTTTGGATTCAGAATGGTCAATGAATATTAAAAGGAAGTAAGTTATTGCACCTGTTTACTTTTTTTTCTTTTCAATGAAAACTATATTGCTCTCAGCTAATGAAATACTTTGATTCAGTTCAGTCCATTAGTATGATAGATAAATCTCACATTCAAGACTCAATGTACTCTTATAGTAATGATTGATAACTCAGTCAGAACAGTCATTAATCAGACAAGGGAGAAGCAACTACATGTATTGTAGCTTGTTGGCCACGAACATTTGCCTGATATGAGAAATGACTGAATATTTAGTTTAAACATATTTTATTTGCAATAAATACAAAAAAGAATTGGGAAGAAAGCAAAATGCTTATAGTGTCCCTTTCCAATGAAAACCATCATATACAATGATATGACTGAATATTTAAGTATGTAAATGTTAATACAACTATCACCATCTAATTTAAGATAGACAATAAGCAAACCCCATAAAACTTCATTCCCATTCACAACAGTGTATCAGATTTATCCAAATAGCCAACATTTAAATGATGGAGGAAAACCATAAGCTTGCATAAAGGTTTGGTCAAGTAGGATAGGACTGACCAAATGCAAACAAGAAGGTTCACTGTCATAAAGATCCATATTAGAGTTATCATTAATTTTTGGAATGAGACACTTTTGATTCGAGGAGGCCAATGAAGCAAACACCTAACAAAAAATTAAATGTTTTAACTACTTCTTGTGACTGCATTTCATTTTTTTTGCTATTTGAGACAACCAAAAAGTCATTTGAAGCGGTCATATTGGCCGGCTGCCGGCACTTAATGACAACCTTGTTTAAGCCACTGGTTCAAATCTGGATGGTGATCAGTCTTGTACATTAAATATTAGTACATTGTATTCAAGCAGTGTGTAGACTAGACTAGGCAAGCCTGGCAACAATGCTTTCGGTCAACGTTCACATATACATCATGGCAACGTTCACATATACATCATGGCAACGTTCACATATACATCATGGCAACGTTCACATATACATCATGGCAACGTTCACATATACATCATGGCAACGTTCACATATACATCAAGGAAGATTCCGTCTAACCCTTGTAATACCATCAAGCATATCTTGTTAAAGAACCAAACGAAGGGGGTTTATCATTCCAATCAGCGTTTTATTTTACCTGTTTTGAACCATTTGGGGAGAATGGATTAAAAAAAATAAAACATTATCACAACTTTTGGAAACTAACTTGTAAACTTTGCATAGCTCTTCAAAATATGTGAATAACAATTATTAACTACCCGTATTAACCCATATTCACATACAACTAAAACTAATTATCTATACAGCTACACATTTGGGAAATTGGGGAAGAATGACATACTAATATAACAGCACCTAAAATATAAATGGGATTATGGGGTCACAATATCATAGTTCAAACCATATGTTTCTTTAAAAACTAACAAAAACAAGATTGATTGTTATTGTTAATTGGGTTTCAATATGGCATCTTGAGCATCTCTCTTACATTGCTAAGCCAGGCTTCTAATTGATGAAGGAAGACCCTAAGCTTAATCGCTCATATTATAGACTTGGTCAACCTGGAGAAAATCATTCAGCATGCTCCTATCCAGCAGGCAAAATATCATTGACAACAAATTAATCATGTTTCCATTGGAATAGAAATTGTAGAAATTGAGCCTTGCTAAGATGGCCCTTGTGTAGTCTTACTACTAAGTCACTGTGGTACCTCTTAGCATATTTCAGTTAAGGAACAGATTTTGATGCAATGCTACCTATGGCAGTATGGCTATCAAACAGTATTGGTATTATACATTTATTTGTAATTACAAGTATAGTTTGAAGATGTAAATATCTAAAGATTTTAACACAAGTGTTCACGTCTTTGTATAGAAGATCTATCACCCTAAATGCAAGACCATAGTAACGCCTCAACCTTTGTTAAGTGTTCATATGTGTCTATCAAATCTATTATCAGTCAAAAATGTTGTAATATCAAAGAAGAAAGGTTACTTTCTAAAACTTGTAAGAATTGGGTTCCTCTACGACGTTCATTAATCCATCTTTGTGTGCAAATGCAAGTACAGGTTATGTATCCAGGAAGCAGAATTGAAAGCATAACTATAAGTTGTAAGAAATTGCTTCAAAATTTATGTAAAATTGATGCAAATCGGAAAACCTTAACAATTAAATATGTATGGGATAAGCAAACTTTCAGTTTTGCATTAAGGTAGAATACCCATTCAAAGTCCATTATTTTGAAACTCATACCTTCATCGGTTTACTTCGGTCATTCTTCGTATACGCTGGTCTGGGCCGAAACTATTTGGTTTAATGGGTATAGTTACAGCCCCGACTGCTGTATACCGAAATGACTGTAGTAGTCCGACCAAAGAATGATTTCGAAATGGTGGATTATGAGTATACTACCTTTAAACCAAATAAATGTTACAATAATTTGATATACCTGTGTTTTGCGTATACGGAGATCTGCAGTGGATTTACTAGAGTGTTCTTCTTGCTCTATATTTTGTTCAATTACTGAAAAGAGAAAACGTTGCATTAATTCACATGTTTCTTGCACAAAACCATGAAACCGAAATACACTATTATAGATAATAAGAGGGACAATTGCAAGTTTGCCGAGAAAGAATAACATGATTTTTCTCACTTTGTTTGAGGTTTAAAGTTTTAAAAAAATGAGAAATAGTGTACATTCGATGGATTTAATGTGGTACAACCCTTTTATATCTTGGCAGCTGTTATTTTATGGTGCTAATGAGGGAAGCCTTCCAACAGTTGTTATGTGGCCATCATCATGACCCCATGCAGAAACCAACAACCCTAACCATTAAGATGCTTGATAGTTTCCTAAATATAGATTTTTGTGTCGTCTGCTTTCCAAAACCTTAAAAGCCTGCTTATTTGTCTTGAGGAAAGATAGTTAGAGTAGCAAACGGGTTAGATCACAGGCCAGCTGCCAATTTATTTGGCAGCTGACCTGTGATCTAACATGTTTGCTGAGAATGAAGTTGGTTTCAGCACTATGAGGGTTAAAATAGTTAGCCAGACGATGCGACCTTTGCAAAACCATGAAGTCTATTCTCCAGGAATACTTGACAGGAAGACATTGCATGTCCCACACAATGGGGTTTTTCTTCTAATAATTCCCTCTCTGGTTTTATAATTCCTCGTACTTTGACCTTATGTCCCAGACAACAGCCTACGGCCAAATTACAGCTTTCATTGGAATATATCTGCCACAAAGCTTTCTTTACCTTTATCTTCATTTATATGCCATTTAAGAAACTCGTTGTTGGCAAAAAAAGGTTTTTGACAAAGGAACAAGCAATGCTTTCTTTAACCACAATTTTGCCTTCCAAATACAATGTATCACATTTTCTCTATACCATGAAATTGCAGACTGTATTTTCAATTTAATAGAGACACAAAATGTAATATGAGGGAAAAGTACATCCAATTTTTTCCATTTTGCATTAAAGATTTGCCAATGATTTAATCATATTCTCCAGAAAACACAAGACACTGTTAGGCCATGCCTGAAGGAACAATTGCAAGGATTAACATTCTCAACCCTATCCCTCACATATAACTACTGCATCAGATGACAAATCAAACATTATAGCCCTTAGAATGCTGGATAATTTTCTGAAAATAGATTTTTGTGTCATATGCTTTCCAAAACCTTAAATATCTGTTTAATTTTGTTGAGGAAATATGCTCAGAGTAGCAAACATGTTAGATTACAGGCCAGCCGCCAATTTACTTGGCCACTGGCCTGTGATCTGACTTGTTTGTTGAACATGAAGACGGTTTCACCACTATATGGGTTAGTGATTGAAGAAGCATGAGACATGTTTGTAAGAAACCAATTTCGCAATTTTATGGGGTCTGATGAGCGTCCGCCTCGGGTGCCTTAACCGGACGTTTGGTTCATCCCACAGTGCCAGTTCTGCTTACCAGAATTGGCCCACTTGACAGGGTTTTTAACAGTACCAAAGCCCTATATGAAGGAATGGTAAGATTCATTTGAAGTGCTAAACCTTCATGTGATTAAAAAAAAAAACTAAAAAGAATAATTGTCAAAAACCAAAGGGTCAAAATCAATCCATATCACAAATCAAATAGTGTTTTGACACTTTATGATAGCAGTCTGCAGAAACTTAAGGTTACCACAAGTCACAAAATCCTTAATTTATTGAGGGCATAGGCTAGGTGGGTCATGTGAAATATTAAGTGTGAACACATTTCAATCAATCTTTAAATGGATGATCTACTTAAGATCATTTAGTATTCATCATAGGCTATAGGCAGAACTTTACAGGTCCCTCCCTGGTTTGACTTCTATATAAGGTACAAGCATTTTAAAATTAAGGGTTTCTATTACAGAAACTAGCAATTTCTGAGCCAAACATGTATAAATTACAGCTTGTTCTGTCTTTAATTTAAGAGTTACAAGAACACGATTTGCACAGAGACTATTCAGGCTCCTGGTTTTCTCTCACCAGTCTTGCACATTTTTTTTGTCCAAACCACCGTCTGCTTTCCCAAAGCAGCACAATTTTTCAGGGAAGACAGACAAACACAAATAGATGCTGTCAAATTGACTTAATTGAACACCTGATGAAAGATTGGTTTAATCTGTAACCCTAATATTCAAAACCATGTCTACTGATTGAGCTATCACGGCTCTGCATGAGGGTTCAGTGCAATACTATAGTAAGTGCTTCATGTTTAGGAAGCACTTACTAGTCTTGCATTGAACCCTCGTGAAGACCTTTTCATATATATTTAAACCTTATGTCCTTGTGTAGAGGTACATTTTACACTATGGAGGTTACATAAAAGGCCAAGAATATATACAGAAAACCATATAACTATGATATATGAGCCTCATTAGAGTCTAACGACACCATTTTATGACCAACTGTAAAGGACTAGACAGAACGGCAGACAAAAACTTGGAACATTTATTATACCTCCATATATAAGTTTGTGGTATGCTGGGTAACATTTCTCTAAACATTTTAAGCTAAAAATGTGCGAATTTTCAAAACAACATTCCTTTTTATTTCAAAATTGGGCTAGGCAATATTGCATAGTAACACGTCATTGGATCCGAGACACTTCTAATGACGTGTCACATTGCAATATTGTGTTTTCTTTTAAGATACTGTCCATGTTTATCAGTTTAGACTTAAGCAAATATTTTCCCTAAGTTGTTCAGTAAAACAGTACCTTGGTCTATAAAGAAGGTGATGTTACCAATTTCATCTAAAGGACAAAATGTTTTGAATGAGTACTGTCAATGTGGGCTTTAGAGAACAAAATAAGAAAGTTAATTAGCAGAGAAATAACATATCTGACATGGAACTCTGTTATGTTTTTTATTCATTTGTCACTTTGGTTTCTACCAAATATCATATTGAATTTTTTTTTACATTTTGTCATTTTCTGTAATCTGTTGTTGCTTTCCATTTGGACCAGTCACAAGTTTATGTTTGCGGGGATGTGTGCAAACAGCCCAGAAATTGGCAGAGTCCGTAACGAGTCTGTTCAATGGAGGACATAACCATTGAGAAAAGCTATTTAGAGATTGATTTCTGCCAGAGATAGTGGTGGAATTCCCCCAGCCAATCAATAACTTTACTATTCCTGTTTTGTAGCAATCCCTGAATGGTTTACAGGTCGTTGTTTTTTCCAGTCTGTAATTTCCTCCCCTTTTTTAAACCAAAATAAATCCGTAAATATGTAAATGTGTGGGATCCAGTATATTTCCTGGTGGATGCTGGTTTATCCGTTTCCATCAAATGTGATTTTGTTGTGACTGAACATATTTGACAGTAACAGTTGACGAAGATTATTACTTATGACAAATGACATTGAAGCAAGTAATATTCCTTTTGTCACAAAGGTTTCTCCCAAAACTGTCTTTGGAAATGTCATTTTTCATACTAAATAGTTATCTTCTGCTGTTATCTTCAATTTAGATGAAATTCATATAAATGGGAATGGCTTCAAGACAGCACCAAAACTGGAAAAGTTCATTTTACGCAAAATGTTTTCACAACTCACCTTTCAATTTAGCTCTCACTTTATTTGCAGTCCTTTTAATGTCATTCATTAATTCTTCTAATTCTTCCTTTGTTTCTGAAAAGATAAAAACAACAGATTTAGTCATTTTAATATCTTTGATTGTATCTGTTGGTTAGAAAGGATAGAAGTGTATGTAATGCTGTTGGTACTTCACTCCTACCACAGCAGTCAGAGCTCCATTCCATTTGTTTAACACTTTACCAAACGCCAAATTTTCAACTGTCATAAATTGAAACAGTTTGCAGACGACATTACAAAATGTGGTGAATTAGAAAAATAATCTTCTGCTAGGGCAGCAAAGAACTTGGAACATGGTAATCATTTAATCTGAAAATCACAATTACAAGATCATTTTTGAAAAAATAATCAGGTGTGGCATAATCAGTTGTCCGTATTGCCCAGTTTGTCCAAAAGCCATAATGGACAAGTGAACCTTTACTAAAATTTACTATATAACCAATATACCGACAAGCGCAGAACAACAAGTAATTCAATATCAGATTTCGCAAATGTTGCATTCGATTTCAACCAGTCACAAGTTTGGAATGATGAAATGGCATTAAAGACTCTCAAATCAGCATGGCAATGTAATAAGACATTTCTCCCAAATGTATCAATGTAGCAGGATATGATAGAAAACATGAGAATTTGATAGCAATGACCTGAATCTTTCTAACCAAATCAGTCAGCTTTTACAGTGCATTTCACATAGGCAAATCTGGGATGTCATTTCTTGCTATTGATCGGGTTTCTATTCAAACAGCAAGTGTAAATCCATTGGAAGCATTGAGTCCAATCTAATAAGGTCTTTGCAGAGTCAATTGCGTCGCTCGGTGGTGAAATCAAATATTGTATGTTTTTAACCCATGACCTAATATAGACATATTGTGACTGGTCCAAACTAAGAGCAAGAATAGGATGACAATACAAATATGAAAAAACTCTTTCTTAATTATCCCTTTACCAAACACAAACTTTTCGACTGTCCCAAATTGAAAGAGTTGGCAGACAACATTTCAAATGGAATGAAATTGGAAAATAATCTGCTGATAGGGCAGAAAACATTGTGGTAAAAGGAAAAAATGCTTGTTACGACCAATTTCTCCTTTTCCCACAATGTTTTGCAGAGTTGTCTTGAACAAACTGGTTAAATATCATTATTGTTCAGTAATTGGTTAAACTGGGAAAGAACCATCATGACAACGGAAATCATTGCCCGTTACAAGCAATTTCTCATTATGTCCCAATGGTTTCTTCTGCTGGTTAATTTCATCAAGTTCACGAGAAATAATGGGTTAAGCCATTGAGTAATTAGGTAAGTATGAAAATTGTGATAACACATGAAAAATATTCAAAGCTTGAATGAGATTATCTTCTTTCCCCTCAATGTTTTCTGCCCTATCAGAAGATCAATTTTCAATATCATCACATTTTGAAATGGCGTCTTCAAACTCCTTCAAATTGGGACTGTCAAAAATGTGGGGTTTGGTAAAGGGATAATCAGAATCAAGATCCATCAACAGCCAGTGAAACCAGAGTAGAAAATTGCTGAACCAATTTTGTGCAGTTAGAGAACAAAATGCCAATAAACTGATTTTACCCAATATTCAAACATTGGGATGTGTCAAATTCAGCATCAACTCAAGGATTGCAAAATTGAAGTATGATTGATAACATAGTCTTCATTCTAAAATTTGGGAGAACCCCTTGAGATGATTTTTTTAATTCTATTTCTTTTATGTATGGTGTAAAACACAGCATCAACAATCAACAGTTATGTACCGGCTTTCCTGGATCCATTAGTACTAGGCTAGGGCCCTGAAGAGACTTGCTAAAGGCCATTCCCATGAAACCAGAGGTGTCGGTGGGGCTCAAATCCCGGGACCCCCGAGTTCTATGTCCGCACCCGTAACCACTGGGCCACACAGGACCGTTCTTTCTGATATGGTAGGAACATTTATCCTTTGGTCTTAATGGCTTCTAAAGCCTTCAGCAGCATACATGACATAGTGAGTTGTCGTGGAGTAAAGGGCTAGGCGTAAAGCCATTGAGATGCATTTCAAATTCCCAGCTTAGTAAAATCAATGTATTCATTGTTGCATAACAAATAGCTTCAAAGTTATCAGAAATGTCTTTCAATCTAATATTGGCATCAGCCTGTTTTCAATGATTATCTGTAATGTTAACACCCCTTGGGTTTCTTAATCCATACAAAAGAAATCGTCCACCCACACTGTAATTAATTCTTACACATTCCCTTATATAAATTTGTGAGGAATCTAAACAGAAAACAACAGCATGCACTCACTATCTTTTTTAAAGTTTGAGAGATTTCTTTGTAACATTGGGTAGAAACAATTGTGACAAAAGCAGAAATTGCTCATCATAATGAGCAATTTTTGCTTTTGTCACATTTTTTTCTTTATTTGTCAAATGCAGTTGCATAATTGTATAACCATTTACATGGGGGAAAGGGTTAACTCCTGAGACTTGATCTTCATCAACTTTTTTTAATTGTTTCTTTCGAGTTAAATAGTTTAACGCCATGTCAGTTATGTTACTGGTTTCCTGTATTCATGGTTACTAAACTTGGGCTCTGAAGTGACTTGTTGAAAGACACACCCACTGTTTCAGAGGTACCAGTGACGGTTGAACCCCGGACCACTTTGTTCTTAGTCCCCCACCTTAACCACCGGCCTCACAGGACCCTTCAATCAACATCTTCATCAGCTGTAATTATTCAAGCTATTTTGGTTGATGAATATTGTTTGCTGTAGTTTTACATCATCATCAACAGTATTTCAGTTATATAGCCAAACTCAGCTCATAAATGATGGAAGGATTAGACCCCAAACTTAGAAGCATACTAGCACTCAGAAAATCAGCAAAACTGGGTAATATGAGTTACCAATTTAGTTGGCAGCTGGCCTGGATCTAACCTGCTTGCATAAGCATGAAGTGGGTTCTAGTACTATAAGTGTTAACAACCCAGAAGGGCTGATCAAGATAGGTGGAAGCAAAGGCATTACATAAGTCAGCTGGGGGACTAGCTCTCATGAAAATCCAAATAATAGATATAGATAGAGCAATTTCTCCTTTTCCCACAACGTTTTTCAGAGTCGTCTGCAACTAACTCGTCAAAAGTCGTTATTGTTTGGCTATAGGTTGAGTTATACCAGTCAAACCTCAGACACTGTGAAAAGGAGAGTGGACACAGTGTATACAGAAATCTTCCTCTATCCAAAGTATCCGATTATCCCCAGCATTCTGGGGGATCCTGGCAAGGCTATAAGTGGTTAGGCCGTATTGACCGTAGTTTCTATATCTGTATATAATAGTACATAATATCTCCATGATCCCACTTAATGGTGGATAATGCACTAACCCTGGGACAGTGGCTGATGAATAAATCAGGACCTGACAGAGAAACAGAGATCAATATTATTATTTAGCAACTCAATTGGTCAAGGTATAGAGCGCATGTAGACTGAGTCAGTCTTGGCCTGTTTGTTTTGTTTGTGGTTAACATTGATTTAAAAAAGATAATCAGTCTTGTTATATTCCTATCAGAGAAATAATGGGATTTCTCTGTAAGATAAATTTGAGAATTTTTAAGGCCTATATTCCCCTGCAGTGAGATTTCACACTTCAGAGTAACCAGTTGTAACTAAGAGACATCTTGCCAAGCTTGTTTTTGGTCTGTGTATGGGTTTAACCATTATAGTGCTGGAACTGACTTCATGCTTATGCAAACAGGTGGGATCCAGGCCAGCTGCCAAATAAATTGGCGGGTTGCCCTGTGATCTAACCAGTTTGCTACTCTGAGTATCTTTCCTCATCAAAGTTAAGCAGATATTAAAGGTTTTGAAAACCAGACAACAAAAAAATCTGTTTTTAAAAATTACCCAGCATTCTGAGGGTTCATCATTATGGCTTTCCTGGGTGCCAAGCTTGTGTACTCATGCATGCTAGTATTTCTAACAATATTCTCAACCTGGGTCTTCAAGATAAATATGATATGTTTGCACAGAAGGGAAACAAAATAAACAGATTAATTAACTGTATTCCTATGATATGAAATAAATACATCAATCATATGGGGGTTATCAACTTATCAAGTTTGCAACTTGTTCCTTCAGAATCCATTTCTTGTCCAGATCTCACACACACTCATGACAGATCTTTTATGTTACTGAAATCCAGTTAATTGATCTGTATATTTTGCTGCGTCCCATGGATCCCTTTTTTGACCAGTACCACATGCAGGCTCTTCAAGTCAAATAAATCCCTAGTACATAGAGGGAACAGTAAAGAAAGCCAAATACTGCCATTGTTAGCTAGCTCTGTGATGGATTCAAGAATAGTGTTCATGAACAGACATGAATGAAAAATGGCCGTTCATGATCACAAAGCTGTTGGTATTTGTCTGGTAATGGGTTACTCAAGGTTTTGAGTTTGTCATCAAGATTTACCCCTGTCCTATATGTATGTTTCTAATTCATCAGTCTATTGTATTCATAATGGATTAACACAATGAGAATTCGAGACTCATCCAACTTGAAAGTCACAGCAGACAACACCAAAAAAAGATCATGAAAAACCAAACTGATTTTCTTTACGATATTTGGTGGAAATATTCATTTATATGGGTTTACACCGCATCAACATAATTTCAGTTGTGGTGATGAGGGTATGAGTTGATGTCACATGCAGAAAATTACTTTTAAAAACAAGAAAATCCCTAAGAGCTGTCTGAAAGCGGCTGTATGCTGGTTTCTGACTGTAGATGTTCATTCCAAGATCTATTTATGTTTTCTGCCAACCACTCCTTGTGTGGGGGAGTCTATAGATCAAATGATATTTCATTAATCCCTTCCCTAGTTCTGGATAGGTTGTGGAAGACAACAATAAACCTTTTACTCTGTCTCATATATGCACACTTTCACCATAAGTACCAACTTAAATTATTTCTCTTATCGAGAAACAAACAATCTGAATTGCATTTAATAACATTTGAATACATCTTGACAAAAAGAGAAGTATTTTGTAACAGGTAAATTCCCCTTTTGCCATACAGAGATTAAAATTTTCTCTACCAATTATTTAGGGTTCTATGGAAGACTAAAGTAAGTGCTTTATAAATATAAAGCACTTACTTTAGTATTGCATTGAACAATCGTTATGTTGTTTCCATTAGATATTGTTGATTTGACTTTTCTCATTCCATGTAATCTGTTGAAAATTTCTTTGTCATAGAATAAAGGTTGACTTTCAAGCAGCCAACAGCTGTGACAAGACAAAAACTAAATAATTCCTCTTTTTATTAAATCTATTTTCAACTCCAAGTAAATATGGAAAAGTTATTTTGATCATATTTCACAAATCCATACTGTCTGCTTGTTAATAACTTTTCCTCCATATGTATGTGTTTTAACAAAACTGCAAGGTTCGGGCAAAATCACAAACTTTGATCAACAGGTTTGGCAAATGGTGTGATATAAAATACACTGATCAACTCATCTTAAGGTAGAATACCCATAATCTGCCATTTTGAAACTCATTCTTTCGTCAGGTTACTTTGGTTGTTCTCAGCATGCAATATACAATGTACAATGGTTGTGGCCGAAACTATTTGCATTTAACAGAACATTTCCCGCCCAGAAACTGAGCACGACTTAAGTGAACCGACAACAGAATTAGTTCTAAGAAAAGTTGGTTGTTTCAATCAGAAAGATTTTATGATTGACTGGGTAATGTTCAGGCAGACTGTGTTCATGACTAAATCAATTCCTATTGGCCTTTAACATGTTGTTTTTTTCCTAGAATAGCTCAGACAGATAACTTGGAATCTATTTGGTATTTGATTATCGTTTTAACTCATGTTCATCATAGATTTATCTTGTAATTTAACAGTTTTACAAGGTTATCTTAGAATTTTACATTATATAAAGGATATAGATTACCATTTTCATGTTTAACATTGGTCACTGCATCTGGAATGGCATTTGAAGATTAATTTGAGATAAGAGATCGAGATTGTAATTTCATAGCATCTGGAAAAGTATTTGATATTTTTAACAGATCATTTGATTGGTTTTCTTTGTTAAAAGAATTGGGAAAGGATGATTTGAAAGTTTCACATTGTTCAAGCCATCTGGATAGGTATTTGATAGTTTCACATTGTTCAATGTATCTTAAAAGCTAGTTGATATTTCACATATATTTCATGGCTTCTGAAAAGGTATTTCATATTGTTTAATGTAGGCTTTCTGAAAATCTAGTAGATATTTCACATATTACATGGCTTCTGTATAGGTATTTGATAGTTTTACATTGTTTAATGACAATCTGATGAAACCATTATAAGGTACCAGTGGGGTTTGAACCTCGGATTCCCGAGTTCTAAGTGTCACCTTAACCACTGAGCTACTCTTTGCTACCAAATACCCTTTTCACTCAGCAATTTGTATTTCCTTCTAATGCTTTCAAAGTGTACCAGTCACAAAATTATGTTTTGGAATAAACCAATTATGGCCATGGTAAAGCGTTAATGGAAATAATGGGTGGAATAGTGTAAGTCTGGAATGCAATTACCGTTTACCACTGTTCTAGTTTACTGAACATCCTTATAACTATTGCACACAAAAACCATTCTTAACAGAAAAAACCCCATAGCAAACGAGTATGAAAGAGTCTATTAGCTGTATTAATTGTTTCCTTAATCAATCCCAATCTACACCAATAAGGTTGAAGACTTCTTTTGTCATGATGTAATAAATTACATTAAGTTAAATCTTGCTTTTAAACAAATTTTAGATTTGTCTGTTTATTTGTCAAAATCAAAACTCTGATATGAGGGTAAAGATTAATCCAATGATTCAGTCCTAGAATAAGCCATTAACGGATGAGATAATTGCTGCATGGTTTTGTGAACCATTAACGGTTGAGATAATTGCTGCATGGTTTTGTGAACCATTAACGGATGAGATAATTGCTGCATGGTTTTGTGAACCATTAACGGATGAGATAATTGCTGCATGGTTTTGTGAACCATTAACGGTTGAGATAATTGCTGCATGGTTTTGTGAACCATTGGAATCATATTCTGTAGCATGTATAGTAGTATTTCATATGTATCCTCTACAAAACATTCAAGAGTAAGACAGTGGTCTAGCTGTAGAAAGTTGGCCTCGGGACACAAAGATCATGAGTTTGAATCCCATGAGAAGAGGGTTCTGCCTTTCCAGATAGCAGAATCAAGAGAGTTTTATCTAAGCTGCAAGAACTTGTTTCACAATCTATGTAAAATAAGTAAGTTTAATCTAAAGGATTCAAGAACCTTTTCATAAACTTCATGAACGTTCTTGAACACAAGCACGGTGGACATGCTTCCTCTGCCTCACTTCCTCTATTGGCGCCTGAAGAACTTGTCCAACTTAAATGCATTCATACAAATAAAACCATTTCCTTTAAGAAAAATATTCAATAGATATGAAAGTGTTTGACGGGAAGAAAATCAACATTCTTTTAACAAGATTAACTATAGGGCCTCAATCAAACTGAATAGGGAAGTTTGGGAAGCACATTAATAAAAAAATGCAAACTTTTTTTTGGCATGGCTTTCATTGATTTTGTCTGGAAACTATCTAGTGACTGAATGGAAAACAATCAATGACATCCTGCTTACCCAGCAATGAGTGTCCAATAACATAATTCATTTAGCCCATTTCCCCCATCTCCTGTTTGTTAATGGTGCAGTTTGAGAGCAACAGCAGACGACAATTACAAAGTATGAAAATCAGACTTTTTTCTTTGTTTTATTAGGAAGACATCAATGTTGCAAAAGGAGGAATTGCTTGTCAAAAGCAATTTTTCACAAGCAATTTCTCCTTTTTGCTGTAATAATTGTTTCTTAAATCTTTTGATGCAAGACTGGTATAGTGAGCAATATGGAGCTTTGGTTTAACCCATTACTCCATAAAAAATCCATATAACACAGCAGCATTATAGTGAAGGCTAAAGAAATCATCAATAATTCTTCCTAACATATATTTTACCAATGCCTAAATGATTTAACAAAACAATGTGCCTTCCAAGAAATCCATGAAAATGTTGATTGCTTACACTTTGATATAAGACCAGCACGTCATTTTCATATGATAAACCGATTATTCTATACATCACAGAAGACAGTCGAGTGCACAAAGGCCATTCATGACCACAACAATAGTACTGCAAATATTCATAACATGTCACCAAATAAAAACTTGTAACTCAGTAAGTAAAGTTGCATAATATGAACACTGAAACTTGTAATAATACGCAAGCTTAAACAGCATCTTGCTTCTTTCCTTTTCTGGCAATGTTTTTGTCAGCAGGTAACTGGAATGTCGGTACAACAGAGATTTCAGTGTTCAATAGAGGCTGTCAGGATTAAGACATTAATTCCCAATTAGAATATTGATAAGCGTCCAAATAAGTGATGGCTTGCAACAGGCAATCATTTATGTAAGACAAAGTACCTCTTTCAAATTGAATACAACAGAAAACATTGGAACAAAGTGAAAATTGCATTGAGTGGTATTTTCAGCGGCCATCTACACTTCTGCGTTTATTTGGTTAAATGGCAACACATAGTGTTACCAGTCATTAAGTGCAAAACTATAGCAGCTCCTTTACAGAAGTGTAGAACTTACTTAACCATTTACCAAACAAAAACAACATTTGACAAGTTTGTTGCAGACAAATCTAGAAAACACTGTGGAAAAAGGAGAATTGCTCTTAACAAATTGCTCTTAACGAGCAATTTCTCCTTTTCCCACGTTTTCTACTCTATAAGAAGATTATTTTTCAATTTCATCACATTTGGAAATGTTGTCTGCAAACTCTTTCAATTTAGGACAGTAAAAAATTTGGCATTTGGTAAAGGGTTAAATGTCAACACATATTGTTAATTAAGAGCAAGACTATAGCAACCCCTTTACAAATAAGAACGACATACTTTAGGCTTGCACTGAAACCTTGATATATGCTTGAAAACTGAAATCTTTGCGCAAACTTCAATTCATCTTGTCTCCCAAGCAAACCAGTCATTAATTGTTGTCCGTAACTTCAAGAGAGACCTTATATACATCACTTTATGCAGATTGTCTGGAAACAGACCAATGACACAATGATCTAGGATACAGCCAACACAAATCTGCCTGACGAGATAATGACAGCATGCAATTATATAAATATATAGTCAGTGGTCCAGGGGTAGAGCGTCGGCTTCTGGACATGAAGGTCGTGGGTTCGAATTCCGTGAGTGGCGGGATCTGCCTTGCGATCTTTTATTAAACCACATTTGTGCAAGTACTGGTTATGTATTCCGGAAGCAGAATCAAGAGTGATTAATCTAAGTTGTAAGAACTTGTTTCACAATCGATGTAAAATAAATAAATTTAAACAAAAAATCATGTTGTTTTTTTGGGTTTTTTTTCTTCCAGATAAACATAATACCATAAACTCACAACCTTGTCCATATATATCTGTGGCACTTTGCTGTTTGTAACTCAGATTTTTCTCTGGTCTAGTGTAAACAGATTTTAACCCATTACCAAACAATAATGCCATTTGACCAGTTTGTTGCAGACAACTCTGGAAAATATTGTGGGAAAAGGAGTAAATGCTTTTAACGTGTAATTTCTCCTTTTCCCACAATCTTTTCTGCCCTATCAGAAGATGTTTTTCAATTTCATCACATTTGGAAATGTCGTCTGCAAACGTTTTTAATTTGGGACAGTCGAAAATTTGGCGTTTGGTAGAGCGATAACCTTAATTAGGAAACCTGGTTCACTTGAGTGACAGAGGAAGACCCCAAAATCTAATTACCACTACTCTGACCACAGCTTTTTATTGGTCAACTGGGGAAAACTTTATCTCATGTAAATCCAAATTCAACTGGATTCGAAGCCATACAGACATGTGACCAAGTTAATGCAAGTTTTGAAATTTAGGTAGAATACCCATAATCCGCCATTCTGAAACATTTTCTTTCATCATATTACTTTGGTGGTCCTCGGTATGCATCAGCCCGGGCTGTAACTATTCGGTCTTTCATTCCATTATACATGTACATCAAAAACATTTTTTAGGGAAATCTCTTTTTGCAGGTGAAAGGAATTTCTCTCAACATTCTTCTTTACTTTTACTTTTTATATCATTCTTTGGGTATACTTTGTAAGACACTTTTGTACATTTACAGAAATGTCAAAAGAAGAAATCAATGCAGCATTCTTGATGGACTAATGAAATAAGTTGGTATAAAAATCTGTCTCTATCAACAGTTTAATAAGAAATTAATATTCATTAATAATTATATATTAATTATTTAATTTATAATTAAATTATTATTCATAGCTAATTGTGAAGAAATTGCATGCAAGATCAAAACATACCACAAATGCAACAAGCATGTTAAAAAACTGTCTAAAAGCTGTTTTTACCTTTTCCCTAATACAAATGCCTTTATATAACCCTTAGAATGCTGGGCAATATTCTAAAAATAGATTTTTGTGTTGTATGCTTGCCAAAACCTTCAATATCTCCTTAATTTCTATGGGTAAAAATACTCAGAGTAGCAAACTGGTTAGATCACAGACCAGTCGCGTCGGCTGGCCTGCTGGATCCAACCTGTTTGCATAAGAATGAAGTCTGTTCAAGCACTTTAAGGGTTAAAACTAAGACAGCTGCCTGCATTTCAAAATCATTGCGCCAAGAGTGAGTTCAGGAACAACATTTACTTCATTTATATTCAGTCATTTATTTCAAATATAATATATTTTATCCTTCTGGTTGATTTGTTTCAACAGTTGTCTTCTGCCAATATTGCTCTAAAAACATACTCCCACAAAAATGCTGAGTTAGGTATTTTCTATGCCAGCAAAAAGTTAATGTAGGCCAATTTTATTAAATTTCCTCATCAATCAATTTTTTCCCCTGAATAAGATATTTTGCTGGGCGCTTTCTAATATTGTAGGTATAACTCATAACCATTTGCAGTATAACTTTTTGTCGAGTTCAATATAAAGGCAGATTCCAACAAAAACTGTAGACTTAAATACAATTGTTTTTCGTAGAAGAATTGAAAACACTGGGAAAATGAGGCATTGGTCACAAGAAGCAAAACTGCACTTTCAGCTGCAATCTCTTTGTTTCAAACATATTTATTGAAGGAATTGTTGATTGCCTATTTAGGAAGTAAGGAAAAAGGCTTTCTTATAATAGCCAGACCATTAACAACATCTTGGTTTTTTTTAGCTGTGACTGCTCATATTTCAATAGTGAATATAAGTTATGCTGATCAAACAGAACTCAAAATCATACCCACAGTTATAAACTGCATTATCCAGACCAGGGGCCCGTTTTACTAAACAACTTACGGAAAATGTTTGCGTAAGTCATAATTGATTAACATGGATAATATCTTCAATGAAAGTACAATATTGCAATGTGACACGTCATTGGAAGCGTCTCGGAGAGACGATTCCAATGATGTGTTACTTTGCAATATTGCTTTGCCAAATATTGAAATAAAAGGACTTATTGTTTTAGACTTACGCAAATCTTAAGCGTAAACTGTTTAGTAAAACGGGCTCCTGATCATATTGGGCAGTAAGGCTGAGAAAGGAATTTAGCAAGTTAAAATGATTTAATATCTTCTTTAATATCATATGCAGTTTTGTCAGAAACTTATCAACATTTGGAATGCTGGGTAATCTGCTTTTCAAAACCTTAAATTTCTGCTCAATATACTTGGCCTCCTTTTGACACAATGGATTGTCACCAAAATCATAAACAAAACCTTTAATTTCACATATAATAGTTGTGGTCTGCTGTAGCTCTTAATTTTGATCAGTCACAAAATATGAAACCATTACGAAACAATAACCACATTTAACCACATTGTTGCAGACGACTTTGGAAAACATTGTGGAAAAAGGAGAACTTGCACGTGAAGAGCAGTTTCTTCTTTTCTCACAATGTTTTCTGCCCTATCAGAAGATTATTTTCCAATTTTGAAATGCCGTCTGCAAACTCTTACAATTTCGGACAGTCAAAAATTTGGCGTTTGGTAAAGGGTTAATCCAAATGATGATGCACGGACACAGTGGACACTGGCAATTATCAAAGTCTGCATTTGACATTCTCTATCATTCACTAGTAGCCAGAGAAGACTTGATAACCCTTTATGAAACAATCCCAATATTTAATGTTACATGATGCAAATAGATTTTGAAGCTACTTTGGAAAAAGAGGATGAAACAAGCAATTTGTAATTCTATCCAATCTGAGACTTATTTCATTACGAAGGTTTGACGCAAGACTATAGTTATAAGTGCTTCACAAACATGAAGCACTAAGTCTTACTAGTATTGCATCGAACCCTCAAATTTACTTGTCTTGACAACTTTTCAAATGAGACAATGAGAAAAACTAACCAAATTACATAACTCAATTATAAGCAGAGAGTAATCATTTATCATATCAGGCTTATCCAACAGGATGCTGATGACCTTTAAATCTGTTTATTTTCAATCATTGAACATGTCCACACAATTATGCAAGTCTTCATGACAGTTAACCTCTTGCTTCAATTACATGCATTTTAACAATGCAACTGTAGTAGATAGAAGCAGAAACCATAGAGACAAAAGGGATAAAATTCTCTTCTCAAGTGGTTTTTTTCCGATTATCCCTCATAAATGTTGTCTTTCATTATGCAAAACCGTTTTCTGCCATTCTTCTCTTCATTTTGACCAGTCGCCAAAATCCCATATGAAGGAAAAGGCCTAATATGTTTCATTTGGATCACACCATATAAAGATATGGGATCAATTTGAGATAGGAATCTGAATTTCCTATGCAGGGATAATTATGGGTTTGGATGAGAATGGAGAGAAAAGCTGAGTCTGTAGGGAAATCAACAGTTAGAACTGGACACACAGATCAAGAATGAGCCATCTCAAGACGTTAACTGAACAACACTTTTCTATCATTCATTTCAGACGTCTCGTCTCTGCTTAACCGTTCCTTCATAAAACCAGTTTTAATATACCTTCACCAGGCACTTTTAGTCTTAACAAGCATTTTAAAAGGATAAATTGAGGAAAGAGTCAAAGGCTTAACCTGTAACGTACTCATGAATTAAAAACAAATCGAGGGCTCAATGCAAGACTATAGTAAGTGCTTCAAAAACACGAAGAACTTACTTTAGTATTGCATTGAACCCTTGAAATACACTGATCAGACGTTAATTGACTACAAAAGCTGAATATACTCCAAGCAAACAAGCCATTTTTACTTTTGACCCATGGTTTCTACCAAATAATGACAAAGAAAACTGTGTTTCTGTTAATTATGTGAACCTAACGATAAACCCCATGGACCAATTGGGAAAAAACTAAATTTTTACAACTTACACCTGACATTTCAAAGCAATGCTTGAAATTGTAATAGCAAGCAAACAACTTGCTTACATTGTCTCGGAAGGCTTTCTTAAGACTTGGCACCATGGAAAGTCAAGCGTAAGCTATATTTCAACCACAATAGCCTATCCATCAATATTTTGGTAAATGATGCTATGCTAAGTTATTATGTAACATAATTACAGGGAAAATCAATTTGGCAATTACATTCAAACAAACATGTCAAATGAAAAAATATGGAAGTCTTGTACTTCACTGTCAAATATAACATTGATGAACACCGAATTACAACACTTTCCCTTTAAAAACAAAGGTTAATGATGTGATGTATTCGTAGAATTTCTAACGCAGTTATCAATTTATCAAAGTTTGTTAAAGTATATCAAAGCATCATTTTCATTATCGATGATCCCAGTGAATTAAACACCTAGTCAGAACTGGAACGTTTGCCTTGTGACCTATTCTAGGACACCCCTCCTTAATGTATTATTTCCATGTGTTATGGTTTCCACATGCCTCAGAAGTATTCAAATTATTTGGCAATCAGTAAGAGGAACAAACTGATGAGTCGTTAATAAAAGTGACCATTCACTTAGTCACGCTTCCTCAGCGCTTCAAAATGGGTCAACAACCTATAATAGGCCTGGAAACCGTGCTGTGCCCATGGACACTCCAAAACAAACTATTCAGCTTTAAATGAGGAGGGTTACATTTTATGAAACATGGTCAGCAACAGCTAAATACATAGGAACAACAAAACCATTAGGAGATGGATCTGCCTGTCCAAACCCTATAAACAAGACTTCCTACAAGACACGCACCACTTTCCCAGCTTGTGGTAGAAAAGATCTTGCGGACATTTATTCTCGTGTTAACTAGGCTGAGATGGCTCTTCAAAGCTCGAACAGCTCAGGCTGAACCTCTATGAGGATATCATCACAATGTGGTCAAGTCAGACCCAAACTATCTTGGGATAACTTTGTTAAGCAAAACAGAGCCTCTCTAAGGCATGGTGGTTCCAACCAACAGGCCTGATAAACCTGTAGAGGAACATTGTGCTCTAAACCAGACAAGCAGGCCTTCTTACCCTTAAAAGATAAACAAATGGCTTTTCGAATCTAAAATGGATGATGATGATGATGGGGATGGATGGTGATGATGATGAATGTGGATCGAACCATGAATCACAAGTGCCACCCCAAAAATATACATCAATAAAAGACAACTATTTGATTCAAAAATATTTGTTGAAACATCTTTATCTATTATCTAAAAAAATAAAAGGATATAAATGGCCAACAACGCCAGTGGTAAATAATTACGCCTCAACCAGAGAGTGAGTGGGGAGAATTTTGATTAATTGATTTGTGAAGCTAGGAATATGGCGATTTTTGTTCTATTTTGCTGTCTATATTTGGACAGTGCTTCCTTGTAGACCAATAAAAACCTCCATTCATCCATCCAACAGTTTACTTTTACACATATTTCCATTTTTCCCGGATATTATCTCAAAACCTCTTCCCTTCAAATATACTTAACATTCATGTACACTAGAAGCGAAACACTTTTGAAACAATTGGGACAAAGAGTGAAATTGCTCATTATGATTAATTTCACTGTTTATCACAATAGTTCCTTCACATTATCTTAATGAAGGGCTATCAGTGTTGCTGCCAGGCAATTATATCTTTACTTTAACCATTAATTCATCTATAGCTTACTTTGTTGTAACGTATTTAGCGCAGTGAATTTAAGTGACCTCTATGACAAGAAAAAATGTGAGGAAAAAAATGTGAAATTGTTCATGAAGAGATTGCTCCCATGGTTACTTAATTCACTTTCATTCAGCTTTACTAGAATTGTTTTTTGTTTCAAGCATTATCAGAGGGGTTTGAAACCAACAATTAAAGTGAAACATTATGGTATAATGTTTACAAAGAAAAAACACTGTAGGAAAAAGGAAAACATTACTGGTGTGAAATATTTTTAATAATCTGCAGTATATAATTATCAACAATCATATTGGTAATTGCTTTTTCCCCAGCAATGAGTTCTCTTAAATTTACACCCTAAATCCAGCTATTTTTTTTGTCCTTTTCCAAAAGCCACCACAGCAAGAGTTTTAGCCCTTAGAATGCTGGGTAATTTTCTAAAAATGGATTTTTGTGTTGTCTGCTTTCCAAACCTTAAATATCTGCTTGATTTTGATGAAGAAAGATACTCAGGGTAGCAAACAAGTTAGATCACAGGCTAGCCGCCAATTTACTTGGTGGCTGGCCTAGATCTAACCTGTTTGAATAAGCATGAAACTGGTTCCAGCACTTTAAGGGTTAGTAGTTTGTTTAACCCATTACCAAAGGAAAACGACATTTAGCCACCTTGTTGCAGACGACTTTGGAAAACATTGCGGGAAATGGAGAAACTGCTCGTGACGAGCAATTTTTCCTTTTCCCACAACTTTTTCTGCCCTATCTGAAGATTATTTTCTAATTTCATTACATTTTGAAATGTTGTCTGCAAACTCTTTCAATTTGGGACAGTCGAAAATTTGGTGTTCGGTTAACGGTTAAAGGGTAAGGTCACTAATGTTTTTTACTAGATACCCACAGAGTGCCCTATATGGCAACACAGGCAACATGATCTACAGCCGCAATTACAGAGTAGAACAATTCAGGCATTATATTACGGGGCCACATTTAATCAATCAGTTATTCAGGCCCTCCCTCCACTAATTGGATGTTCCTAGAAAATTGTAACAGAAAAATAGGTCATTGACAATAATTTTATATTCATTCCCAGTCCATCCATTGGACTTACTTGTTCTGATAGTATTCTTCAGAGTGCCGTTTTACTAAACATTTTATAATAAAAATGTGCCCAATTTCAATACAAAACTCCCTCTTTTTTCAATATTTGGCTAAGCAATATTGCAAAGTAACACATCATTGGAATCATCTCTCCGAGACGCTTCCAATGGCATGTTACTTTTAATTATGATACTTTTCATGTTTATCAGTTTTGGCTTATGCTAATATTTTTCCCTAGGTCGTTCAGTAAAACGGTTCCCACATGTACAGACACTTACACCAGATTTGACAAACTATGTGACAAAAGGAGAATTTCTGATAATGACCATAAGTCCATAACCCAATTAATAAATTTATTCTGAGGAAAATTCACTCTAAAACACAAAGATGTGCGTACCATTACAACATTTTGAAAACCCCAAGTGTTTTGCTTTTAGGCGCCTGTCTCTCTATAATTGATCATCCCACCATATAAGGTTAAATTACGTTACATGTCCTTTCTAGAAAGAAATCACATTTTTTAGATAGTCAAGGTTTTATTCGCCACCTTGTTCATAAGAAGAAATCAATGAAAGTCCCCTAGCACCACCTATTAGATATTCTATAGATATCAAAGAGCAGCGCATCTTGAACGGATCCTGAACTATGCAGCAAAAGCAGAGAAGTTATCAATTACTTTCATGAGCAATACTTATTTTTGTCCAAGTAGTTTGAGCCTTGTCCTTGTCAACTAAGACTATCCCGCAACTTTGCTGCAGCACCTTTTGTAGAAGTCAAAGAGGTCAATCTGAGGTTACCCCCAAATGGAACCTGTGATATATTTGTCCTTTTGTCATTTTTAAGGTTTCTTTCAGTCATATGTGCATGTGGGTCAAATTAAGACAATGGGAAGTACAGAACCACCATTTTTTACTCAAATCAATTTCATTTATGAATATTGCGCCATTACAAAAGATCCAAGAATGCCATTAATTCAGATTATAAGTAATTGATCTGCAGTGGAATTGAATTTTACACTTAGAAAAACAATCCCTGAATTTTCTTTGAATGCAGTTGGTGATATGACGAAGAATTCTCTATATTGAAATAAATGCAGCAATCATTATAGGATCAACTTCTATATAACGATATTTTACCACTTTGTTCCAGACGACTCTGGAAAACACTGTCTGAAAAGAAGAAATTGCTCTTGACGAGCAATTTCTCATTTTCCCACAATGTTTATACTCAGAAGATAACATTCCGATTTCATCACATTTTGAAATGTTATCTGCAAACTCTTTCAATTTGGGACAGTCTAAAATTTGGTGTGTGGTAAAGGGTTAAAGATGTTCTCAAGAGGCATTTTTTCAGTGTAGAAAAGGATTTAGTTTAACCCTAACAGCATTCCGGAGCAATTTCATTCAAAAGTAATGATCATGAGATACATAAAATACAATTCTTTGTTAATTGAAGAATTAATTGGTAGAAAAATTGGATTTGCTTTAGTGAAATGAAGAATCAGCTTGACAGTACATAATCATGTACATGCTGTTTGGTTTGTTTATTTCCATTTTTACATCTCATCAACCAGTTTTGAGTTATATTGGAATACCCTCCACATCATGGATGGAGGGCAAATCCGTAACTTTTCTGTAAATGTAGGAAAGCAAATATGGTAGAACCATTGGCAGTCTGTTAACCCTTTTCCAAACACCAAGTATTCAACTGTACCAAATTGAAAGAGTTTGCAGACAACATTTCAAAATGTGATGAAATTGAAAAGTAATCTTCTGGAAGAGTAGAAAACATTATGGGTAGAGGAGAAATGGCTCGTAACGAGCCATTTCTCCTTTCCCACAGTGTTTTCCGGCGTTGCATGACTCAAAGTGGTCAAATGTCATTATTGTTTGGTAAAGGGTTAACTCAGTTGGGAGACTACCTCTCATAAACATTGGAAACCATTGCCACTGGGTTCACACAGAGGGGTTTTGTGATTGATAAGTAAACTTACAAGGTCATGTAGGCCTTTTGCAGTAAATGTACCATCAAGCTTAATTGTAATCTAGATGAGTCTGCCAAAATGAAAGGTCCAGATAAACTTTATTCAATTTTATGGATTTACTAATTTCAGTTATGTTGCAATGCTCTGCGCATAATGATAGAGGAAGACCCAAAACTTTCCTGTCCATAAGGGCTGGTTTAGCCAGGTTTTACCATTGGCATTTTATATAAACATATCTTTCAGATTTCAGTTATATTACAGTGACACCTCATTTATTATTGTTTTCTGCATAAACTCTCAATTAGGAACACTTCATCAAGAACAAAAACAATGCACAGATATTTCATCAGTAATGTATGGTTCAAAAACTGAAGAGAATCATGAGCAGCCATATCCAAATACATTCATAATGTGAAGGGAGTCAAAAAACCTTGTTTTTAAAAGAAAATACCTGCATTATTAAAAGTGAATGTTCCAAGTATGAGTCTTGGCATTTTTATGCAAATAATTTACATCAATTGATAAGAAAAAAGAGATGCTTACAAATGCATTCATTGTCTGTATGAAGAACAACAAACAACATGCATGGATTCTAGCTTCATCTGCTTTATATCAAACTTTATATTTACAATTAAGTTAGGTAAATTCTCAGTCTAGGTTTATGATAAATCCTTTACTTCATTTTTAGGAGTCTAGAACCAAAACATTAAGGTTTGCTGATGATGATTTGTTTTTAAATTTTTACAGCGCTTCCAAAATAAACAGTACGAAAAGAAAAAGGAGAGATCATTATTGGATTATCATACAGGAGTCCTGTGGGAAATCAAGGACAGATGGTTCCCAATTTCAAAATGGTCACATCAAAGTGTCTCCACTCAGTATAATTGCCCTATGCCACACTAGTTGTGTCACTGGATGAATAAAATTGTTTGGGAGTTCTAATCTGTTATTAAAGGTAGAATACCCATAATCCGCCATTTTGAAATACATTCTTTTGTTGGTCCAAGTCATTACTTCTGTCGTTCCTGGTATACCTAGGTCTGGGCCAGATCTATTCACATTGAACAATTTTTGTCACAGCGGTTTCTTAGATTATTTGGTTCACAAGAGTTAAGGGGTTAATCGAGCGTCAAAATGTGTTTTCAAGAAACAAACTAGGGATAATTTTTTGTATCTATTGAGCTATTATACCATTTTTCAACAATGTTTCATCACTTTCCCAAACAACGAATTTTTGGCTGGCATAAAATGAAAGAGTTTGCTGACGACATTTCAAAATGTGATGAAATTGAACAATATTCTTCAGATAGAGCAGAAAACCTTGTGGGAAAAGAAAGAATTGCTCGTTACGAGCAATTTCTCCTTTTCCCACAAAGTTTTCTAAAGTTGTCTGGAACAAAGTTATCAAATGTCATTATTGTTTGGGAAAGGGTTAAAGGTTATACTTACTGTCATCAGTCTGTGGGGCAGACAATATGGTACTGTGTTTCATTTTAACTTCTTCAACATTGGAAGCGATCTTGTCAATCATTTGTCGGATTTCTTCAACCTAAAAATAGAAGGAGAACCAAATATTTAATCAAAGCACTGAAAGCACTGATAGGATAGAAGTTTGTATGCATTTAACCATAGGCAGATTCAGTCTTACCTAAGTAAGTGCCATATTCATTTCAACCATCTTGTTAACAATAGGACCAACAACAGCTCATTAAGTTGTTTTCCCCATCTCGGTGCTAACAAGAACACTGATTAAGTAGCTTTGGATAAAAGGAGACTAGTTTCATCTTTATGAAGATCAAGCTCTAGTTTAGAAACATGTATACCAAAAATCATCTGTGGCAAACACAACAAAAGCCATTATGAGAGGTGAGTGGGAGCCTACACAGCTTATTCACAAAAGCAAAAACTTGACCCTTTAATATAAAATAAGTATATAACAATTGAAATTTTATGATTTAATGAACCTATAAAATAGAAAACACCAGTGTCTATTCTAGAAATAAAAAAGAAGGGGGAAAATTTGCACCTAACTTTGAAAATAAAGGGGGATTTTTTAAAATTAAGGGGGCGATTATTAAATGCAATTATTAAACTCATCACTCAAAAGTACCCTAACTACGAATCCTTGTGGTTATCTATATATATGCCCAAAACCCAGTTTACAGTTAATGACTGTTAGATCATATCAATTATCATTTGTTAGTATCAAAAGATGTTTGCTGAGGGTTCAGGTTACTTATCCGCTTCCTCAACATGCTTGATCAAGGACATATGCACTACGTAACCAAACCCCCCTTGCTAAATTTAGACAAAATTTTCATATAATTTATTTAACCGTAAATGTCCGTCAAAAGTAATAATGGCTCCTTAAAGTTTAATCAACCGTATAGGAAAACTAACACTTTTCATTTTGAGCATTCTGTCACAATACTGAGCACATTTTAACAGCTGAGCGAATTTTAACAATCAAAATGTTTATTAGTTAAAAATGGTTATCGGAAGCACCATTTTCTTGCATGCATGTAGAAAATGTGCGTGATCTATGAAAAAATAGGGTGATTCGCGCAATCACCCATTCTAGAATAGACACTAAGATAACACTTACTATAGCATTGCTATGAACCCTTGATAAAGTCTGATTTTTATTTTTATTTTTACATCCCGCCAACATCATTTCAATTATGTAGCATTACCTAACTCTTAATGATGGAGGAAGACCCCATACTCAACTGCCCTTACTAATTTTCTTAAGGGCTGGTCAAGCCGGATAGAACCATCGTTAATCCGCAAGTCAGTCGGCAGACAACCTCTCATGAAAATCCATACCCCTAACCAGGATTTGAACCCAGGCAGAGAGGGAAACATGTTATTTCTGTACTCTAATCACTAGGCCATGGAGATCTTTGATATAGTCTTAGGAGGAAGGGTTAATCACTTGTCTCTCAAGAAGAGACAAATTAATTTTGCTTGGGGACAGGTCAATTTAGATCTGATCTTGTTCCCTGGACAACAGAATGTGGGGATCTTTGTTAATAACATGTCAACAACCATTCAATTATAGTATGGGGAATGATATCCACGTAAAATGATACCATTGCTGATTTAGAGCAAGATCATGTGTCCATGGGTTTGAAGGCCATGGGTTCAATCAAAGTTCCTTAAATGATACACCAATGATTTTTCGACAAAGCAAACATTCATGTATTATACATTTTGTTATATATATCTTGGAGTAGCTATACTAGAGCATAAATTAAACTAATTGATTTCCTAGTAACACACACTGAAGTGTCTATTATGAAGGCATTTTAGTGGGTGTATTCTCTTTCTGACTGATCATAATAGAAGCTTATAAAACCAGAAATCGTGTATGAATTCATAAAAAATGATATCTTCTGTGTAGATTAGTTCAAAATCCATTGTGGTACAAAGAAACTTGTTGTTATAAATCAGTAAAGGGAAAGGGTTAGTTCATTTATACAGTAAACACAATAAATGACACTTGTTCATGTATCAGAATATGCATGTTCTAATTTCATCTATAGAGATAAAAATTGGCCATAAGAATCCATTCAAATAAAAGAAGAAAACACAAACTTTTCTGTGTTCTTGGCAATTTTCACCTGATAACATTTGCTTGCATTATCAAAGAGACCTTATAATAAAGATATCCATCATAGACTTGTAACAATGAGTTAGAAGAAATTTGAAAACATTGTATCAAAATGGGGATTTTATTGATTAACTGATGAGCACAATCTCCCTTGGCCTCAAAGTTTCCAAAATGTTTAAATTCCGCTATGGCATTATATTAAGAGGTCGTCATCAAGACATTTTGGCACCAATGCAACAGAAGACTTCTGATATTTTGTAAACATGGTTACCTTCTAATACCACAAGACAAATACAGTTCTGTTTGTGTATATATAATAATATATCCTCTCTCTGTGAGCCCATAAGAAGAAGATTATACAGTACATCAGATAATGCTGCTTTCAAAAAAGGACAAGCCCAAAACAGGGTTGTCATTAATTTTTGGAGTTTGGGGCCAACTTTCCATTTGAGGATGCTAAAGAAGCAAACAAGAACTAGGTGTTAAAACTTTTACTTATGACCACATATCATCTTTGTGTCATTTGAGCCAACCGAAAAGTTATTTGAAGCAGTCAAATTGGCCCTTCTAAAAGTTCAGAGATGGATGAAAGGGATTAACCAGAGACATCCATTGTAACGTTCTCTATGGCTTTATGGGCTGGATGTGTTTGTGACTGTATATCTATATAGATAAAGGTATTGCTTATCCAGCAAACCTTGGCGACAGCTGTTCCAGCCCTGTGTGGGTGATACAATAAACACCCAGTATTACTCAGAGGACACATGTAATGAGGCCATCAAGAACACATATGGGACACTGAACCCTTTACCAAACGCCAAATTTTTAGACTGTCCAAAATTGAAAGAGTTTGCAGACGACATATCGAAATGTAATGAAATTAAAAAGTTATCTTCTGATAGGGCAGAAAACATTGTGGAAAAAGGAGAAATTGCTCTTATGAGCAATTTCTCCTATTTCCCAAATTGTTTTCCAAAGGCGACTGCAACAAACTGGTCAAATGTCGTTATTCTTTGGTAATGGGTTAATCTACTGATAGTCAAACATACAGTGGCCAGAGGATATAAATATGTCCAAATCGAAAGTAACAGCAGACAACAATTACACAGTGAGTGGGTGGTATTGAGCAGAAACATTAAAAGTCAACAAGGCCATCAGGAATATAAACCAGACAGTGTACAGAATAAACCCCCACCCTAAATTACGGCATAGCAGAATAAACCCCTACTCTTATTTTGCACAGGCGGAAGAAACCCCCATGCTAGTGTTGCATATACGAAAGAAACCGCCACTCATATTTTGTATACGCAGAAGAAATCCCCACTCATATCTATTGAGAAACATTATGACAAATATCAATATCGCATATGGTACAATTTGATCAAGTGATAGTCAGACATAGTGTAGCCATGGATATAAATATGTCCAAAATGAAAGTCACATCACATGACAAATAGAAAAATGTTTAAATCATTATTTAACATTTAGGTAGACACCAATGTGACAAAAGGTGATGAGATCTTTAAGAACACACAGAGAACCCTGTCTTCCTCTGCTGATAGCCAGATAATTTATTAGTGTGGTGCATGCTAAAATCATTAAAATAAGTGCTTCATATTTATGAAGCATTTAGAGGGTTTGGCGCATGACTATATAGTAAGTCCTTCCCAAACAATTAAAGGTAGCACTTACTATAGTATTGCACTGCACCCTCGATTTACTATAGTCTTGTATTGAACCCTCAATAAAGGGTATTGAATAGAGATAGATATAATCGACCCACCATTTACCAACCAAATTTTCGACTGTCCCAAATTGAAGGAGTTTGCAGACGACATTTCAAAATGTGATGATATTGAAAATAATCTTCTGATAGGGCAGAAAACATTGTGGGAAAAGGAGAAATTTCTTGATAACAATGTTTTCCAGAGCTGTCTGCAACAGTCGTTAAATGTCGTTATTGTTTGTAATGGGTTAAGTAACTGGTCAAAATGGACCGCAACAACATGCCTCAAAAATAAAGCACTGACAATTAAAACTGCCTAATGAAACTAAAAAAAAAAACATTTTGAATATAGGAGAAATTATTCAGCCCAAGCAGTTCCTTTTATGGACAAAGTGGCTTTTGAAATTTTCTCACAATTGTATGTGTTTTAACATGAGTATTTACATGAGGGTGATGGTTAAGTCTTAAGATAAACATATACATGCCTAAAAGTGCATAGATAGTAATGAAAGGTAGATAGATCACCATCAGTGCAAACTACTTGAACCTGGACCAGAACATGTTCAAATGCAGTGATTGACTCCAGAGATTCTTTAACCTTTTAAGTTATGATAGGGCTCATATTCCTGGGTCTTCCCCGGGCCTTTAAAGTGCTGTGGTATTCCAGCGCCCGAAATTTCACAAAAAGCACTACCACAGCGCCTGAATTGATCCCAATGTACTAAAAATTTGCCTTCAAAATTTTGAATTTGTCCAACAGCCAGTCAAATTGCTTGTAAAACTCTTTTTCCATTTGATTTAGTTTAAAAACAGTTTTTATTTGTCTTTTGATTCCAAATATATTCCTAAATATTCACCATTTAAGGATGCACACATAGAAAAGAATCAACATGGGAAGGCGATACCATCTCCTTTGTCGCACCCCTCCCCCTGTGGAAGACCCTGTATACAGTAAATCTTGGGAGTTCTAGTGCCATCAAAATGCATTTAATATTCTTTCTAAGAGATAGTGAAAAGAAATAAGGTCAAATGATGCTTTTGAAAGTGTACAATTGATGAAGTTTGTTTACAAATAGTGATATACTTAAAACTCAGTTGAGAATTGCTGTGAAAAATTTCAGGTACCCCTGTTTGTTCTCTTCCAAGCACTTTTTTTATGGATCCCAAATGTAAACAAATAATTGAATTGTTGGCCCAACCATTCGTGAAAAAAGGAATTTGAAACATTAGTTATAAATAAAACAGGTGTTATTATAAAAGTTATGATCAAAGGGCTTTGACAAAACCATAAATTAATCTTTGAGCTGTCAATGACCAGAAAATCATTTTAAAAGTTAAATCTTGTTTCGAAAAAATGTACATTTATTCATAAAAGAAAAAAATCTTTGAGTTTGAGCAAGACGAGGCCCCAAGTTTTAATCAGGGTCTCATAATCATATCAATGTGGAAACTATTTAGAGGGTTTAAAGTGTCTTGTTGAGAAAGTTTTAATGCCAGTATCAAACCCTAGTATTCTGTAAAGAATCTTCAAAATTATGATACTCTTTAACACATCCTTCATATGGACATATGCAACTAGTTGAAATTAAATGCATGATAAACAGACAACACTCATTAAATCCAAACTTATAAATGTTTTTTCTTTTGTTTTGCTTGGTTTCATAAAGATAATGCATCTCTTTCAAATTTTCATTGTTGTTTGCTGTCATGTGCGGTAATTTTTTAAGAATAGACTTTTTATCGTCTGCTTTCCAAAATATGTTATATGTGGTAGAAGGCTTAACCCTTAGAATGCTGGATAATTTTCTTAGAATAGACCTTTTGTCGTCTGCTTTCCAAAACCTAAAATATCGGCTTAATTTTGTTGAGGAAAGATACTCAGAGTGGGAAACAGGTAAGATCACAGGCCAGCCGCTAATTTATTTGGATCTAACCTGTTTGCATAAGCATGAAATTGTTTTCAGCACTATAAGGTTTACTTGGTTTAAGTTTCATCCTTGACCAATAAAATGATTTTTACTTAATTTTGCGATCTAAGAAACCCCTTGGGACAAAAGCACAACAACAAATAGCCTCAAATGAGAAACATCTACAAATTACTTGAATTTCATCTGATCACTCTGAAATTGTCCATGCATTAAGAGGGACCAATGTTTGGTCTTTACATTATAACTTTCGAAATTAGTTGGAGCAGAATTAGAGAGTTGATACTCATGACCAAGGAACAATAAAAACCAGTCTGATCACATGAGAATATAATTGAGATCAAACTAATGGTCCGTTTAAGTGCTAAAAAGCTTCTTTTACTCCTTGACCATTACTCCATAAAACTACAGTTTGACCAATCCGCTTATCCCTTATAATGCTGGAACCGACTTCATGCTTTTGCAAACAGGTTAATCGACAGCTGTCCTGTGATCTAACCTGTTTGGTTATCCGAGTATCTTTCCACAACAAAATTAACCAGGTATTTAAGGTTTTGGAAACCAGGCGACATAAAAATCTATTTTTTTTTTAGAAAATTACCCAGCATTCTAAGGGTTAAGAACCCCTGTGAAGGATTCAGTACTATGATTCAACATAAGAAGTGGGACTGTTTCTTATTCCATTCATTTATTGATTTATGTAATTAATATGGATTTAACATCAAATCAACATTATATCAGGTACATGTATGTTTCGATGCCCGACTATTAATGATAAAGGAAGACCACATATTCAACTGACTATAAGGACGGATCAGTTTGGGTTGAACTGTCTGCATTCCATAGGTCAGTTGGGATACTGCCTCTCATGAAAGTCCACATGCTGTCACTAGGATTTGAACCCATGCAGAGAAGGGCGACTGTTTTTATTTGACTATTTTTACTTGAATTTATCAGAAGCTGACAACGACCATCGCAGACAGGGATAAGCATTTATATTTAGAGAATAAAGAATTTTAACACTTATAGTGCTGGAACCAACTTCATGCCTTTGCAAACAATTAAGATCACAGGCCAGCCACCAAGTAAATTGACGGATAGCCTGTGATTTAACCTGCTTGCTTCTCTGAGTATAGGTCCTCATCAAAATTAAGCATATATTTTAAGTTTTGGAAAGCAGACGACACAAAAACGTATTTTTAGAAAATTACCTAGCATTCTAAGGATTAAAAGGGTTCAACTACCGTAAATTGAAACGTTTATCAGACAAATGCAGATGCATTTTCTGACAAGATAAATCAGAACTTGATAAACAAGCCAACTTTCATTTTTTAATGTAATTTCCCATAAATAACAGATTGTCAATTTAACACCTTATTACTTGCTTGTTACACATGGGACCCCAAAGTTTATGGTGAAAATGCCATAGCAATTTGGTTATTAGCCATACCTACTACAGCATTGTATCTTTCCAACATATTTTACCCTTTACTCCATTAATACCTCACGTTTGACACATTGACACATCTGAAGGATATGGATAACAATGGAACCAAAGGATAAATTTCTCCAAACAAGCAATCCATGGTTTTGTCACTGTGTTTTCTACTCCATCTCATAAGGAGAGGGCTTTAAGATGGTCTGTTAAGCTATCTTTGCTGTTGCTTGCAGCTATAAGGACAAGCGACAAAGTCCCATATGGGGGAATAGTTCACAATTGTGCATGTCCAACAGTTATCATTGGATTAGTTAGCAAAGCATCCTGTCCTGTTTCAGAGAAGCAAAAATAATAAGATCTATTTTCGCCACAATTTGTAGTTTAGTCAAGAAGAAATGAAATAGCTTCACTTAATTGTTCTTTAAGTTAACAAGTTAAACCTTGTCTCAGTTCAGATAAAAAAGGTCCTCTCTACCACCGACAGTGGTACAGTGGTAGAGCGTCAGACTACTGTACCGAGGGTCCCGGGTTCGAATCCCCGTTCGGCGAGGTGAGAATTGCCGGGGCTAGCCCTCAAACCGGCGCGATTACTGGTGTATTCTCCAGGAAGCAGTCATCGAGAGTGACTCGATGGGCTATAAAGCCTCCTTCACAATCGATGTAAAACAAATTGGAAAACAAACAAACAAAACAAACCACCCATTGACTCCAGTCAATGATCCATTTAGCCCACAGCTATCAGACTTGAGAATGCCTTGTATACTGAGTGGCAATGATCAATGGCAATATAAGTTTTTTGAGTTCCCTGTGTTTTTAAGTCACATATATTCCATGTTTTAAAGCAATCTGTTTGATGATGATGAAAAGTTTGCACCAGAAATAATAGCATTTAGACAGACAGCAATAAATAATGAATGCTTCAAATAAACATGTAACATGCTTCTGAAAAATTTGTTAAAGACACTATTTGAAAAAGGTTGACAGCTATATAAGCTGATGATAATGATAATGACAAATGATAATTTTGCTCATCATAAGGTAATTCTTTTGTGTACAGTAGTTGCAATGTAAAAATAATACTGTATGCTGTAGACACAATCATCAAAAGCGTGGGTTTTTGGAAAAGGTCAACAGCCAAATAAGCTGATAATAATGACAGTTGGTGTAACGGCTGCAGTAAGGGTTAACAAGTACACCCCATACTCGTAACCCATTACCATACGCCAAATTTTCCACTGTCCCAAATTGAAAGAGTTTGCAGACAACATTTCAAAGTATGATGAAATTGAAGAAGAATCTATTGATAGGGTAGAAAACATAGTTGGAAAGTTGGAAAGAGCAATTTCTCCTTTTCCAACTATGTTTTTCAGAGTCATCTGCAACAAACTGGTCAAATGTTGTTATCGTTCGATAATGGGATAAACCTTTCCTTAATATCAACTAATGTAACACTTTGTGGGCAATGGTGCAGTGAATGAGTGTGTGCCCCCTGAACTGAGGGTCCAGGGTGCGATTCCAATTAGTGGCAAGTTTGAAAATGCAGGGACTAGGCCCACAAGCCAGCCCAAGTTTTGGTTAAGTAGACACACTCTTTGAGAACTATGTTAATTATTTAATAACCTTCAATCTTCAAGTTTCCGTCACAATTAACATCACAATCAAAGTAAAATGAGTATTTGTAAAGGTAGGATTTTTAGTGTCATATCTAAGTTGAAACCAAACGCTTTCCCTCTTAAAAGGCTCTCATAGTGTGCCTGTAATGGTCAACTCAAGAGAAATTGTGGCTAAAGAAGAAATTACTTTGAATGAGCATTTTCTTCTTTTGTCACAATGTATGTTTCTTCCCGTATCACGAATAATCACTTCCTTCATCATTTAATCTTCTTATTGTATTCCAATTTCAGTAACTATTGAGACTAAGGCAGAAATAACTTATCAAACACATTCTTCATTGTCACAATGACATTTCTACCTAATATCATAAAGGGTGCTGTCGTACTTAATTGTAGACACCTATTTATGCTATCAATTTGGACCAGTCTAAAATGAGATATACACATATGGGGATGTATCTAAAATACCTGGTAAGCAGATAATGAAGAGAAAATTGCTTATCATGAGAAAGTTCTTGTTAGCTAGGTCACAATGATTTCAATGTTTACAAGCTTACTACTTTGGTGATGTTAAGAAAAAGGCACTGGCGAGTAATGGGTCAAAGGATTAACTCCAACCTCAATAAATGTAACCTAGATTCATTGATAGTCACAGTTTAAAATTTTGATGATACTTAATAACCTTCTTTTCAGGAATATATAAGTATGAGATCATCGTTGAAAAAACAAACAATGAAGGTTTCAGTTGAGGTCATGGGTTTAAAAACCAATATTGTGCTGTTAAAAGGATACGTTTAATGATATTATCCAAATAAATATGCAGTTCAAGTCTTATTGAACAATTGTACTGACCAGTTGTCACAAAAATGTGGCACAGGTAGTTAATTACCCACCATGTTCTTACCAGGTATTTTTATAGGTACATTTTGGTACACCTGACTCAATGCATAAATTTCCTTCTTCAATCTATACCTGCCTATGCTTGTAATGCAATTTCCTGCATACATGATGATGATACTATTCTGAACGGTCAGTGTAAGACTATAATAAGTCTGTACATTGTAGTGTCCAAATACTTCAATAAAACATGTGAATTTAAGCTAATACAGTTAAAAATATTGAGGTAGTCTGTGTTTACCTAACCTCTTAGACATAGCGATAATTCATATAACCCATGCATGAAACCCTTAAAATGCTTAGGAATTTTGTCACGATTCTGCAAAAGAAAAGAAAACACCCAAATGTAACAAGAAAATATGACTCTCTTCATAGTGTCTGACATTCTTTAAAAAAAAAATGATTTCAACATGTTTATGCACTTGCTTGCTAATTTATCTGGTCTGTTTTTCTTTATTTATGCTTCATGAGAATTGGAACAGACATAGGCTTTGGATAAAATGCTTTGTCATTATGGACATTCCACATTGAAATCCATGTTATTCCTTTATAAATATATATTCAAATGGGATTTACATCACTTCAACATTATTTCAGTTATGTTGCGACGCCCTTCCATTAATAAATGATGGAGGAATACAACATAGTCATCGGCCCATAAGGGCTGGTTAAGTCAGGTGAGACCATCAGCATTCCTTATGTCAGTCGGAAGACTACCTCACATGAAAATCCATTTCCCTCACTGGGATTTGGACCCATGCCAAGGGGCTATGTGAATTAAAGTTCTGTACTCTAACCACTCAGCCAAGCTGCCTTGAGGCCCAAATAAAATCCATATACATATAGTTGCGGGAGCAATTCCAGGGAACCGAACCCAGGTAGTCAGGTCTAAAACCCCCATTGCTAGCTATGTCTACAGCTAGACCGACCACTTTGTTTCTAGTCTCCATAAGAACCATTAGTTTCATAGAGATTAATGGATTTTCCCCATCACTCAGAGTAGACTCTAGAGAGTTATCTGTTAAAACTATCAACAAATGACAAGAGTTAATTATCATAAAATGTGACAATTTTGACATTAGAATTAAGGTAGAACTGTGGAGGGAAAAATGTAAGGAAAGGTCAGTTTTCCCAATAAGTGGAGGACTTTTGGTCTTTTGCAGGTGATTTTAAATACAGTCATAACAGTAACATCCTCAGGAAAAGATTCATTAACGTTTTTTAATGTTGAATGGCTGTTCATGAACCCAGAACTTTTTCATGAAATTCACGAACATGTTCAAGAACATCAAGTACAGTTTCAAGATAACATTCATGAACCAGCCTTTCATGTTCATACACATGTTTTTAAAAAAATTTGAACAAGTTAAGAGAAGATGGAAAATGACCATGGGCATATGTTGGTATTAGTGCCTGATTTGAATTTATATTAATTGAAGCTCATTTTCAAAGATCTTTAAATATTTTAAGTGGTAGAGCATCAGCCTCTTGTACCGAGGGTCCTGGGTTTAAATCCATGCTAGGCAAGGTGAATATTGCCAGGACTAATCCATGAATCTGCATAAGTACTGGTTATATATCCATGAAGCAGAATTGAGAGTGATTTATATAAATTGAAAGAACTTATTTAAAAATCGGTGTAAAATAAATAAGTTTAAAAAAGAGAACTAAACATTAAATGCGCTGATAATCGGTATGATAGGGCAAAAATTAAAACAAACACAGTCAACCTTGAGTGCAATGGAGAGAAGCCATATGACTCCCATTGTTTTCCTGGTGTTGGTTAGTGTTCTGTCCAGACTGTATACAAGATTGGGAATTATTTCATGGTATGATATTGAATCATTCTGTCACATTAGCATGCCAAAATCATTTCTGTTACCGCCCCCTTGTGAGTCATTGGTCAGATATTGTATGTCTTTGAATATTTCTGGCGATATTGAATGCACGCACAATCCCAGCTTAACCCTTTCCCAAACAATAATGACATTTGACCCCTTTGTTGCTTGCAGACGACTTTAGAAAACATTGCAGGAAAAGGAGACAATGTTTTCTGCCCTATCAGAAGATCATTTTCCAATTTCTTCACATTTTGAAATATTGTCTGCAAACCCTTTCAAATTTGGACAGTCGAAAATTTGTTGTTTGGTAAAGGGTTAAGATGTCAGTGTAACTCTCTTCATAAATTTCTTTCCAATTCCTTCATATTAGATGGAGTGACTGGTGGAGTGAAATGTCTTTGAGATATTAATACAGTGCTATTTATCCTTTTGTCATAACGAATACAGAAATCTTCAGGTGTAGGTGTATATTTTCACAATCTCTAACTGTAATGATGTACCGGTAATGTATTTTTTTCATATTCGTAATCTTAGTCTTGTACTGGTTTAAAATTGCGAATCATGAATGCAAAATGCGTTGTTGTTTTTCCATGAATTTAAATCAATTGTGACAGACTTCTGGGAATACTAACAATTCAACCAATCAAACTATCTGTCTCAAATGTTGACACTTACCACTACAATATCAGATACATATCTTGAATAATGAATTTCGACCATATCAACCATAAATGTTGAATGCAAACTCTCTTTATGACAAAAGAAATTATTTTGGTATAAGAGAGTTACTGATGAAAGGTGAAATATAAAAGAAATATTAAGATATACAGTCAAACTTGCGATAAGCAGCCACCCAAGGGATAGGGTGAAATTGGCTGCTTAACAGAGGTGGCTGCTTATCGCAAAAATCATCTTATTAAAATTTTGGTGACCCTAGGAATTCACCTTCAACATTGGACATGTATATGGACCATAGAGATTTCTTTTCCTTATATGTTTGGTACTGTAAAACTTAAAAATCAAATTAAGTGACCAATTATCCCAACTTCCATTGAAAAATTCCCAAAATTATTGAAATATTTTGATGAAAAAACAGGTTGAAAAAACAGGCATTTTGGTCAGCTCAAATTAAAAAAAAACCTAGCAGTCCATTATTACCTAAGTACCCCATGCGGTAAACAATCGCCACCACCAAGCTAAAATATTTACATCTTCACCGGAAAGGTTTGAATATCGGTCAGTTCTTCTCTTACACAAACTTGCTGCTTGTCTTTTTTCATCTTCCACAAACGCAAGATGAAAGAAAACCCATCCCGCTTTCATTCTCCTTACATTTTCCTCATGAAAGGAACTTCCCAAACTTGGGACAAGAGTTGCTTCAAAACAAACATCAAAGGGTATCGTTTTGTCCTGTAGTCTTTTGATGTTACATAACTGACTTAACATCTTCATACATTTAGTGGTTTTTCATTCAAGGATATTTGATACATGAGACGGAGAGGGAGATTTTGTTTCCTTTTACAGACCTATTTTGTGGGTTTGACAGATTCCTTTGTTTAAAATTGCGAGTTTAATCTGCTCCAAATAAAAGAAAGGGTAACTAGCCAGTTTGTGTACGTGACAAAATTGATAGTCGCATGCGTCTCAGTTTACACCTCCCGATTACACGGGAAGGTTTTATCCTTTACATAAACAACACAATTAGTGGTAAAACTGCCAGTGACCGTCGGCGGTAGTTACAAATTAATTGACCGCTTATGACAATTGATTTAAAGTTGATTGGGATTAATTAGCCTGGCCGCTGACCGCATCAGAGAGAAGACCGCTTATCAAGGAATTTTAAAGAGTCTAATTGTTTGGGAGGACTTTAAAATGGCCGTTGAACGGCAAAGACCGCTTATCACAAGTGACCGTAAACACAAGTTTGACTGTAGTTAAAATATTGAGTATAAACTACTGTGACAAAAGGATAAATTGCTCCTCAGCAGCACCTTGTTCCTTTGGCACATTGGTTTCTAAATTCTTCTGCAGTAGACAGCATTTTTTTTGACAAAATGATAAACTTTTCTATAAAATAACCACTGACGAATTACTCCTTATCAGCAACTTATTCTTTTGGCACAATTTATTCTAAATTCTTCTGCACCAGACAACACATTTTGTGAAAAATGATAAATTGTTCTATAGGAGTAAATTACTTATGTGTCACAGTTGTTACTCAAGTGTCTAGCAGCAGACATGTCATTAAATGAAGTAATAATGCAGTGAGTGGCTTACTCATTTTCTCTAACATGAAAGGTTCAGGGTTGCGGTGTTACATATCGATTGCTCTCCCACTGTTTGTGAAACTCTTTTATCTGTCTACAGACATGAGGCCGGCTAAAAACAGGAGTTCTATTAATTATTCAAACAGGAAAAAGCTTCTTCTTGACAGTGATGACTGCATCCAATGTTCATCTTTCTCATCATCACATTCTGTACGCTGCATGACAAGTTTGGCCTTTCTTAACCCTTTACCAAACGTCAAATTTTCAGCTGTCCCAAATTGAAAGTGTTAGCAGACGACATTTCAAAATGTGATGAAGTTGGATAATAATCTTCTGATATGGCAGAAAAGATTGTGGGAAAAGGAGAAATTGTTTGTTAAGAGCAATTTCTCCTTTTCCCACAATGTTTTCCAGAGTCTCTGCAACAAACTGATCAAATGTCGTTATTGTTTGGTAATGGGTTAAAATGACGTTTTGGTCGGCTCAAATAACAAAAAATATGATAGATGGTCACAAGTAACACCTAATTTTTGTTGGCTGTTTGCACCATTTGCCTGCTTAAATCACGAGTTGGCCTCTTACTCCAAAACTTAATGACAACCCTGCACACATGGAGGGAGGTTCCATGGGATTTCAATGATGGCTCATGAATCCCAAATTTATTTAGTGATACTGCATTTTGTGCATCAAGAATGCATGCTACAGGTTAAAGCCATACTTGCGCTCATTTACACTTAAAATTGTGAAAGTTCTAGCATGATTGAAAATTAACTTAAAAGTACTTTAAATTCCCTTTTACCAAGGAATTGAGAAAGTAACACGTTCACATGATGCTTTGAAAAGAGTGGACATTATAAAGTTTGTTTACAATTAGCATTATAAAACAAGGTCAACCAAGGCATGTTGGGAACGAATAAAACCCAAGAAATTCTTCATTTTGAATGTTCATGTTGTCAATATTCAATAAATGACAGTATTTTTATGTCTTTCACATGGTTTTTCTAACCAGGTGATAGACACTCATTTATCTGAGCGCTCCTTGCTATTTTAGATGTTACTCAAATGTAAACAATGAAGTTAAATAGGTGGGTACCACATTGGTCAAAATGGCACTTTAAAAAATAGATAATAAATAGTGCAGGCATTATATTGTCATGATTCTGTGATTTTTAGCTATGATTCAACATATTCTATCATAATTTATAATTCATATTACCCAGTTTTGCAGTTTTTCTGAGCGCTAGTATGCTTGTAAGGAAAGTAAGGTATTTTTAAGTTAAAAGTTTTCTGTTATTATGATATTGCCAATGTCAAATTTCAAAGCAGGTTCTCATAAGGACCAAACACTCTTTCTGTCACAATAGGGTCAAACATCAAAGGTGCATCACAACATTATAGCGAAAACTCTTAGTCCGCAATTTAAGAACTTGGAAGTCCCAGGTTTGATCCTCTGGCTTTGTTGGAGATTTTCCTTTGGCAAGGCATTACAGAGCCCTAGCCTAGTACTGGCTGTTCCAGGAAAGAGGTAATTGATGAAAAATGTTATTAAGCCGTTGAACACCTTTCAAATAAAAAGGACTGCTAAAAGTCATGTACTGGGCCATAGCAATATCCGTGGCCTTAACCCATTACCAAACAATAACGACACATTTAACCAGTTTGTTGCAGATGACTTCAGAAAACATTGTTGGAAAAGAAGAAATTGCTCCTAATGAGCAATTTCTCCTTTTCCCACAATCTTTTCTGCCATATCAGATTACTTTTCAATTTCATATTATTTTGAAATCTTGTCTGCAAACTCTTTTAATTTGGGACAGTCAAAAATTTGATGTTTGGTAAAGAGTTAAGCAGTCAAATTGGCCGGCAGCCGGCTCTTAGTGACAACCCTGTGTGTGCAATCAAAATCAGGTACCAGTAGATTTGATATTGCGTGAGGCAGTCTCACAGATGACTTACAAAACGGTTCCAGCAAGACAAACAAGCCTGTATGGGCTCTTAAGCTTTGGGTTCTTCCTTTGGACATTATTCATAAGGAGCCAGACAATGCTGGTAAACTAAAATACTGTTGATGTGACATTAAACCCAATAAAAGAAACACCCAAGACAAGCCATCCGCACGCAATAAATGGCTGTAATATGCCTGACCGGTTATTGGTCTGGGATAAATTTGTCGACCAGGTTCAATAACCAACATACAGACAGTTTAAGGCAAATACGTCTACAGGAAAATAACACTTTTTGCCAGAGAAGCAAACAATTCATAAATATTATTATATGATTTGAATGGAGAATTGATCTCCTGTGTAGTATTATAGAATAACATTCTGAGGGTTCAGAGCAAGCGTATATATACATAGCAGTCCTTCATAGAAGTAAGACACATGCTAAAGTCTAGCATCGAACACTTAACCCTTAGAATGCAGGGTACTTTTCTAAAAAATAGATTTTTGTTTCGTTTGCTTTTCAACACCTAAAATATCTGCGTAATGTTGATGATGAGAGATACTCAGAGTAGCAAACAGGTTAGATCACAGACCAGCCGCCAATTTACTTGGCGCCTGGCCTGGATCTAATCTGTTTGCAAAAGCATTAAGTTGGTTCCAGTACTACAAGGAAGTGCTTCTTGAAAACATTGTAGGAAAAGGAGAAATTGCTCATAACGACCATTTTTTCATTTTCCCACAGTGTTTTCAGCCCTATCAGAAGATTATTTTCGAAAGTCATAACATTTTAAAAAGTAGTCTTTGGAACAGTAGAAAATTTAGTATTTGGTGAAGGGTTAAGGATATGTCACACCTGACAATTAATACCTACATCTAATTGCCAAACTTTTGTTTTGAATCTAAAAATGCAGTTTCACAGTAAATAACTTTGATGTTGAAAGGCAGATAACTTTTGAGTGAGTTGTTTGCACCAATGAGTTTGAAAAGTTGCTTATCTTGCTTATGTTCATTTCCTGCAATGAAACTTTCCAAATTTCCTTGAAAAATGTAAAGGAAGTTCATTTCACAAAACAGTTTACAAGGTATAAGACGATCTGAAAATTTATTATAACCCCATCTAAAAAATCCCCTTTGTAAAATGACTCAGGCTACTTTTTAAAAAATTTGTCTACAATATCTCTTTGTGTCACACTGCTTTTAATTCAACTATTGGATGTCCTGTTAAATGAGTGTTGATGCTAAAATAAGTTTAACACAGTTCAAGACTAAGAGAAGCAAAGAGATATAACTGAGAAAGCCAGAGATAAATTAGACAAATTGAATTTAAAACTGATTATTCCTTCAAATCAATTGAAACCAAATTGAGTATCATGCCTTTGCTATGAAATAAAATGGAATCATTTTGAGGAACACATTACCATAACCTTAAATATGCTTGTGTGACTATATGAGTTAATGTTTCAAATTCAAATGGAGCACCAAAGAACATTTATAAATTAAAAACTTTTATCTTTCATTATTATCTATTGACATTCATTTTTATTTCACTGTGCCATATTTCCACAGACTCTTCGGCAGGAATCCAAAGACAAATCTTGAGTGTGAATAAGAGAGGGGGACCAAGTGTCAACCACTAATGAAAGTAGCTGCAGCCCATTGCTGTAATTGGGAATTTGTTAATTGATTCTACACACAGCATTGACAAAAGATCCTTTCATCTCAAAAATTGGTGGCTGTAAATCAATGATACTGGAGTCAACATTATCCTTTATCACTTCTAAGGCCATGAACCTTAGAATGCTGGGTTACTTTCTAACAATAGATTTTTGTGTTGTCTGCTGTCCAAAAACATAAACCTGACTCCATGCTTAATCATAAATGTTTGATCTGAAAAAGTAAATTTGGAACTAGCCTATGATCTGACTTGTTTGACACTTTGAGTATCTTTCCTCATCAAAATTAAGCAGATATTTGAGATTTTGGAAAGAAGACGACACAATACCTATTTTAAGATAATTACATAGCATTCTAAGGGTTAAATACACCGCTTATCAGGGCATCTGTTCTACATACACAAACTTGACATATCTACTCATTCTGTTTGCATTTGTTTTTTTTAACCCTTTCCCAAACAACAAACTCAAATTGTACGAGTTTGCAGACGACATTTCAAAATGTGATGAAATTGAACAAAATTCTTCAGAAAGAGCAGAAAACCTTGTGGGAAAAGGAAAAATTGATCGTTACTAGCAATTTCTCCTTTTCCCACAATGTTTTCCAAAGTCATCTGCAACAAAGTTGTCAATTGTCATTATTGTTTGGGTAAGGGATAACCCAGCTAAAGCATTTATACCTGCAACTGATTCCCTAAGGAAGATGCAAACTTAACCCTTATAGTATTGGAACTGATTTCATGCTTATGCAAACAGGTTAGATCAAGGCCAACCGCCAAGTAAATTTGGCGGCTGTTCTGTGATCTAATGTGATTGCTACTCTGAGTATCTTTCCTCATCAAAATTGACCAGATGTAAGATTTTGGAAAGTAGATGACAGACAAATCTATTTTTTAGAAATTACCCAGCATTCTAAGAGTTAACATCTGGGCCACCATGACATTTGCACCACTTTCTTTCTAAATTGAGTCCTTTAACTCTTGCTCTTTCAGTGTGACCAATGATAGGTTAGTCTTTATATGACCCTGTATCCTTTTATTGCAAACCCAGAGCCACCATCTGCAGCGTTATTTTCTGTTAATTTTGGGAAAAGGTCCGGTCCTGGACAAATATGAACAAATCACAGCGTTTCTCCCTAAAATGAGGAATTTTTCTGGAATAAGAAAATCAAACATAAGCTATTAGGAAATTGGGAAAATAGGTCAGTTAAATTGATTGGGAATGGGTCCGTTTTTATAACCAAACGTATATGGAAAAAAATCACTGATCTGTATTGTGGTCCTAGTTTGTTCATGTCCTGCCACAGTTCTAGATTGATTCATAACTCTGTGTGAGATTTGACTTTTGATTGGTGAGTCTTTATTTTACTATGTATGACTATTGCAAACCCACAGCCACCAAGACATGAGGTATTTTCACTCTACCTCTGCTTGACCATTCGAGGATTCATTGCAATACTAAAGTAAGTGCTTCATGTTTGTGAAGCACTTACTAAAGTCTTGCATTGAACCATCGCATTGTGGTTCCAGTTTGTTCATGTCCTGCCACAGTTCTACATTGATTCATAACACTGTGTGGTTCAGCATGGTGGTGGTTGACGTTCCATTTTGTTCATGTCCTGCCACAGTTCCACATTGATTCATAACTCTGTGTGTTTCAGCATGGTGGCGGTTGACATTCCAGTTTGCTCATGTCCTGCCACAGTTCCACATTGATTCATAACTCTGTGTGTTTCAGCATGGTGGCGGTTGACATTCCAGTTTGTTCATGTCCTGCCACAGTTCCACATTGATTCATAACACTGTGTGGTTCAGCATGGTGGTGGTTGACGTTCCATTTTGTTCATGTCCTGCCACAGTTCCACATTGATTCATAACTCTGTGTGTTTCAGCATGGTGGCGGTTGACATTCCAGTTCGTTCATGTCCTGCCACAGTTCCACATTGATTCATAACTCTGTGTGTTTCAGCATGGTGGCGGTTGATGTTCCAGTTTGTTCACGTCCTGCCACAGTTCCACATTGATTCATAACTCTGTGTGTTTCAGGATGGTGGCGGGGCTGTCTCTTCTGATTATTGATAGGTTCTATTGATCGGGTGGAGAGTCATTATACTGTCATTATTCTGTCCATAGCCCACTCATCATACCCCTCGGACAATGAGACATACTTTTAACCCTTTACCAAACCCCAAATTCTCAACTGTCCCAAATTGAAAGAGTTCGCAAACGACATTTCAAAATATGATGAAATTGGAAATAGTTTTCTGATAGGGTGGAAAACATTGTGGGAAAAGGAGAAATTGCTCTTAAAGAGCAATTTCTCCTTTTCCCACAATGTTTTCCAGAGTTGTCTGCAGCAAAGTGGTAATCTGTCGTTATTGTTTGGTAATGGGTTAAACCCCTTACTTCATTACACCTCAGTTAGACACCTGCAGCACATAGCTTTATGAACTTATATGACAAAAGGGGTACATGCTAATGACATGCCATTAACTTTTTAGTCCAGGACTAATTTTCATTAAATAGGAAGAGGCCTTAGGACTGCTAATTTTGAGAAATTGAATTGATGAAATTGCCTTATTGGGAAACCAAAAAGCTAGTATGACTTTGAATTTTTGGGAAAATTGCATGATTTCAAAGAAATTTCCAATTGGGAAGGTGCCTTTAATGAGCCCTTGATATGTAATGTGAAAAAGCCCTGTTGTCACAATGTTTTTTACTGAATACATGTAACACAAGGGTGATATGTGATGGACCAAAATTGATAGGAAAAGCAATTGAAACTATAAAGTAGGAAAAGAGACTTTATAGCGATATTAAAATAATGTCTTGCATTTTCTATTTCCGGAAGCAGAAAATTTGAAAGGTCACTATATCTAATGAACAAATACTGTGCAAATTGCTATGTTTTAAGAATGAAAAAATAACATTCATAGGGTGGCTATGTGTAAGAACTGTTGTGACGAAAGGAGAAAAAGCTCAATTGAGGCAATTTCTTCTTTTGCCACAATCAGCCATTGACTTGTCTGCCTCTGAGGCCTAAATCAGAACTCATGAAATTAATTATTAGTGAAGGGAGAAATAGCTAGATTTACAGATGCAGAACATGCTAATTGAATTAATTCAGTTTTCAGTGATGTCCAATTAGTCAAAGAGATGATGCAACTTCATTAGCATAATCTAGTCCTTGATGACTGTCTACATAAACACAAAGTGATAATTGCCTTCAGATGCTCTATGTCATGTCCATCTGGTCCATTCTATTATACTCTAATACATCCAAATAGTTGATTCTCCTTTGCTAACATCTAATTGCTACTCATTAATCTATATTGTAAATACTCATTTAAGAATGTTTTTCTTGAGGCAAGTGGCAGTACCAACAAAACAGGATTAACCCTTATAGTGCTGGAACCGACTTCATGCTTATGCAAACAGGTCTGTGATCTAAACAGTGTTTGCTACTCTGAGTACCTTTCCTGAACAAAATTAAGCAGATATATATGGTTACGGGAAGCAGACACCACAAAACTTTTTTTTTTAGAGAATTACCAAGCATGCTTAGGGTAAGGAATGTTTTTCTTCAGGCAAGTTAAAATAGGAATGAGAAGACTCTGAAGACTGAAGACTGGGACCCTTATTTCTACATCTGTGTAGATTTGTTCCCATTTGTTAGTAAGTTTTGAATATTCCTCATTCATTAATTCAATATATTGGTGACATCATAAATTTAATCCCACCAGAGACATGAAATTCTCTAGTTTTATCACATTTTCATCTTGGAACAAAAATATTTGCAATTTGCTTTTCATTTGCAAGAATGGAAACAAACCCCCTTTTAGCAATTTCTTCTTTGTCACAAGCGCTTCTTTAGTTATATAAAAAATATGTGTCAAAATGTGTATATTTATGGTTCAGTGCAAGGGTATAGAAAGTCATTCTAAATGTGAAGCACTTACTATATTTTAGAGTATTGCGATTAATTTGCTGATCCACGTTTGTGTAAGGGAAGTGGTTCAAAGCTCCCTCTATTTGTTCCATTCAGATGGAATCACAAGTTAACAAACCACAAGGGACCTAAAGAATGTTCCTTTCAGCAGATATAAAAGACACAATCTCGAAATTTAAATGCAAATCAGAAGAGAGTCTTTTGCCCCAAATACAACTCACATTTTTGAGTTTCAAAGAAAGTCTTTATGAAATTTAGTATGTAGAATTTAAAATGATAAACAATAACTCATGCGCTTTTTGATTTCTTTTAAATTGAAAAAACAGGCAAGACCATCTAATGTAAGTTTAAAAACAAAGAAAGTTCATCGAGAAACACCTTTTCAATATATCATTTTATACAAAAGGGTCTGCAAGCTTTCATGTCACCCAGTTTCAATGAACTTTTACCCAATGAATATGCAGTAGTACTTAGTCCTTCAAAGTAACAGACAACCCCTTAAATAAATTAACAAAGAGAACAAAAAAGTGCCCTAAGTAATTGATGAATTAACTTTGAAATCAAAGTGACCAAAGTAATATACAGAAGTACGAATGTCCTTATTCATTATTTTATGTGAATGCCAGGCCTGGTGGATGCAAGCTCATCAAGTCACAAAATCACATATCATAGGGTCATGGCAGAGCTGTAGGAAGTCAATAACAAAAGTGAACTACTTCTTTTTAGTATTACCCTGAGCAAAGGCTATGTTAAAACTGCTTAAAAATTCCACTTTTATCAATAAATGACAAAAGTTTCAATTTAAGCCAGCCTCATTATGAGAGATAGGGCTATGAGACGACCTAAACAAATGTGAGTAATTATTGAGTGTTGTCCGTGATAAGACACAGATACATGTCATGAATTGTTAATCAAATTTGATTACATTTTCTAGTAGGCGAGTTGAACACTGGATGACATCTCAAGGGTTCAATGCAATACTATAGTAAGTGCTTCATGATTATGAAGCACTTACTATAGTCTTGCAATGAACCCTCGATATTTATTCTCCAAATGAAGGTTTGACAATTATTCTACAACCATCAACCAAGAATAGACAATCATAATCAATACTGGCCAATTAATCCATTCTTACAAGATCATAGCAATGATAAGGTAAAAGAACGGTGTACATAATACTTTGTGATATGTTTGAAATATGTGGTAAAAATAATGTGACATAGGGAAAAATTGCTCGTCACAGACAGTTTCTTCTTTGCCCTCAATTATATTTAACATTCCATCAAATTAAATTATTATTTAGTGTTTACGTTGACCACATCAGATTTATTGGAAAAAACCAAATTGAAAGCCTTCAAGAAAATTTAAGGCAGTCTTCGATTGCCACAAAATTGATACCCGGTAGGTACATTACATTGTATCATAAGTGTATGTGAAGTAGCTGTTCAATTGAAAGTCTTGTTTAGTTGATTTTCCTTGTTTTTCATTGGTCAATACTTAACCAAATCCAACAAATCAACCAGAAAGAAAAAAGAACTTCATACTGAGCTTAGTTTGGTATTAGTAATAAAGCTGTACAAATAAGCATTATAAACTCTTAATCAACTACCATGTGTCTTTCTCATGTATGTCATGGAGTGTACCTATAATTAAGATTTCTTCAATTCATCACATCAAAATATCGATGAAATAAAGACAATTTCTGAAAGAGAAGATGTTTGTACCATTTGATGGTCCAATACAGATCACAATGGAATTGGTGCTACATACCTGGGCAAAAAATTCGTCCATATATCCACCTGTATCCATCCCCACTGGGACATCATCAGCATCATCATCATCGCTCTGGGCCTGAAACATACACAATGTGATTGAAATTATATAATATAAAAAGATTATAGTTCATTAAGCATATAGCTATTTTCTATTTTGATACACGTCTGTGAAATAACTTAAAACGGAATTGTTTATATCAAATAATGTTAACCCTTAGAAAGCTGAATATTTTTTTTCTAAAAAAGATTTTTGTGTCGTCTGCTTTCCAAAACCTTGAACATCTACTGAGGAAAGATACTCAGAATCAGCAAACAGGTTAGATCAAAGGCCAGCTGCAAAGTAACTTGGAGGCTGGCCTGTGATCTAACCTGTTTGCATAAACATTAAGTTGGTTCCAGCACTATAAGGGTTAAGGAAATAATATTTGGCACAACACTTTGTACTAACATCACCAATGGATTTATTCTTCATTACAGTAGCCACAATTAAGACTGAAGTTCATGCGAATTTGGACCTGTCACCAAATTACTTCCAGTTCATTACCAATACACCATAACACCTCTCTCTGATGCGTCTTGTGCTACAAATAAGTAATCCATTGTAAAAAAATTTGTTTGGTCATAAGGGTTTCTACCAAATACAAAAGTATCATTTTTTAAGTAAGTTATTCTTGTCTTCTGTAACTTATTAAGGGCAGCCACAAATTCCTTGATCAGGAATGGGTAATAAGTTTTAACACCACAAATCAATGGCATTTTAAAATTAACCATGGAGGAGTTGATAAGCCTTCAGTAAAAGGTGGCGTTATGAAAGATGAACTTGTCACTTTGTTTTTTGAATACTTATCCTCTACGTATATTCATATACATATTATATGACTATCAACTGAATATTGAAAATTAGTTAACCCTTTCCCAAACAATAACAACATTTGACCACTTTGTTGCAGACGACTTTAGAAAACATTGAGGGAAAAGGAGAAATTGCTCATAATGAGCAATATTTCCTTTTCCAACAATGTTTTCTGTCCCATCAGAAGATTATTTTCCAATTTCTTCACATTTTTTTAATGTTATCTGCAAACTCTTTCAATTTGGGACAGTTGAAAATTTGTTGCTTGGGAAAGGGTTAAGAAAAGCCCTTTTTTTTCATGTAGCATAGGAGCTAGGCTACCATATATCTGCCACACAATACTGATGCTGACATCTTGCAATAAATAAGCTACTTTTATCAATCGGTAAAATGTTAACCTTTTCCTTAATCAATGAATTCAACCAATTTGTTACCTCTTACTTCACAATGACTTCTACTGATATCCTTCAGAAACCGATGTGACAATAGGAAAACATGCTCCTGGGCAATTACTTCTTTTGTTAGGATGGCCTATCGCATATTTCTTTATATTACTTATAGACTAACTGTAGTCAATCCCTTCAAATTGCTATGAATACATTCTCCTTTTGTCACATTCTGCAAAACAGTTGTTGTCATGAGGAAAGTATTAACCTTTAGAATGCTGGGTAATTTTCAATAAATAGATTTTTGCGTTGTCTGCTTTCAAAAACCTTACATAATTTTATCTGGTTAATTTTGATGAGGAAAGATACTCAGAGTAGCAAACAGGTAAGATCACAGACGAGCCAACACTTTGCTTGGCAGCTGGCCTGGATCTAACCTGTTTGCATAAGCATGAAGTCAGTTCCAGCACTATAAGGGTTAAGCGAAGGTATTGGATTGATGAGTGAATAAATAAAGTTAATTGTGTGAAATTAATGTGTAATCCCCTTGAATAATTAATGAGAGATCAGTGGCATGTACCGTCACCGTAACAAGGTAACTCAGATATCCAATTCTGATGTGGGCAATACATTGGGCAGGCAAGTTTATAACCCTTTCAAGCAAGAAATGTTCCTATAATGAATGCACTGTCAATACGCAACCTATATTACGGATTAAAATACTTGAAATGGCAATTAAGGGTTTCAGGTAGAATACCCATAATCCACCATTTTGAAACTCATTCTTTCGTAGTATAACTTCGGTCATTCTCTGTATATATTTGTTTGGTCAGACAAAAGAATTGTTTTAAAAACGGTGGATTATGGGTATTCTACCTTAATGCAAGACTGAAGTAAATGCATAAACATGTTATGTGCTTACTTTAAAAGTAAATTGCCCTGAACCATCACAATTATCCTCTTTTAGTTATAATGTCTTCCACAATTAAATGATATAGGTATGATGGAGAAAGATGTTAACAGTATTTAAAGGCTTTTTCATACCAAATGATTTCCAATCATTTCCCCTTTTACCAGACAAATCAGTCCATCATATTCTTAGCTAAAATGGCTTTAGCTTGAATGAGGTAAGTCTATTCTATAGATGCAGCTTTATTCCATGATTTCTTTTCTCTCTTTTTGTAGCAGGTGATCAAAAATGTTACAGCATTATGACAAACTTAAGTAAAATGCAACTTACTAAAATTTTGACAGTAACACAACATTCTTTTTGTCACAATACTGCCACTTTCAGAATTAACTTGTCATGTATTGGTTACATCATTTATGGAGGAATTTTGTTTGTTTCCAATCACACACCTGTCTGAATTAGTATTGGGCAGTAGTTTATTTTAAGCTATCTCATTATTAATACAAGTCCGGTAGGCTTAATTGTTTCCCATGGGATTTTCCCATCACATTTAAACTGAATGAACCTCCACACTGGATCAAATATGGTGTGTGTTCAGAAGCTTAGGCACTAATCATTTCCCTCATATACTACATAATACCTCACTTTGCATACCTGCTGCAGGCATAAAATTAGAAAGCGGCCTTATTTCACACTTGCAAAACAGAGCTGGGGCTTTATTTCACACTTGCAATCAGACAGAGGGGCTTTATTCCAAACTTGCAAAGTAGGAATGGGGCTTTATTCCAAACTTGCAAAGTAGGAATGGGGCTTTATTCCAAACTTGCAAAGTAGGAATGGGACTTTATATTACACTTGCCATCAGGAAGAGGGGCTTTATTCCAAACTTGCTAAACAGGAATCAAGCTTTATTCCACACTTGCAAAACAGAAATGATTCTTTATTCCATACTTGCAAAACAAAGAAGGGGCTTTATTTCATTCAGTTTGCAAAACAGGAATGGGGCTTTATTCCACACTCGCAAAATGAGACAGGGGCTTTATTCTACACTTGAAAAGCAGGAATGGGGCTTAAATCTACACTTACAAAGTAGGAATGGGGCTTTATTCTACACTTCAAAATGAGACAGGGGCCTTTATGCTACACTTGAAAAGCAGGAATGGGGCTTAAATCTACACTTACAAAGTAGGAATGGGGCTTTATTCTACACTTCAAAATGAGACAGGGGCTTTATTCTACACTTGAAAAGCAGGAATGGGGCTTAAATCTACACTTACAAAGTAGGAATGGGGCTTTATTCTACAGTTCAAAATGAGACAGGGGCCTTTATGCTACACTTGAAAAGCAGGAATGGGGCTTAAATATACACTTGCAAAAAAGGAATGGGGTTTTATTCCACACTTGTAAAATAGTAATGGCGCTTTAATCCACACTTGCAAAACAGGAAATGGGCTTTATTTCACACTTGCAAAATGAGGAAGAGACTTTTTAATATGCTCTGTCACCCATTTTAAGGAAGGGTTTTCTACTGGAGGAGTTGATTTCTGTTCTCCTTTACATTTACCTGCTGTAATAAATTGAGAGAAATGGATTAACCCTTTCTCTTTTACTGTTAGCATACATGTTTAAGTACATCTTTGGTAAAATTCCAAAACAAGAGTGTAAAATAAGGTCGCTTGACATGAACTTTAAAAGAAAATACTACAAAGAAAAGCATCTTCTTACGAGGCTTCATTCTTTTTATGAAAAAGGAAAACATTTCTCGAACCAGTAATTAGTAAATTTTCTACATTCATTACAGTAATATTGTGATACTAATCTTTAATCTGAAAGATTTATGATCAATGTATCCATTATTTACACTTACAAGATACTACTCCACAGTTTAAAGTTGACACTTTAACTAATCAATGTAAGCAGAGGTAATCTATCACACCATTAAAAGCCTAGTTCCTGGTAACTGTCTCATTTTGAGAGAAAAACCTGACAATTAATATAAATATGAAAAATTACGAATATCTGGCATTAAAAAAGTAAAAGGAACCCCTTTAACAGATGAAATGCTAATTATGAGCAACTTCTTTTTCAGTCATATACCATTCTTAATTACAATGCTGTGGTTGTGTATAAACTTAAATCATAATGAAGTTTTAAGGTAAAACTTTGGGTTAATCCTTTACAAAACCCAAAAATTTATGACAGTCCTAAATTGAAAGAGCTTGCAGACACACTTCAAACTTGACGAAACTGAAAAAAACATTCTGATAGGGCAGAAAACTGTGTGAAAAAAGGAGAAATTGCTCATTAAAAGCAATTTCTCATTTTCCCAAAATGTTTTCAAGAGTCGTCTGCAACAAACTGGTCAATATCAATATTGTTTGGTAATGGGTTAATAAAAAATCACTTAGTGGACCCAGCTTCATGTATTTGTTGTTATTATTTAAAGGTTGAACTGAAGTTCTTAACGCTTGCACAAATTCTGGTAGGAGGTAATGTATCGAGGTTTATGGAGTAATGGGTTTACAGTCAATGGCTTCCAGCAGCCTTCACGAAAAGGGATAATCTCTTTAAAATATCCACTTCCTAATCTAGACAAAATAAATGTCAATAATCTCATAAGGGTTAAACTCAAGTAGGGCACTCATAAACCCTTTTCCCCACTTATTCAAGAATTTAAAAACTTGAAACGTGTGTACAAAAACAGAGGTCCAGATAAAGAGCATGTCAAAGTCATTGGCATGAAGTATTTCCAAAATGTAATATATATCCTTTACTGTGGGTAGTCATCAGAATCATCCAGACAAGACAATTGAGATAGTATCCTCACAGGGTCCTCTCTTGGCCTTTTAACCCATTTAATACCAAACAATACTGACATTTGACCAGTTTGTTGGAGACGATTCTGGAAAACATAGTGGGAAAAGGAGCAATTTCTCCTTTTCCTACCATCAGGGTTCTCTCTCGCTAAAATTTTCTTTGCGCCAACACTTGCGCCAAATTCAAAAAGTTGGAGCCAAATTTAAAAAAATTGGAGCCAAATTCAATAAGTTGGAGCCAAAATAAGGGGAAATCCTTCATCAGGGTCATCTATGGTTCTAAAGAGGTTCTCAAGTGTTCGTTTGTTCTATCTATTTCTAAGCGCTGTTTTCATTAGGTTCTATGGACTAAATCCTCTCTCACACTCAACATTTGAAACAGGACATAGCAGAAACATTACTTTCACCTTGGAGTCATATAATAACTATTTCCTGTCCTCCAAGCCTCCTTGAAATTACGGTTGTCAGATGTCAATTGATTTTTAGTGGAAGCCATATTCAACGACTGAGAAAATCAATTTAAAGTCATTATTGTGTTGGATCAGAATTAAATGTCACTTAGAGAAAATCGCGGATTTTATACACCGAAACTTCGGTGCATAAAAGAGTTTCAGTTATTTGTCAATCAACACAACTGACTTTGCCGATGTTTGATGTCAACTTCTTAAAAGAAGCGTGAGGGCAAAAATTTTGATTGGAAAGCGATTTAAGTAATCAAAGTCATAATTTCCATATAATTGAAGTTGTAAAAGTTGGCAAATGACTAAATGGTGTACATGAGAAAATGTCACCTTCAACGAACTTGACAATCAACAGATAATGGACTAAACAAGTATGAAAACAGGATTATCCCGTATCGGAAATGGGGTCCCCTCGGAAATGACATTTGATAAACAAGCTGGTTCCCGAGTTCTAATTCAAAGTGCTGCGATTACGGGAACCATCGATACATGGTTCTTGGCTTTAGAGTAAAAACAAATCGATATTGACTCGAGATCAGCAACCATGTGATAAACAAACATAAAATTCTCACGGAAAATAGTCGGCGCCAGCAACTTTCGCCAAATTTGTTTTTCTTGCACCAATTTCTTAATTTTGTCGCAAATGGCGCCATTTGCGAAGGCGAGCGTGAACCCTGCTACCATGTTTTCTGTCCTATCAGAAGATTATCTTTCAATTTCATCACTTTTTGAAATGTTGTCTGCAAACTCTTTCCATTTGGGACACTCCAAATGTTTGTGTTTGGTAAAGGTTTAAGTGCTGTTAGGTCCCAGCCCTTGATTTTCAAAATTAGCACTCCCCCAGCATTTTAATTGCTTTCACAGCATTTTAAATTTTGGTCCAAGAGGCAGTTTACTTGCTTCTGACATTGTTTGTTATATTCGATTATGTTTTAAACCAGTAATATGAAATTTGTCTTTTGATTAAAAAATACACCTACTATTTCACCATTTTGGGATGCATATTTAGACAGAAATTGACATGGGAAGGAGTTACCAGCTATTATGCCAAATATCCCTCCCCAGCATCAAGCACCAAAACGCCTGAATCATTTCTTGGGGGAAGACCCTGCCACAATACAGGCTTTATACATCTCATAAAGACAATTTGATAAAAGGGATAAAATGTCTCTAACTGGCCCTCTGGATTAACAGTAACACACATCAAGAGAGAGAATTACAAAAACCTACATTTCATGAAAACTGGTTTTAAACCCTTTTGAAAGGCCTTTTACTGTTAGTTATAGATTACAAACATGGTTGACCAAACTCAGTTATCTATATAATCAGCACTTTTTCAATACATGAAAAATTGTGAGAATCAACATCATAGATCTCACAGTTTACAAAAAGAAATCTACTAGACTATTATATTGTTTTCAAATTGTGGATGTTATGAGTAGAAAGAGATCACAATGTCTGCATTATTTGAGCAAATGGATTTGTGTAAAAACACAATACTGGGAATAGAAGTGTTACATGAAATGAAATTTTTCAAACAAAAAATAAAAGACTTTTATCCATTTAATGTATTCAACAAAATACTATTCTGCCAAGGAATGAAAATGAAAAGATAATCAAAATATCGGTTTGGTGTCAGATTAACACCAAATCTGAGAGCTAAAATAAATTCTGTAAGTTACATGGTGTCCATTTTGTACTAATAAAATCTAAACACTTCTGAAATCATTGACTTATAAAAAATGATTCTTTCAACATCAATGTTCTTATTAAAGTCGAGAAAAATAAAAATAAAAAATATTATTCTAAAAAGTTTGATTGAGTATAGAAATGTTGACACCGTAACTTACAGAATCTCCACTACAATAAGTTTCTATTTTACAATAAATACCAACTGTGGAAACTAGTAAAAGAGTTTAACAGTTCCTTTCTTAATTATGAACATGTTAATTGCAAAGTATTGTTTGAATTGCAACTTATAGTAATAGTAGAAGCTGCAACATCATGAAAAAGCGTAAGTTACGAAGACACAAATTTCAAAACCCTAAAGACGTTTTGCAGTTTACTAGATCTTTAATAAAAATAATCATAACATAACACACATGTTTCAGATGGAAAAAATGGTGAAATAAATACTTGAATTCACACATAGACAAGTAAGCTAAAATTTATTAAAATATGTGAAACAATCACTGAAAATGATAGTTAAACACACTGTCCAATTATGTCAGCAAAAATGACAAACAAGGGTTTTTCTTCCAATGATGAAATGGTCTGTTATCATCTCGTTCAGATCCAAGACTGCTGCTTTCACTGAAATCCTCTGGCATTTGGATCACCTACAACATATAATATCATATGAATAACTATTTGGGAAAAAAAATATAAAAAAAATGCATCACACCTTTAACTAATTCCACTCTATGGGATATTGTGGTTGTTACAAATTGACAGCAATAGCAGACACCATTAACACTGTTTCTAAATAACATTTTCTGTGTGATATTTAATAGAAACAATGGCGAAGAAAGAAAAAAAAGTTTAAAATTGTCACCATTGCAAACATTTTTTCTAAAAGTGAAACAAAGGTATTTGACCAGACTCTCATTACGTTCGTTACAAAAGACACCATGGTGTCTGTGTAACGATCAAAATTCAATGAAATACCGCTCCATAATTGTTGCGAGTAATAAACAAATCTAAAACCATAGCTTGACAATAAATAAATAATTACCAAGGACTACTTACAATAAAAACATTTTTCTGCCTTGTAAGTTATCCATCAATTCCTCTCATGACAGCTTGTACGTTTCAATGGACACCATTTTGAGGAAGCGTCTGCATTCCGTAAGTTACAGTGTTGTTACGGACGCGAAGAACAATATTTGGGTAAAAATAGATCCCACATTTCAACTATGTAATGAAAATATGTGTTTGTGTGTAAAGTTCATCACTCTAATCGCTGATTGGTCGGATATTTTTAGAAATTAGGGTATAGGATTGTCTAGTCTAGGGGAAAAAGTCGTAAGTTACATGTGGACACCAAACACAGTGTCTATGGAAAATTAGCAGTATGTTCTATTCTGCTCCGAATTTTGCGCAACAACTTGCCATAGTGTCATTTGAAAAGTGTGTTAAACTCAAATATATGCAAAATTGAATATTTCTGCCTTCATATGTCAGTCTATTTTTAGCCAAATGTCAACCTTTGCTGTGGACACCATATGTAACTTACGCTATTGGATTATTGAAGATAGCACTCTGACTTTCTATTTCGGAAATTCTGTCTGATCTTCATTTTGATAACTTTGAAAACCAATATTACTTTGATGAACCAATTCCTGTTATTTTTATTTTCACATTTAAAGAATAATAAGCAAGTCCGCGAAGGCTGAATTTCCATGTAACGTTTTTTGGGTGAAATTAAAGGACTTTTTCGGGGGATAATATCAAATTAAAAAAAAACTAAGACACATATTCCAAAAAACTAAAAAGGTTTTATCTCCTCATTCTTAATTGCATACACACAGTTTCTCATGAAATGGATTTTCATACAAAAAAATGTGTTTTTTAGTGAAAAATATCAGCCACCCCTTATTGTCCCAGTATTGTATTTTTACACATTTATTTTGACACTTTGCAAAAAGATGATTCTACATTGGTAACATAGAAATGTGTGAAAGTTGAAGAATTTCAAAAACCTGAAATCTGTAGTTCATTATCCTGAAAAAGCATGTTTGCATTATATAAGGATAAAAAGTCTCAAAAACCTGAAATTCAGGAATAGACCTGAACACATTCACCCATGCATAGATCTTGATACAAGTTGTTTATAGTGTCTGTTCCTGCAGACAACATAAAGCATGGTAAGGGTTCCAGCACTAAAGGCCAATGGCTTTGTTTACCTTTTTCATGCAGATACGCCTGATATATAAACAAAGACTAAGTGCAAGATAAAAATTTGCGGAAAATCTTTTGGGTACAGAGGACTTGCTTTTTTTTGGAAAGGGGAAATATAAATCTTAAAAATACTTTCTAAACTAGTCTTGTCTTTCTTAAAACATTTAAGGATTTCTGTCGGTTCTTTAAAAAAGTGCAATCAAGTGACTCATCTAGTTTAATAGGATTAGCATGAAACAATTTGTAGAGAAAAGGAAGTCTTATTGCAACTTTGTATGCAATATTGTGACCTTGAACCAAATAGCTGCTATTACTTGTGCTATTACACAAGATTTATTGGTACCATATCTTCATAAATCCTTTATTACATTTAGAGTGTATGGTATGTTTAGAAACAAAAGCATTGCTAGAGTAAAGGATAACACAGGAAACCCCCATTTAAGCTATCAGGAAGTGGTTCTTTTTTCATAGATTTAGGACTTAACACCTCTCTTGAATTACAGGCAGCTGAAAGATTGCTGTAAAATGACTGCAGAAACAAACCCTATAAATACCTTCAGTCAGTATACAATAGTATCACACATAAACTAAGTTGAGTGCAAAGTGGTATCTGAATAAATAGTTGATGAGTTGGGGACTACTTTTGGGTTCACCACATACTGTCACTTTTATATTTATAGATTTTGACAGGGAGACAATTCTATTTTTGACAGATTGTACAACACTGAACATATCAAGGTATAATTTTAATCTTCTAATTTACAGTTTCATTAACAATAGAAATTAGATTGAGTGACATATCTCCAATTTAGAAACAATAACCTAACTGTTTTAATTTCTCTTAAAAGGCACATGTTCTTTGAGATATAATGAAAAGAATCTTTCATTTAGAAAAAAGTGGCATAAATAACAGTTTCTTCTCTTGTTTGCTTTCTCACATCTGGTTTAAACTGATGGTTAATTGTAAGACTGGTGATATAGTGACTGACTTTTTGAGATCTGATTTTCCGATTTAAAGTACATTCGCCATTCAAAGTCAATTAATAAGACAACATATGCAAAATAAACTTATATACCACCAAATAATTGCATTTATTGCTGTTAAACAAATAAGTAAATGCTTAATAGGTTTTACACATTCCAGTGCACATGCGCAGAAAATTTATCTGGAGCAAAAATTTGACACCTTGTGTTAATTAAACCCTTTTTACAAAGTTGATATGCGGAATACAGACATGTTAAGTGCATGGATTGATTAAAAAAAGATTAATTCACAATGAATTGTGAGTAAGATCATTTGTTAATTCACAATAACAATAGAAATATTGGTTTTCAAATGTTGCTACAAAATTTTTGTCGCATTTGTCCTGCATTTAAAGAATCGTTCAAAGGTTTGATGTTACAGGAGATGATGCCTGATGGTGAGATAATGCCTGATGGTGAATTCAAAAATTTCTTAATATTTTCCGATTGTCTCAAAATGTGTAAGTCCCTGTAGGAGTTTGACATCATAGGAAGATAGATAGATAGAATTAATTTGACTAGAGTATCTCAGTCTGTAGCATGTCTCACATGAAATACACAAGTTCTTATTATTTCATACACATAATGAAGTTGAAGACACTGAACAGTGAATATCAAACATGTTCAAGTGTCAAAAAAATCAGTAGTAAAATCAGCTGACTGAAAAGATTGTTGAACAGGTCTGATGACGAAATTCCAGCAGAAGATTGCTGACCAACAAGAAATGCATGGAAATGAAATGAAAACTTAAATTATCCATTACTAAAAGAAATGCCGAGGAAGATAAATGAAGGACATCAAAATAAATGTTTTTATTTCATAGACAAGATTATCAGCCATTTGAGTTCAAAATAATGAGAGCCTTTCAGTCATTTTCACTTTATTTATTTAAGGTGTCAGAAATGTTCATGTATCAGTCACACATATTTCACTTATGTTCGAATGATATCAAGCGGTATACAGGGCAAACTATACTTCTTCTACTAGCTGCATTAAATGTAAACAAATACTCCAGTTTGACATTTGACAGGATGTAAGAAATCTAACTGTACACCGTCTCAGGCAACACCTACCGCTTTGAGGGCCGGCAAGCGATCTTTTGTCATCTTATTTGAAGCTCAAACACAAAACGTAGATATCCAGTTACCCAAACACCTCACTTATAATCCTGCAAACTACTGTACCGCCATGAGATATGTTAAAACAGGAAAAATCGATACAATTTTAATATCTTCACCATTCCCGTATTTAGATAGGGATTGCGCATGCGTTTGTTTTGACATACTGTTCCGGTTCCGTTTTCGAGGTCAAAGGGAAATTGGTTCCCGGCGTCAATTTAAAGTTGGTGGAAAATTACCCGCGAATTCCGGTTCAAACCGACCCCGTCAGGATCCATAGATTTCGCAAGTTTGCGCCACAATCACAGCCCCTTGTAAATCAGACAACATCGCTCTTATTTTCGGACGACATTGGTGAAGAAAGATAATCTAGGTAAAATGAATCTTCATTTATTCGATTTAATGTAAAACATTCTCCTGAAAAGCTGTTAAGGTTAAGAAAACTGCCTTTATTTGTGTGACGTAAGTTCTCTAATTCATTGCTCTGAAACTGAAAGTCTCTTAATTCATTGCTCTGAAACTGAAAGTCATCGTCTTCGATCAAAATTAAATTGATACAAAGGGTTCAAAGTAAACAAAGAACAAATTTCTAGTTAAAGTCTTCAATGTTAGTCATAAGGACTTGAAATTTTCTATTGATACTGTTTAACCAGGATGACCCTTTGTTTTTGCGTCTTTTTCTTGACTGCAAGCTTCTAAACCGAGATTGACTATATCTATTTACTGAAAGCTTAATAGATTCATATATTTCAAAATGACTGTGATATCCAATTTCAATATTTGCCTAGCAAGATGCTGATTCATAAGCCATGTTTATTTGTTTGTTCCTTCAGCCTCTCGTCTGGCCTAAATTTAATGATGTTTTGTTTTTCAATTTCTTTTACGTCGATTGTGAAGGAGGCTTTATAGCCCATCAAGTCACTCTCGATGACTGCTTCTTGGAGAATACACCAGTAATCGCACCAGTTTGAGGGCTAGCCCCGGCAATTCTCACCTCGCCTAACAGGGATTTGAACCCGGGACCCTCGGTACAATAGTCGGACGCTCTACCACTGTGCCACTGCTGCTTTTATGATAACATTTATTGCATGTTCTTTACTTTGATGGTATCATTTCTATCTAATTGATTATTAAAGTTAACTATTGAAATCTGTAGATAATAAGAACCAACATAACTGCTGCTCATCTCGGAGGACATTAATGGAACAATCTACCTGCCACACTCCAAACAGCTGACATAGAGGATTCTTTCAAACAACTTATCCCTGTTTCTGTCCTTATTCCCTTACTGTATTCTGAGAAACTAAATTGTAAATAGTTTTAACCATGTGTTTTTTGTTAGGCACTGGCGCATAGTTTTAAGTTGAAGGAGTGCCAAAAACTAATAGAAGTCCATATCAGCCAAATGCTACATGTATGCATGATGGAATTGAGACATAGCGAAACACAAGAAATGTCAAAATGCTGAAAAAAGACTGCACAACTGATTTTTGAGAGTACTGTTTATGTTAAATTGATATTTATGACTAGTGTTTGAAAAAGGTGAAGGGGAAAGCATTGTAGGGTTGAGGAAGGCAGATAGAGGAGGGGGGACCACCAGTCCTTACCTGTGATCATGTATTATGATTTAAAAAAATGATTGCTTTAGGCTTAAATTAGTCCACCCTATTCCATTTATATACATGTCGATGCACACAGATCATTAAGACTGATTCTTGTTATGTTTTGGGTTTCATATTCAGGTATGCTTTACATATTTGACTTGTACATGTTTTCAGATCATGCAGCAACAGGCAGAAGATCAAGCCCCAAGGTTCAAAGTAAGTTAAATTTTGATTGATCTGGACTTGCATTTCGATGTTTATCTATTTACCAATCTGTGATTATCGAGTCCAATTGGTGAAAGATAATTATTGTGAATGCTTTGTCACATTAATACAAGTGCATTTTTGGATTACCATGTCTCCCAGGGGTGGTAAAAACAATTTGTCCTTTTGCCATTGTTCAGAAGGTTTTATACAATGATTTTTTTTACTGGAATTAACTATTTAACCAATATACTGACTGAAAACTACATGAAAAGAAGTAGCATTTATGGGCAAGTATATCAATATCCCATTTTGGAACCCCTGATGGTAAAAAACATAGTGAAACTTTATATGAGTGTTTTTTGTAAACCCTCAAAAAAAGACTGAAAACACTGATTGAAAACTGTTAACGATATTTGAATTTCTGAGAAGGTCTAGGACATGCAGGGCAATGTTGACTATTTTATTACCATCCCTGATCATACATTTTCTTTAACTTGCCATATTTTCCTGAATTATTTCAAGGGAGAGATTTTTCTAGTCTTGAGATGTCAAAAAATGTCAGTTCTTGAATACTGTCCCAAAACTCTTATCTTTTTAATTCCAGCTTGTTTTGGTTGGTGATGGAGGTGTTGGAAAAACAACATTTGTGAAAAGACATTTGACAGGAGAATTTGAAAAGCGCTATGTCGGTAAGTTTTACATTAATAGTCATTGATATCAGTCATAGAAACTTGATTGTGAAATATCAGCAATATATATGATCCAAAATTCGTTGTCCATCTCAAAATGTTTGGTGTCCAGGATTTTCATAACATGATACATAAAATATAAACTAACAAAAATGATTCTATTGAAGTCAAACATGATTCTATTGAAATCAAACAGTCAAACTGTGATATTGTCAAGTTCACTATTAACATGTTTATCATTATATTGTGATGTTTTATTCGCCCCAAATTTGGAGATGTAACTTTGACACCATGTACCTTTATGCTATTAATTATGAAAATATATTAACAATTGTTATGAGCCTAAGCTCCTACCTTGAATAATCATCAACTACATCTTTTGTAGCATAGATTTTCCACTCAGAAGTGTAAGGAGGTTAAAAGAAAAGTGAATTAGTGAGATGTAACTTGGACACATAGGATTTTCAACTAAATTGGTGTCAAAAGTTACATCTAATAAAAATATATCCTAAAATGCTATTAAAATCAAAATCGTATTTTAATTCATGGTACAATGCAATCTTTATTTTGCTTATGAACGTAAGTCTGTACTGCTAGGAGAATTTGTCGTAGTAGGCAATAAAAAGAAGAAAAAAAATAGAAGAATCCATTTCGAGATGTAACATTTTGGACACAAAAGGGGGCCCATTTTTATTTTCTAGAAATAACAGAAGTGCTTAGGCATCTATAAAATTGATTTACATGGATGATGGGTTTATGCAATTTGAAGAAAACAAAGTATCATTGTAAAAAAAATGATTAGTCATATACCTTTGTATAAAAGTTATAACTTAAGAGATGTAACAGTTTGGACACGAATGTTACATCTCAAAGGACATATTTCAAAATCTTATTTTTTCACCATTTAACAGAGCCTCTGCTATTTTGGAATCATGCTTTAGGACGGAAAATCATTTTTATCTTCTATTTACGGTGTTAAAGGCAAAATGTGTTTGTCTGTGCCTCAGGGTGCAACTTCAATACAGTATATGTATGAGCTATAAAAGAAAATTATAAAAAGGTGTCCCCATTTCCACCACATATTGTAATTCTTTACCTGATAGAGAAAAGCTGTATTTAAATTGATTTATACTTATCGTTATTTAATAGCTCTTGTTAATAAGATAAGAAACTACATGAACAATCAGCTGCAAGTTATGGTAAAACGTGATTCTTTGAGATGTAACAGAAATTCCTGGACAGTGAATTCTGGATCATATTAATTTACTAACACATCATTTGTTAGCATCAAGTGCTTTATACTTTTATTCTTTCAAGTAACCAACTGAATAAGCCAAGCTTGAAAATGTTTTGAAAAAATCACAAGAAGTGATTGATCACTTAAGAGTCTCTGATAGACATCTAATTCACTGAGACATATTTATCAAGCCATCAAACATCACTTAAGAGTCTCTGATAGACATCTAATTCACTGAGACATATTTATCAAGCCATCAAACACACTAAAGATATTATTATAATAAAGTATGCTTTATCACTGTTGAATGATCACAGGGATAACCTATGGTTTAGACTGAATATTTTCTTGCATTGCCATATATATCAGCAGAAATTTAATTTGCCAGGATATTTTGAGGTTTCCATAAGTATTCTTGGGTTCAACTTCTAATGACTCTTATCTTAACAATTCTTTTAAGGAATTTGCTGTCCTTTTACTGCCATCATGTACAGTACTTCAGTAAGGCTCATCAGGTCAGTAATTCAGAATTTTTAAGGTAGTGTTTGTTTGTCAATAGGCTTTTAACTTTTTATATTGTGTTTTCCAGCAACACTTGGTGTAGAAGTCCATCCTCTGCGTTTCTGTACTTCACGAGGAGAAATCATATTTAATGTATGGGACACAGCTGGTCAAGAAAAGTATGGTGGTCTGAGAGATGGTTACTATATTCAAGGTATTTATATTTGAGTTTGGTTAATATAGAAACACCTTCCACTTATTATATAAAAAAAAAATGTTGTCTCTTATCAAGTGTGTTAGAATCAAGTTTCGATAGGGAGATGCTTATAGATAGATTATCCCTCTCCGCATGGGTTCAAATCCTGGGAGGGATATGGATTTTCATGAGAGGCAGTCTCCCGACTGACTTATGGAATGCCGATGGTTCTACCCGCCTTGACCAGCCCTTATGGATCAGTTGAGTATGGGGTCTTCCTCCATCATTAATAGTCGGGCATTGCTACATAACTGAAATAATTTTGATGTGATGTAAAACCTACTTAAAAAAAAAATAGATAGATTATCCTTATTCAAATCAAACTCCCTGGAAGGAATCAATTTGACAGTCAGTCTTTCCCAGTCCTGACTGGCAAATTTTATTTTGGACCGCCGTAAAATCACTTTCGGACAGTCCATGTGTCCATTGTTTTTTTTTTTAAAAAAAACATTACAAAATCATGAAATACCACGTAAATCTGCACTTTTGTTAGTCCTATGATTCAAACATAGGTATTTCATTCTACAATACCAGGTGTTACACTCTGGATCATTGGAGTTGCGTTTCTGTCGATAATTTAGAGTATTTTCGGTCTTTAGTGTTTGAATAAGTTGGAGCCAATGAACTATTTCCTAACAAATGCTGATAACCTTTACCTTTCAATCATTATTATCACTATAGTTCAAAAATTAAGACTGGAACTTTTGATATTGGACAGGAAACAATTTCAAGACTACCGATCCAGTAGACAACCAGTTTTCACCATATTTCAGAAAGACTGCACTGTATGCATCTTTACTAGTATTTCCCTAATTGCAAGTTAATAAACACTTAAACATATTGCTTATATGTTCCTACAGAAAGATCGATTGTAGTCGAGTGAAAAATTGTATTTCAGGTCAGTGTGCTGTCATAATGTTTGATGTTACATCAAGAGTCACCTATAAAAATGTCCCAAATTGGCACAGAGACTTGGTGCGAGTCTGTGAAAACATCCCAATCGTCCTGTGTGGTAACAAAGTGGATATAAAAGACAGAAAAGTAAAAGCAAAAGCAATTGTCTTCCATCGAAAGAAGAATCTACAGGTGAGCATATGTTAAAGATATCAAATTGATAACTGGGTACAACAAAAAGGGATCCAAGATAAAATATGATTTACATGTGTCTATATGACATCAGACAATGTCTCTGATAGTGCAGTCAAACATGGGGGAGTGTCTACACCTTGAGACCGGCTCCTATTGGCCTGAGCATTTTCTTGATTAAAGTATATTGTCAATCCTCTAAGTTATACACATTGACTAGAATATGTTGGATGGTCTTTAAATTATGAATGATTAAGACGACTTTTGATAAGGGATTTGTTTTTATTGAGTTCAATGAAAGAGAGATACTTTCAGTAGGGTAAAAGACTTGTCCAAATAAATCTAAATGCAATTTCATTGAATATGGATAACTTTTTTAAAAATGAAGAAAGTATACACATTATTGTACACAAATGATTGTTTGAAAATCCAAATAAGTGTTACCTGAAGAACACAGGATTCTCATACTCGTTCAACAAATTTGTTATGTTACACACTACGGGACATATCCCTCACTTTTCAAAAATATATAACCAACCAGGCATATTACCCAAAACACCATAGCTTTGCAAGTATACTCCCAGTAAAGAATTTAAGATTTAAGCAATTGACAAATTTTGATCATCCTGCAGTAACATTCCATAAATTTGTGACCTTTTTACTGAAATACAATTTTCACCTTAGAATGTATTTCTATTGGTTCATCATTAATGTTTTAACAAGGGCGTTTTAAGCATTGGAACAAAAAGCTTGTTTTGATTTTAAGTATAGCCACATCTGTCTTCAGCTTTGACATAATGAACAAAAGCCATTTCAGCACCAGCTCCCAGGCTGTTCATAGATTTAACTGCACTACATTCGAGTCCTTGTGCTTACAATGGCTTTAAGTTATATTGTTACAGTGTGTCTTTTAAAGTTGATTGCATTTGATATTTCTGAAGCCTGTATTTGTTGGAAAAGATTATATTTTGAATGAGCTATTTCAAAGTTCGTCCCTTTAAGCCAAGACTCATTCATTAGTGTATGTTTCCTCGTCAGCATAGACAATGAACTGCATGCTGATGAACAGAGATAATTATGGGATAATGTTTTCTATTTACAGTACTATGATATAAGTGCAAAAAGTAATTACAACTTTGAGAAGCCATTTTTGTGGTTGGCCCGTAAACTTGTAGGAGATCCCAATTTAGAGTTTGTTGCCATGCCAGCTTTAGCTCCCCCAGAAGTACATATGGACCCAGCTCTTGCAGAACAAAATGAAAGAGAACTTGAGGTAAGAATTTAATGTGATTTGCTTCTCTCTATACCTTCAGTGTCTTGAATTATTTTCTTTGATAAGCAGGATAGTTTCCATAAACAGTCAATGCAGCTTTTTTTCTCCTTTTGAGATGTCAGATAGATTTAGATCCTTTTTTTATTTCAATTTATATATCTACCTTACATAATCAGAGATTTAGGGAGAAATTTATTTTGGAGACAATTAATATCTTATTTATTATTTTGTAGAAAATAAGAATTCATCATTTGACAAGATTGAAAAATGTTTATTATCATTACTTTTAAAGCTACCTTGGTTTATTGGACTTTTGTCCTCATGAAAAGCACAACTTGACAAGAAGAATTCATATGTGAAATCAAATGAATTACGTGGCAGAAGTAGCTTATGAAGATCCATTGTGTTTTAAAAATCCAGAGTTGAAAATTTTATTTTTACACTTACGTCACACCAAATAACTTGGGGATGTGTTGGGAATTCAATTTGTCCAAATTGCCTTACTTGTCCACTCAATTGCCTAGCTTGTCCTAAAGCCTAAACGGTCAAACAAATCCTTACTGAAATTTACCATACTACGGACAAGAGCAGAAAGGGATTTTGCTATCCCTGTTAAGTATTGATTCCATTAAACAAGCATATCCAGTTGTTAGAAGTTGTGTGGTGTACAGGGCTTTTTTTCCTTCAATTGGTAAGAGGCCTAAGCCTGTTGAATTTGGGAAATTTTATCGCTGAAACTGCTGAATTGGGAAGCCTAATGGCTGGTTTGACTTTGAGTTTTTAGGAAAACTGCATGATTTTAAAGAAATTTCCAATTGGGAAGGTGCCTTTTATGGGAGTCTGTTATATTACACAAAAAAGCTCTGGTGTACTTATATCTTATTTGAAGTGTTTTACAGAAATACTATAATGTTGTTTTGTCTATTTATTTACAGGCTGCCACTTGTGTAGCTCTACCTGAAGATGATGAAGAGGGATTATAAAGACAGACCGAACACCAAATCATCTCATCACCACATGCAACGTCAAAAGTGTGTTATGAACAATTGATAACCGTAGTATCATCTGTGGTAACATAAAGTGGACATACATCATAATATGGCTGGACTTTGTGGAAAGTTGTGGGGTGTTAAACATTCGATTTAGCTCTTTTGTGAATGCTAGTGGTATAAGGAGCTCATTTCTCACACACTTGTAACATATTCTTGGCAGATGACTGATGAGAAAAGGGTCATTAAAATTATTTAAATTTTCATTCTGTTTAATGGAATTATGCTTCATTTTGTGAGCTAAAGACTGATTTTAATGGTAATACATTCATTTTTCTTGTTTTTATTGAATGAGAACTAATCTCAACATAACATCTCTTAAAATATATTTCAAAGTGGACAAATATGATGCAAATATACAAAATCATAATTGATAGCAACTTACAGATGATAAAGTAGTTTTCTGAATTTTTCATATGGGGGAAATACTGGAAGGAAAGATTCGGTCTTGCTTTTAATCCTTAAATAATCGAAAATATTTAGATGTTGTCTGTATAGTTTGTTGCTCAAGCGGATCAATTTCCACCCATGTAGCTGGGTTTTGGGGGGAAAAGCCTTAAAAATTTCTTTTTATATATTCCTTCCTTACATGTAACAGAAGGCATGAAAATCATTGTAACAATGGGCAAAATACTCTTGAGTCATACCTATTTTTGGTGGAATTATAAAAGGAGGCTGTCTTTTGTAATATTTTTAAAATAAGAAGCTCATGTACGGTTTCTAAGATGATTGGAACCAAATTCTGTAGTTGGTTGACACATTTCAGTTTCAGGTATTGAAATTGGGAGGTGATCAATGAGAAGAGCATGTGTATGGCAAAACATACATTTGGGAGATAAAAACCTGTTCATGTTTTACTGTTGTAATGCTTATATACTTAATTGTGAAATTATGGTTGGACATTATTTGCATGAAATCAGTCTTGTTTAGAGCTTGATAAACCTCATAAGAATTGTCTTAATCTTGAGTCTAAATCCATTCTTTATTGTGTAAAAGAAATGAACAGGGTTCTTCGATGCGTATCTGAGAAAATTTGAAAATTAACAATAAAAAAAGTGACTGAATTAATCAACAGAACTTATACTTCATTTTTCAAATGTAAACACTTTAAAACTAAAGGGCTGAATCTCCTTGTATATAGTCAGACAGATTGTGTGATTCTTTGGCATAACAGACAGTGGAAATGGGTTTTTATCTCGCCTATGTATTGTCAATTACTTGAATGTTTTTTTATGTAAAATGACAATTTGAGATTGTTGCTAATTTCGGTAAAATACTGTAACTCGTGACATGATATTTAGTTATAATAAAAAAAGAACCATTGTGAATTTTAGTTCACTTTTTTTTTTTAATCTTTAAACATGGTGGTCTCGAACCAATTGCTTGGTTAAACCACAGAAGAGGTCCTTCATGGGCCAATGGTTGAGGTCTAGAACTTGTGATAAGGGAGTCCCAGGTTTGAACCAATTGCTTGGTAAAACCACAGAAGAGGTCCTACATGGACCAATGGTTGAGGTCTAGAACTTGTGATATGGGAGTCCCAGGTTTGAACCAATTGCTTGGTTAAACCACAGAAGAGGTCCTACATGGGCCAATAGTTGAGGTCTAGAACTTGTGATATGGGAGTCCCAGGTTTGAACCAATTGCTTGGTTAAACCACAAAAGAGGTCCTACATGGGCCAATGGTTGAGGTCTAGAACTTGTGATATAGGAGTCCCAGGTTTGTACCAATTGCTTGGTTAAACCACGGAAGATGTCCTACATGGACCAATGGTTGAGGTCTAGAACTTGTGATATGGGAGTCCTAGGTTTGAACCAATTGCTTGGTTAAACCACATGGACCAATGGTTGAGGTCTAGAACTTGTGATATGGGAGTCCTAGGTTTGAACCAATTGCTTGGTTAGACCACAGAAGAGGTACATGGACCAATGGTTGAGGTCTAGAACTTGTGATACGGGAGTACCATGTTAAACCCTCAGCAGCAGCTATGGGCTTATTCTTGGGAGCCCATCTAGTACTGGTAAAAGAATTAACGTAACTGAAACACTGTTGACAAGATATTTAACTTGTTCTGAATAAAATTGTTGCAGCAAGACTATTTCTGATGACAGCATTTGGATTTCTGTGAGGGGTAGTTTTGAGTTGAATAAAGGAAATAACAAGCCTTTAGTCAAGTTGGGTCTTCATTATCATTAAGACAGCTGACTTGGGAATTGTAACACTACTGAAATACAGTTAACCCATTGCTAAACTTTACAATAACAACATTTGACCAGTTTGTTGCAGACGACTATGGAAAACTTTCTATATTTTTGTCTCAAATTGAACATGTCTCAATTGTTAGTGGAAACAGTACTTGAAAGTCACTCGCTCAGGGTAAAATTCTTGTGAGGGCGGTTGGATTTTCATGAAAGGCAAACCGACTTGCGGAATGTCCATGGTTCTACTTGGCTTTTTGGGTACTTGCTCCCATCATAAGAATGGCATCACAACAAAACTGAAATAATCTTGATGCAATGTGAATATATAAAAAACAGGGGTTGCAACATTTTCCTAAGTAATAATATAACTGACAATTTTTGGTGCATTGTTAAATCACCTAAGCCAAAACAAGTTTAAAGTTAATCCCCTGGTTGGTTTGAAGTAAAGAATAGCTCATTAAACAATTCTTGTTTTCTAGACCTTGTGTTTTCCCTTTCCATAACCCTTTCCCACACAATAATGACATTTGACCACTTTGTTGCCGACAACTTTGGTAAACACCGTGGGAAAAGAAATTTCTCCGTTTCCAGCAATGTTTTATACTCTATCAGAAGATATATTTCCAATTTCATCACATTTTGAAATGTCGTCTGCAAACTCTTTCAATTTGGGATAGTCGAAAATTTGGTAATGGGTTAAATGAAGGTACAATATTACAATGTGACAGGTCATTTGAAGTGTCTCAGAGAGACTATTCAAATGATGTGTTACTTTGCAATATGGCTTAGCCCAACATTGAAATAAGAGGGAATGTTGTTTTGAGCTTGGCATCTTAAGCATAAAATGTTTAGTAAAACCATACCCTGGTCAATATTGAAAAAGATCAAAGCTAATTTATGAATTTCAATGGCAAGGAAAGGGGCAGGTTACGAAAATTGATCTTAGTTGCAGTGGTTTTGAATGACTTCTACTGTAGACAAGTCAATACAGATAAAGTGGGAAGTGAATATTTATTTCAATCGGACATCTCGATTTGTAACCTTCATTGCCTTGATAGCCATTTTGTGTAACTGTAGTTAGAAATCCTTTCAGAGTTTTAATTTCACCATCTTCACTAAGGTAGTGTCTGTGGACATTTGTCTACCTGAATAAGATACGACTCTTGAAATTTATGAAAAAGGGATTTACATGTTATCTTTCCAATATTTACTATCTGTGATATATTTATATTGATTTTTGAAACTTCATTTGTTATCTGCCAACTCTCTCATTTGGATACTTTTGAAATTTTGGTTTTACCCCACTTTGTTAGTTGGTTACTATTTCCATGATATCTAATGACTTTGTGGCATCATTGATGCAAGCAATGAGCTCTTATCATTACTTTTGTTACAATGTTTCCAAAGTAAGCAGTATGATATATTCATAAAAAGTTCATGTCACTAATATAATTGCCTTTAATGCATGCTGCTATGGGCAGAAAGTTAAAGGTTGCAAAAAAGGATAAGCAGTGAAGTGCTGTGGTTATTAATGACTCATGGACGAAACAGATTTGAGGAATTTATAACAACACTGGTTGTATTTGTTATCATATTTTATATCCAAAACAAAACAATTCACAAGAGCTAAAACAAATGAGATTTCCTCTTCCGTCCAGTATATTTTGTGTCAGCTCTGACATTCCTGAAACAGAAAACAAATTGTATGAAATATCATTTAATGAACGTTAACCCTTTAAATGCTGGGTAATTGTTGAAAAATAGATTACTGTGTCATCTGCTTTCCAAAACTGTAAATATCTGCTTAATTTTGATGAGGAAAGATACTCACAGTAGCAAACAGATTAGTTCACACAGGCCAGCCGCCAATTCAATTGACGGCTGGGCTGGATCTGACCTGTTTGCATAAGCATGAAGTCAGTTCTAGCACTATAAGGGTTAACATGGATTCGGGAACAAGCCTAACACTATTAACCTTAAAGTTTGCAACTATAAAAGAGTTAAGAATAGCATTGACTATTACCCATGATTTAATTGATCAAACAGAAGGAATAATTGCTCCAAAGATGCATTTTCTTTAATTTTCCTGTATAATCATTTGCACAGATCTATAAAGTTACATAAAACTTAAATACTGATATTCTCCCAACCAGGGATCAGGAAAATGGCGATTTTGCCGGTGTTTGGTTGTACTGGACTGATTGCAAGTTGAGATTTAACCGATTTGGATTCTGAGGTCTCCTGATCCCTGCTCTCAACCTTGTTCATAACATATGATTAGGATGCAGCACATTCGTCATTCGGATACAGTAAACCATTAAACAATTTATTTCTTTTACAATGATCTAAACTTAAAATTACCCATAGGTGCATGATGGTAATTTTAACACCATTATCACATGGGTCCTGACTGCTAATGCACATACTTTTTTTCCATCAAGCCAAAGAAAAGGTTAGGGTTTGTCAGAAAAGAACTAAAAGGTAGGAAAGGTCAAAACTTGTTTCATTTTTTAAATAAATAAACACATGTCCAGAAACTTAAATAAGAAAGTATATAAAAAAAAATCTTTTGAGTGACGATAATTGTTTAAATCATTTTGTGTTGTACTTTAAGAACACCGTCTGTGAGAGAATTTTTTTTAAAGCTTTGTTCATATGACAGACCAATCAAAACAAATTTCATCACTTACTTTCCTTGTTGTCTATTTCTTTCCTTTTTAGCTAGAATCCAATCTCTACTTTTCTTTAATGGTTTTCCTCTGGCATTTCTTATTCTTTCTCTGAAAATCCGTCAGACACATTTCACATTTGCTCTATACAGATAATACTGTTCACACTGGCTAAAAGCCTTTTCTAAAAATGGGAATCATTTTGAAACTCTTCAAAATTGAGGCAATAATAGATGGAAATAAATATGATAGATTATATTTTCATCCTAGAACGGGAATGAATCCATTGAGACAAAAGGAGGAGTTTCTTAAATTAATGTAGACAAGTCTAATTCCATAGCATTTTCCTGATGCATTTAAGATGAAATCAAAAATGACAATCTAAATCACTAATAATATCCATGCAAAATTAGATCAGTTAGCAATGAATGAATCGTTGTGATGGATTTGCTCGATGAGAAAGTCCCTTTTTCAACAAGACAACTTCTTAATCTTATATATTTAAATATTTGCAGTAAAGTTGACTAAAGGCTTCTGAAGAAGGAAAAGAACTAATCAACTTTTTCTTTTTTTCCCTTTTTCAAAGCAATTATTTCAAATTAGAGGCTATGTTCATTAGGGGTAGTAATGCTACTTAAATTCTATTACATGTTTTGCTGGGGTCCTTTTTGATCACTTTTGTGTTACTGTAACTAAAATGTACTGACTGTAAGTATGGTGAAAACAGACAAGGCACTTCATACACTTATATACTTGCAATGAATCCTTTATTGTGGGTACTCAATAGATTTGTCTTGATACCCACAATATAAGGTTTATTTGAATTAGGATTGAAAGCAAGTCTGTCAAGTTTTTTTTAGTCTTGTTGACCATGCAAATATCCATGCTCCTGGTATTTATTCATAATCAACAATTTTTTCCAAGCTGCAAACTTTAAGTGTACACTTACATAATAAAACAGTGGTAAGACAAACTTAATTCTATTGCATTGACTTCATCATAAGGCAGAAAGAATATTTCCTGAGATATAATGCCAACTTACGACCTCTTTAATACAAGAAACTTTACCAACTGAGCTAACAAAGCACTGCTTATATCAGTTAAAGAAGAAATAAGCAAGAAAGGACAGGAAAGGTGGGGCTTATCAATATTTCTCGGGATTGTAATAAAGGACTTTACCTTTTACTAGAGAAGGCTATTTGAGAGTTGCTTGACTGACTGTCTTCTGTTCCTAGTCCTTTAGGGAGCTGTTGGGGAGCACCTCCAGCAAATAGGCATAAAAACATCCTTGGAAAAAGATAAACAATAAAACATTTGTTCTTTCCCTAATGATAGATGTTTGATTGTCTAAAATTGAAATACTTTACAACTCAAAATCAGAAATACTTTGAAATATTGTATTCATATACCATTAAATAATTATATCTTTTAAAGGCACATGAAAGGATATAAGTACAATTGAATTACTGGAAAAATATATGGAGTTCTTTTATCATGTTAATGTCTTAATTATAATATCATTTCTAAGGTGTCTTAATTATTTACTTATTTATATAGGTTTACATCCCATCAATATTATTTCAGTTATGTTGCGATGCCTGTCTCCTAATGATGGAGGAAGACTCCATACTTAAAAGTGTCCATAAGGACCTGTCAAGCCAGGTAGAACTATTGGCGGCATTCCGTTAGTCAGTCAGGTTCCTCTCATGGAAATCCAAATGGCTCCACCAGGATTTGAACCCATGTGTGAAGGAGCCATGTATGAAGGAGCCATGTGTGAAGGAGCCATGTGTGAAGAAGCCATGTGTGAAGGAGCCATGTGTGAAGGAGCCATGTGTGAAGGAGCCATGTGTGAAGGAGCCACATGATTTCAGATTCTGTACCCTAACCAAATGGCCTGGGAGGGTCAAAATTATTCTATTCTTTTATGAATTATATAGAAAAAGTATGACAAAGGAGTTAAGACAAAACCTTAGTCTGTCTGTCACAAACATGTATAAAACGTTCTATAAGGTTTCATTTTTTACATCACATTTACTCATTTGAAGCATTGAATAAGATTTGCATGTCAAATGCAGAAATAGGTTTGCCATTACTTTTATAGCAACATCAAAGTTAAAAGCAAGTTTAGTAAGCCATTCACTTTTGAGAAGAACTTGTTTTAGTATAGCAATAAAACTTCAATACCATTCTGCATGGTTTGGAACTCTTGACTGCTGATGATTGCAATTCATAAAATTTCACATGTGTTTAGGCTTTGATTATAACTCAATGTTCACTAAATGTTTCTTACTTTTTAGCTTTAGTACTGTTTGGATAGTCCACCACTAAGCCTCCAGTGAATCCAGCACGCATTGACTGTTGTGTGATTAACTCAAGCTGCAATGACAAACGATAATTACATTAGACTCTCTTTTTCAGTAAGCTGACATTTGACTGAAGTTATTAGCAAGTGGGTAGGAGGAAATACATCTTGATATAATTTCACATGACAATTATAACCTTCTTCTACTGCAGGTGCTTTAAGAAATGTATATAAAGCAATTATATCATTGAAATAAAAATAATATAACCAAAATGAATGATGATCAATACATACTTGTTCACTACTTTCTGGATACAACTGGAAAATTGCCCTTGATCCTCTACCCTGAAAGAGTTAAAACAACAAATCACAAGACACATCATTACTCCACCGAAAAGATAAATTGTCCCTTCTGTATTATACAGAGGGTTCATAACCTCTACATAGTCTTTTTACAGGAAAGACTCTGAAGGTGGCTTGGAATATCCGAAGGTGAAACCAAGGTGAGTAAAACCCGGACAAGAACCTGGGACCTCGCAAACAGTGCAAACACTCTATCGACTAAGCTATCCGGCCTGCTTACACATTAAACTCTACCTTGTAATTCGAAACCTCTACTACACCTACAACTAGTCATAACTAAAACTGTAATCACTCCAAGAGGTAAAAGTGATAAAGGAATCTTACCATGCATGAATAAAGTGTTGAGAAAAATTTCAGAAGTCTTTTTGGTGGATGGTGATATTTTTTGTCTGCATTACACAACCACTGTAAGGCAGATATACTGAAAGAAAAAATAAGGGAAGGATTTATGATATCATTAAAATAATCATCAGGAGGAAAGTCTTTCCTGTTCATTAAAAAACTTTAGTTCTTTTATTTTAACCTTAATTAGTCAAACTTTAATCAAATCATACTATCTTATGAATTTTCTTATTTGAATTGAAATTTAATTTTCTTTATGGATGATAAGTTTGAAAACCATTTTGATATATTATACTGAGATTCTACTATATAATTGGTGCAAATAAGATTTTAAGCTGTATTCAACAGAATTTAAGCAATGTTGTAACAGTCAGTGTACCTATTCCTGCTCCTGGTATGTCCTCGACGGTACTACACATCATGTTTTTTCAAGCTGCAAATTGCTTTCCCATGTGAACATATTTGAAAGTTAATGAGAAAAATAAATCATGTCACAAACCCCAAATGACTTAATAAAATGTCTAAAAGACAATTGGTAGAACTAGGTCCTGCGCGGATACCAAGTCAGAAAAGCTCTTTCCAAAGATACTTCTCTTTCAGCAGCATTTTTTCCCTTAACTCTAAATATAATCGGTTTCTTTTTAAATTATGGTTGTTTAACTCATTCATTAAAAGTAAGTGACTTTTGTGTCATCATGGGTTCAAGTTTTCTGCTACATTTGTATAAGATAGTCTCTTCGAAGTTAATGGTTTAACAATAATGCTGTATTTAACTTATCTTATTGTAGAAGAAACTACAGTTCTATTAAACACAGATAAAGAAAAGACATACCTAATTACTCCATCAAAAGCTCCCGCTCTAAAGGCCATACCCTCACCCATGTCTCCAAGCACCAAATCTCCTTCTGTTTCCCTCTCTACAGCCACATCTGTGTGTGAATCAAACATTTACGTATGGGGATTGTCTACTTTTAAACCGGACAAATCAACCCCTTGAGGGTTCAGTGCAAGACTATAGAAAGTGCTGCATGTATGTGCAGCACTTTCTATAGTCTTGCATTGAACCCTCGCCTTAGAATGCTGGGTAATTTTCTAAAAATCAGATTGTTGGCGTCTGCTTTCCAAAACCTTAAATTATCTGATTAATTTTGTTGATGAAAGATACTCTGTGTAACAAATAGGTTAGATCACAGACCAGTGGCCAATTTACTTGGCGACTGACCTTCATCTCACCTTCTTGCATAAGCATGAAGTCAATTCCAGCACTATAAGGGTTTAGGGTTTAAATCTGACAACATAGTATGTTCTATTTCGATAAGCTTTAAATACAATTCAATAAAATATTATTATTCTTTACCTATGTACATTTTAATGGTTTGAGGAAGACCTAGTAAGATGTCAGAGAGAGATTTTCTTCTTTATCATAACACTGTCTAATAATCATAATTTGAAGTAATAATTTCTTTCTGCAATGTGTTATGAATGGATAAAGTTTATCATATCTTTATGAATTATTATGATCTATTGGTTCATTTTTGTATCATAATCAATCATTCATTTTTATAAAATATTTCAATATCATCGGCAGGTATGTTGGAATTCAGCTTTGGACAATTACTCTAGTAGCTGTTTTCAGCAGTATTTTAGACTGTTCAGTACATTCAGCGCACCTATTCATGCTCACATATTTCTTCACCAGTGTGACATACTCTACCTTTCATGTTTCTGACTTCTTTCCCTAATGAACATTATTAGTCAGTAGTGAGGGAAAAATTACTCTTGTCTCATTGGCTTCAAAATTTGTTGAAAAAAATATTGGTTGAGCCAGATCTCTAGCTCAAGACCAATGCATTATAAGACCATCACATTAGCTACAGAAATAATGAGGCACAGTACCACAGTTATGACATTATAGCTCCACAAACTTAAAGATATAGATAAAAAAGGTCATTTTGCCTTTACTGGCATGGCTATGATGTATTAACAAAATATAAAAGCATGATTTCCCATACTTTTATTATATATAATCAATTAGTGATTATTATGAAAAACAAAATTTATTCTTATATAAGGAGAATTTCTCTATAATCAGTTATGATATGAAGAAATGAGCTCACCCCTAACTTAAACATGTTTATAGTCATATACACCTTACATAAAAGTCAATGGTCTGATTCCTTCTTGCATGCATACAAAAATTTCTAAAACATACCTAACATGTGTGGACTTATATCAACACCGACCCAGTAATGTCCTTGATCTGTCACACATTCTCCACTCAATCCCGATCCACACCTGAATTAAAAGAGACCACTACAGAGATGTAATGGGCAGGGTTTGAAATCTGTCGGTACAATCAAAATGACATGTTTCTTGAGACATTCATTCCATAACCCTTTCCCGATTTCAAAAACATTTAAGCTGTTAACAGACAATCCCTAGAAATGTTTTGGCAAACTATACGAATTGATCATAAGTATGTCATAGGTATAATTGAATTTGTGAACCTGACAGACTTGCTTATTAAAACCATGTCAAACTCAACCTAACATTTTGAATGAGTTACAATTTAGAAAGGGTTAACAAATAAGAGAATCAATACATGGGTGGAAGTTAAAGAATTTCCAAAACCTGAAATCTGTAGTTTTTTATCTTGAAAGGCATGTTTGAGATTGTTTGCTATAGCATTATATAGGGACAAAAGTCTCAAAAACCTGAAATTCAGGAATAATCCTGAACACTTTCACCCATGTCAATATATTACAGGATGAGTGTTTTTTTCCCTCATTTTCTTCATTAAGTTCCAGTTTAACGTGTCAATAATTTATCAGTGATATAAATGCCTTTACAGATTCACCAGTACTACGCTACGGCTCTGGAGTGTCTTTCAAAAGAACAGTTCCACAAAACCAGAGGTGGGCTCAAACCAGGGATCGCCTACTTCTAAAACCACCACCATAACCACTGGACCTCTTTCTTTTCATATATTGTTTTACATAAATGGTGCACACCTCCCACATGAAATAATAGGAAAAGAATCATACATACCCGATATCAAGTAAATAACATGGTGTGTCCTCTGGTAGGGCTAAAAGTTCAATAGCTCTCTCTGATAGCTGACTCTGAATTCCTATCATTCGAGAACTGAAACAAAACAAGACCCATTACTCTATATACAATCAGTTGACTGGTTGACGTGAAATATTGTGTAATATTATTTTCCTGTGTAATATTATTTTCCTCCGTATTGAGCTGAAAAATAACATTTAATGTGCTAAACTCCCATTAATATACATTGAGCATGAAAAAAGTGTAGCTTGTTACAAGCTGCAGCTTAGAACTGTACAGAACTCTTTTCTAATTTCTTTATGTCCAGCATATATAATGATCAGGGATCGGGAAAATGCCTGTTTTGTCGGTTTTGGACCAATTTCGGTTGTACTGGGCCGGTTACAAGTTGAGATTTGATGAAAAAATCGGTCCGGATAATAGACGGATGACACTCTACACACCTAACAATACCTTTTGAATCACATAATTAATCCTTTGACTGTTATCCCCGTGTCAAACAATGCCTGAGGCGCGTATCAGTGGGGGTTTAATTGTAAACAGACAGGCACGCTTGATTGAGAAGTACATGTGACACCCTTATTCCTTGAAAACCGATCAATTTATGCACATTCAGTCCAAAATGTAAAGTTACTCCTTAGATTGCTAGACATCAAAGAACTTTAATGTCTAAAGTGGGATGATATGGAAAACTTTCTTCCAACGCCGACGCAACGCAATTTTTAAACATTGAATAACTTTATAGAACATCAGGGGAATCACCAAAGGGACTCTTGAAGAGTTTAAAACAAATGAACCTCAGATCATGTTTACCTTTCATTTTGAATGGACAATTCTGATATGATTATTGGAACTAAGAATACATAAACATTAAGTTTATACTTAATGTTAACCCATAACAATAAAAGGTTTGTTTAAATCTTTCAGATTAGGCATTAACTATGGATGCATAAAAAATTAATAATTAATATTTTTTCTGGGGGGGTGAAATGAAGACGTAGGAAGGGTATTCGGCCAATTCTCTGACCGATTGGGATTCGGAGATTTCCTGATCCCTGATAATGATTGATATTTAATAATGACATCCCTAATGAGTATTAATGAGTTTAAGGTCATATTGATAGGTAACTTACTTTGATGTGTATTTGCGTGCCTCTTCTTCATTGTAGAACTGTAAAAGAATAACAACTTATAGAGAATACTATGGACATTACAAAGCTCAAGAAAAGTGTCGTATTTTACTTGCTAGGTCCCTTAAACATCTGAAAACACTTTATTGTGGATGCATGTACATTTTGACTTGCAACAAATAACATTGAACGCTTCTTCAAGTATAGATTGTTGCTATATGGCTTTTGAAACTACATGTATGTAAATAAACAACTACTTAGTCATTAATAGCTTCATCTTTAGATGTAATCTTACAGTACAAATAACTTTATTAATCCAATAAGTTAGATGATGCAGACAGGTTATGAGAATAAATAGAATATAAAAATAAATCTAAACCAAAAGTCTTTTTAACTTTTACATAGGAAGTAAACATAGGATTGAGGAGATGGTGAGAGGAAAGATAACTCAATATAATCCTAGATCTAACTTAAGCTGTCCGGAAGTAACATTTAGTGATCAATGTTGTTTGAATCCCGACTATTCACTAATAGCCCTTTTCCGATATCAGGGTTGTTATGAATTCTTCGAGACAAGATATGTAAAATAAACTTACCTACCACCAAATAATGGCATAAACTGCTGTTAACTCTTTCCCAAACAACAAATTTTCAAATAACCCAAATTGAAAGGGTTTGCAAACGACATATCAAAATGTGATGAAATTGGAAAATAATCTTTTGATAGGGCAGAAAACATTGTGGGAAAAGGAAAAATTGCTCTTTAAGAGCAGATTTTCCTTTTCCCACAATGTTTTCTAAAGTCGTCTGCAACAAAGTGGTCAAATGTTGTTATTGTTTGGGAAAGGGTTAAACAATTAAAAAATGTTAAATTCGGTTTTTCACACTCAAGTGCTCATATGCAATGAAAATTTATCTTCACCAAGTGTCAATTAAACCCTTCTTTCAAAGTAAATATGAGGAATACCAACATGTTACGTGTAAGGTCCATTTGAAAAGAAATCAATTTATAACTGTGAGTAATGTCATTTGATATTTTACTGTAATGAAATATCGGTCTTTAAATGTTGTGATAAAGATTTCGTCGAAGCATCCTCCTTTTAATGAATGGTTAGAGGTAACAGGAGATATTGCCCATTGCAAAAATGTCTCAACATTTTTCGATCACGTTAGGCGACAAGTTGGGCACGGAAGCCCTCAATTGAGCTGGATGACTGAACTTCAGAAGGTTGTTAGTTCCAATCTCTGGTGGTTCGAGAATAGAAGGACTGCTGGTGTGTGAGAGGGTGCTTGCTTAGTGGACTGCATACGAGAGGTTGCTTACTTTGTCTAGTTGGATTTTGTATGTTGTTTGCAATGTTCTCGACTTGGATTGTGGGATAGGGTACTGAAGAAGATTTCTACTTTTAATTAAGTGTAATCACTCGTAGCTTTTGAACTGAAATATGAAATTGTCGCAAGACTTACTATTTCTGGCGGGGCTTGCCTTTCAGGCCTTCCTCCACTGGCCATGCTTTCTTTTTCGTCTTGTTTATTTTTTAACCGGAAGTTTATATATTAAACAGAGTTAGATGCTTCATATTTTCGAATCCTATCTTAAACCTAATTTTCACTATCATTTTCATCTACAAGGTATTGATTATTATTTTTTTGAATTGATAAATTTCAATTGATTTAAAATGAATAAATTTTGGATGAAACTAGCCAAGATATGTATTTAAAATAAAATTACGAGTATACGGTATTAGAGTTAGAACTTGTCTGTCTTCGGACTTCCAAAGTTGTTGCCCGGTCGGATTTTTGACTTTTTAACCATCGATCTATCCTCCGATGACTATTTGTTAGACAAGGAGTCGAAAGGCTTGTGATGCTTGATTTAACCCACGTCTCCACAAGAAGTTTCGATTACATCGGGCGATGATTAAGAAGGAAATCGGGATAACGATGAAGGTCATGCGATGTTGTATAACAAGTAGGCATCAATTCGGATGTACAAGTATCCGGACAAATTCAACAGGGACTACAAAAAAAACAGAACAGAGTCACTACAATACTCTAGGTGTGACGCAAAATTGTCCTAAGACGAGAATCAAAGTGGCTTATTATAAACTCTCGAAGAAATACCATCCTGATGTTAACAAAACAGAAGAAGCCAAAGTGAAGTTTCAAGAAATCTCGGAGGCTTATGATGTTTTAAGTAATCCAGTCACACGGCACGAATATGACAAATCACAAGCATCATTTTCTCCAGGTTATAGAACTAAAGTAAGACATGGACAGGAAAAATATAAACCTAAAGGAGTCATCTACCCAACTGGACGATCTTCTACATACAACTTTGATGAGTGGCATGTACAACATTATCAATCTATTATGGAAACAAACTGGAGACAGAAACAGTCAAAGGAGTTAGGCATGCAGGAAATGAATGCATACAACAGAGAGAGGGACAAATTTCGAACAGCAGACTCTGGAAAACTGTCGACTAAAATTATTCTTTTTGTAATGAGCTTATTTGGCTTAGGATCTGCTTACTATTATCTTTCGTTGAAATTGAGAACAGTTGGAAAGACAGTTGGGACAAGAAAAAATTCCTGATGTTAGCTGAAAAATAAGTTTGATATTTTATAGGATAAAGAAAAGTTTTGATTTGAACATGAAACACAATTTTGGATTGCAATTTATTCATTTGCATGGTCAAGTTGCATATCATGACTATGCTAAAGTTGCAAACCCTGTCCAAATGTGATTCATGCCAGCATCTGTGATAAAGATTGATCTAAAGTCTTTTTTTATTATTATTTCTTATTTGCTTGTTCACAGATGTGAGGAAATGTGATAGTTAAAAATTAATTTCTAAATAAAAACTAAACAACAGTTTAATTACAATTAGTTTTATATGATGCACTCTGAAGAATAGTCCCTGGAGGCAAAATAAGATCATATCAAATTCATTGTGATTTAGAATTTATTTTAATCCAACAGTGAGGCATTATTTTAAGATCTACTGCGCTCAAAATGTACATACTTAGCTATAATGATGCTTCCCAAATTAATTATGCCTTTAATAGCTACTCTCAATTGTATATCAAATAGCAATACAAAACAGTATTGTTTCAACAACATTTCATTTTGACTTTCATATTTTCTCTTCTACGAACAAGCATCTTGAAAGAGAAATTTTCTTAAGAAGAGATAGAGCATTTCTTTATTAAAAAAGTAGAAAAGCTATATCTTTTAAGTGGAAAGAGCACATTATATAAAAAAAAGGGACAGCATTCTTTTTTTTTCTCGTACATCCTTTCTGAATATGTCATAACATGTTCATACTTCAAGTGGTAATTCTGAATGACCTGCAGATGAATTGCAGCAGGTTACAATTTGATGACACTGAAACATTTTTTTGAAAACCATTTTTCATGACATCTTTTGAAATTGACTTAAAGATGTAAAGGTCAAATACCTTAGCAGGTTCTGTGGGTTTATGATAACTAATTTATGGAACTTTATCATCTATGTATTCCTGTCTGATTGGATTTGCATATGTTTGTATTTTGTCGAGGTATCAAACATACAATGTACAGTATTTGAAACACCTAACTCAAACAGACAACCTTCATTTGGCTGAGTTTAACATAATTGAATGATTATGATTCAAGATCAAGCTTTCTTCTTAAAGATAGAAGATGGCAGGCTGGCTAACCTTCTGTGATAATGATTTTGCTATACAACATTATGATTAAATGTTTGTCTTTCAGGGGGTTTCATCTTTTGAGGTTTTAAGGTATTATTTTGTAGCCACATAGTGGTTAACAGCATACATGCCTTGATTCTTAGATCATGTGATAGATATTTGATATGCTATATAGTGTTCTCTTGTGAGTATTTATCCTCTGACAATTTAAGGTTGAAAAATGAACATTCCTTTTCTATTCTGGTTTTGCCTCTTGTTTTTATTTCGACAAGAGAAAAGATTAATGTACCCTTGAAACAAGAGATTCAAAGCAGGGTGTTATTAAAAGGAATTTAAACAACTTTCTTGCAGAAAATTCTTTAAAGTTTGATAAAAGGAAAAAATATGTTACAATGATCATTCATAGTGTTAGGTGAATTAGTCACAGATAATTCTTGTCACTTTGGTAATTTGCTTTGTTGTCATTTCTTACAACTTGCTTATAACTTGCTTAGACCAATGGTAAATAAGTGTTAATGTATGTATGTTAGTTGAGAATTAAACTACTCAACTATCCATCAGACGATGCACATATAGAAAGCAGAGGTCCAGTAACATTGAAAGAGATAAGAGTTGGTCTTGTGCGTGCATTATTTAGAAACACTTTGAATTGACGGAATCTATTTTTGGGAACTCCTCTATCTCATTGTGACAATTATTATGGGTACCCACAGTTTAGGGTTTAGAATGTCTCGAATAAGCTTTGATAGATGTGGTTCGCTCATAGATACAGTTTTTATGATTATTCCCAGTTAAGTGTTAAATAGGAAATGGAGAACCACTAAAAAAGCTGTACCTGTCTTTCTTTTATGGGCATTAGTACTATGTAATGATTTAAACTTCAGCATGTCTTTTTTAACCAATGATAAAGACAGGTATTATCTAGACAATATTCAAACATTTTTACAACTCAATTTTTAAAGATACTTATGATTACCAGTTACATTCAATGAAGTAAATGTTAAACTCAGAGTTTTATTAAAATGGAAAACAATGGTTTCTCCCAAGTATTGAAAGTCAAAAGCATGTAAGATTTTACAATACTTGTTGAAATCTTGATGATTAGAAGTAATCTATCCTTGACATGATGGATTCTGAAGCCTTTAACAGCAGATGTAGTAAAGGAAGATATTTTGGAGAAATTTGTTTATAGTCTCCATAGTTTACTGTTACAGACTTGTGAATATTTATATGCAGTAATTTGTTGAAATTCAGTTTTAAGACAAAGCATCACTTTAACGTCTCAAGTCATTTCATTCTTATCGTTAACATTTGTTTGTGTGAGCATGATTTATCATTTCAGGGACTTGTCATGCATTTTATCATTTGTATCAAATAAAGTTATGTTTTACTGAATATTTTCTGTTTTCTTATTTATTTCGTAAATGGAATGATAAAGATAAACTCGATTTTAAACAGACCATTTCACAAAGGATTAGTTGATATGTAGAAAATCAAAACTTCACCATTTTGAAGCTGTTGTTAAAAGGACTTTTTCATGGATTGAGATTTTAATCTTTTTGAAATAAAATGTCTTCTGTGAATAGAATGTCACAACAGATGTATTAAGTAAAAGATTATTTATACACTTCTCTAGTTCTTTCAAAACATACATTTTACTGAAGATAAAGCGCATTTATATAGTAAACCATTTAAATGATTTATTTTGTAAATGCTTATTTAATCTCAATAACCTGTAGGTAAATGATGGAAGTTTTAAGCCTTATAGTGCTTGAACCGACTTGATGTTTATGCAAACAGGTTTGATCCAGGCCAGATGCCAAGTTAATTGGCGGCTGACCTGTGATCTAACCTATTTGCTACTCTGAGTATCTTTTCTCAACATGTTTAAAGGCACATCAAAGGAGAGGAGTACACATAAATTACTGAAAAAATATATGGATTTCTTTTATTATGTTCATAAAAGTCATGATAATTAGTTTAGGAATGCATTGAGACCCTATTAAATAGACTCATTTAAAATAAGTTATTTTGTGCTTGAAATATAGTTGTCTCCAATTCAATCATGTTTATCAACAACTTATTTGTTTACATATTCAAAACAACGAATTCTGATTGGTTGGTTCAAAAATGTGTGTATCAACTGTCAGGGTCAGAGGTGAAGAATCGGAAAATCTGAATTATAAAAGTTGCTAATCTGAGTTATTTCTGGTTTACTTTCACATGTAAGTTGTGCTGATGGTGTTTTCTGGTGATACCTATTTGACTCTGTCCAAAAGTTTACCAAATAATGTAGTTTGATATAGCATTAATCTCCTTTAATGGGCCTTTAAGCAGATATTTATGGTTTTGGAAAGCAGACGACACAGAAATCTAATTAATAGAAAATAACCCAGTGTTCTAACTTAGGGTTAAATACCACCATCACATGCATTTGACTGTGCATGACATACCTTATTTCCATCATGCAAAATGATCAAATGCTAAGAGTTTGTCATCAAAACACTGAGGCACTGAATAGAATATTTAGATGAAAACACAGATATTCAGCAACTTTAGAATGGAGAAATTGAAAGTAGTCTTTGGTTTAGTGAGGAGGATAGTTTAAACAATCATTTCAACCTTTGAGTAACAAAGGTGTATACAGTCTGTACATAGTCCCTTTAATGATATAATTGAATTTGGTATTATAACCTATCCCGCCTCACCAAACCCCGGGCGCTTTGAAAGAGCTATCAAATCAAACGTTATCGTTATCCCTTTACCTAACGCCAATTGTTAAACTGTCCAAAATTGAAAGAGTTTGCAGACGACATTTCAAAATGTGATAAAAATGGAAAATAATATCCTGACAGGACAGACAATATTGTAGGAAAAGGAGAAATTGCAAAAAAAGAGCAATTTTTCCTATATCCACAATGTTTTCTTGAGTCTGCAACAGACTAGTCAAGTGTTGTTATTGTTTGGTAAAGGGTTAAGGGAAAGCATAACAAATGAAGATTCGTCTAAATGACAGTCAGTAAAAAAGGGAAATAATTCAGTTTATCTTTGTAGTAATAGTCATGGATGAGTCACCTCCCTTTGGTTGTTCCATTTCATTCGTAACCACGTAGCATGAGATGTCGGCGCTTTTGAGACATCCCCCAGTAGCGCAGAATAGATTGGCCATTCAGTGTGTTGGAAGACATAGGCCTTTCGACGTTTTTATCACTTGATTCAATTGAACCTATCGTTTAACGAACTTTCAACAGAGAGTTAGGGAAACTGCTTTCCACTTATTAATATACAGCGCCCACCCTTGAGCATTACAGACTAGGGCAAGTTCCTCGGACGACCAACCTGTACCTGGCTAGGAAATGTGTATTGCCAATAGCCACTCCACGGTGATCGCCATCGAGGATCGAACCCGGGTTAGCCGGTCTCAGTCCCGACGCTAACCATTACACCAGCATAGAACCTTCAATAGAAATGTAAAGAACATTTCGATCTTGTCACAAAAGTTTCCATCCTCTTAGAAACTGCCCATTCATAAATCTGTATAAGATTCCATTCATTCATTTCGACGACTCATTCGTGATTTCTGTTATATGAAGGACGATGGCGATCAACTAAATCGTGCATTCTACCAGGTAAAACATTTCTTAACCAAGCAACATGTTTAAAAAAACTAATCAATCTTTAGTGCCTAAAAGATTTATGCTTGCAAAAGTGTTTACGTGCATACAACTTTGTTTGGTTTGAGATTCAATTTAATCTCAGCGTGCAAAAAAAGTAGATTTATTAAACACGTATATGTGATTTATTTAAATCGTCGACAATCTTTTAGTGGATTTCATTGTAGAATACGAAATAAGCTCGCTTGGCCAGCTGAACTAAATTTAAAAAACCCTAAAAGGGTCTTTCATTTATCATTATACAATGCCCTACAAACTTAATTTCTAATTTTCGACTATGCCAAAATGAAAGAGTTTGCAGACGACATTTCAAAATATGATGAAATTGAAAAAGAATCTTCAGATAGAGCAGGAAACCTTGTGGGAAAAGAAGAAATTGCTCTTAGCGAGCAATTTCTCCTTTTTCCACAATGTTTTCCAGAGTCGTCTGCAACAAAGTGGTTAAGTGTCGTTAATGTTTCGGAAAGGGTTAAACGCAGTGGCATTGTACAAGGCTATAATGAACTGAAAGCATATTTAATGCATGTCCCATGTAATTCAGTCGTTTCAGCATATTTTCCCAACAAAGCGTTAAAAGACATTTTATTCTTTGGCAACGTAATGTCAGTATAAACACACAGTGTCACAATAGCAACATGGAGGTGTGTTACTCTTGTATGACAAATGTTCATTCATTCATGGCGAACTGTTATTTGTGTTTACCTGGAAATGAGCATCAAATTGATCCTGTAACAAGACTAGTACCAAGTGAAAACTAAGCTGCCACTGATCTCTTAAAGCCAAGTAATTCACGATACTTCACTTTACCGCATCTGTTTCAAAAACCACAGTGACGAAACAATAATTTGCTCCTAGTGGGCGATTCGTTTTTTGTTACATTGGTTTCTATTGTGGATCTAATAGAAAACGTGGTATTTCTAACGTCTATTGTTGCTTTATTTCGAAACTGTTTTCTTACATGAAAATCCGTTTAAGTTTCATCGCATCATTTCAGAGAAAACTGTTTGTTTGACTTCTCTCTGAAATTATGACACACACGAACATACAACCAAAACTGACCTAATAGACAACCACAAATCTGTTCTTCAAAGGTTATGCGGTCTTAAGATACAGAATGCAAGCCAGACAAAATACCTTGGTTGGATCTTTGTTCATGATTGCCAACTAATAAAAACTTGTTTTGTGCACGATAAAGACAGAGTAGATAAAAGCATATCATTAGATGACCACAGTGTACAAATGTGTCCTTTCCTAGCTACTAGCTTGGTGTATTCGGCTCATAAAATTTCGAGTTCAGATTTAATAGGAATTTCCCACCGCTGCATTGTTTTTCTTTTCCAGCATATTCTTGAATTTTTCAAAAACATAAGTAGTATGGAACGTTTCATACAAAGCTGCCCTGAATGTGTTAAAATTTATTTCATATGTGTCCGCTTTAATTATCAACACCAAGATAATTCATTAACATTTGACAAAAAAAAGAAATGACTTATAGGGAGCAACTTCTCCTTTTTATACAGCGATATCTACAACAATCAAATATGTTTGAACTAAAATGATAAATTGTTCATTGTTAGAACTTATTTTTCTGTCACGGCAATTACGATGAACCTTTAGCGTTCAAGTCTTGAAATAAACTTCTGTTCTGTTAAAAAAAAGTATTTTCTGGAGTCTTCCCGGGCAGAAGTCACAAGGTTGGACCCTGGAGTAATGATTAAACCCATGTAAATGGACTAATCTCGGAGATATTCGATTGCACAACATTCCTTCATACATACGTCATCGCTAGTATCCTTTGACATGTCGGCAGGTGTTGATGGAACACTGAGTTACTCTCCGGTTACATCTTACTATCCGACCCATATTCCCTTTACAAAACGCCATTTCTTCGACTGTCCCAAATTGAAAGGGTTTGCAGACGACACTTAAAATGTGGTGAAATTGGAAAGTAATCGTCTAATAGGGCAGAAAACTTTGTGGGAAAAGGAAAAATTACTCGTACCGAGCAATTTCTCCTTTTCCCACAATGTTTTCTTAAGTCGTCCACAACAGAGTGGTCAAATGTCGTTATTGTTTGGGAAAGGGTTAAAAGGGAAATTGTGACTGGTCCAAATAGAAAGAAACAGTAGACCACAATAAAGTATAAAAAGGAATACATGTTTTTCGTTATATTGGGTAGAAACCTTTTTTACAAAATGATAAATTGCTCATTAAGAAAATGTTCACCATCTGCCACAATTTTTTTTAAAAGTCTTTTATAGCAGAACTTGCAGATTGAAGCATGCGTGAGTAGCGTATTGTGTTAAACGGTCCCGGTGTTTGTCGCTCACCTGAGTGTGATTTAAAAACGAAAACAAAAAAAGAAACCAGAACAACACGATATCTTGGGGAAAGTAAGTTTGTTTTGAAGCTATCTCTCCTACATTTTATATAGATAGATAGACAGACATACGAATATACTCGCTTATCTTCATTTGCAGAGGGCTATAGCAACCATTGTAATAAAATGAGAATTTAGTCTGCGGTAACATGTAACAATTTAAGTTGAATACCACATCCAGTAATTTCGAACCCAGACAGAGAGTTCAGTAGAAGGGATCCTCCCTTTCTCTATAACAGATATATAGGGGTTGGGGTGGGTGGGTGTGTGTGGGGTGGGGGTGGGGTGTAACGCAATAATGTATCCTAGAGTTGTTGACGCGATACCAAATTTCTATCAGAGGATGACTGCATAATACTTCACTATGTCGCATCTGTTGATGCTTTTTGAAGTTTCATTTTGGACAATTCACCTATTTCAGGGGGAGGTTAATAAGTATGACAGTGGTGCAGTGATAGACCATCGGCCTCTGGTACCAGAAGGCTTTTTTTCACAATTGATGTAAAACAAATAAATTAGAACTTAACGAATAACCTTAAGTAGGAACCATCCCAGTACTCACACTGCTTGTTGACAGTACCATGTGGTTTTGACGGGAACCAGAATGCATTGTTGAAAAGAATCTGTCCATGTCCATCTTGTCCATCTATCTGCTTAATCTGATCTAAATGGGTTCAATCTATTCCTTCACATATACTCGCTGCAAAGTAGAAGCAGTGGTAAATTCATCAAACCACTGTGACAAAAGGAGGAATTACTCGTGATGACTGTCGTGATATAACTTGAATACCGATGGAAATAGTGTTAAGCATTGGTAAGTGGAGATATTGTCAAATTGGGCAACATGATCTTCCCAGAAGTTTTCACAACTTAGAAACATAAATTCCCCTATCTTACTATACAACTTACATACGGGAATGCGTTAGCCTTTTTGAGCACTACCTTTCCTCCTGACGTCTGCAAACATTTAAATAATTTCCAAAATCTTAATTAAAATCTCTGTGAACTATTTTTATTGGCGTGGTGCACAGCAGGGGTGTTAAAATTCAGATTAAATCGTTTATCAGACCTTTTCTTTTACACGTTAATCTAGGCTACCATTGCAGAACAGAAAGGGATTGTGTTTTGGGGATTTTAACCTGGATCACAACAACTGAGTTGATTTCTATGAATTTTCTATAACAATTATGAATTGTAAGAAAATTATTGAAACATTCCTCTCATTTACATGTAAGCATTAATCACCAACAAACTAATACACAGGCGACAAAATGAACAGTGGCTAACGAAAAACAATTTCTCTTCTAGTCGCAATAGGTTTTCAACCTTGATCACCAGGAATATACTTTTCTATACGTGTAACATGCTGTCAGTTGTTGCTCTCAATATGGACGAGTATCACAATCATGTATGTAACGGTTCTGCTGTATACAACGCGGCTCTTTTTAACGTATACTACCTATAGTCCCTCATTCCTGTTAACCCTTAGAGTGCTGGTTAATTTTCAAAAAAAGATTTTTGTGTCGTCTGCTTTCCAAAACCTTATATATCTGCTTAATTTTGATGAGGAAAGATACTCAAAGTAGCAAACAGGTTAGATCACAGGCCAACTGCCAATTAACTTGGCGGCTAGCCTGGACTTAACCTGTTTGTATAAGCATGGAGTCGGTTCCAGCACTATAAGGGTTAAGAAAGTATAATGTTATTGCACCAACGCACCGACCTATTTGATTGGAGATATATTTCATTTATTTTCGATGAAATATTAAGAAACATTTCCATAATGCAGAGCTCTATACTAGCATGTGTATCTATACGTTCTTGTGCCAGTCGTAAGATCATCCCCCAAATAATAAAATGTGTTAAATATATACCAACCGTACCTTGTCTATAGCACACGCTGTCAATTTTCTTATTAGAAAAAATAAAGGTGATGTATGTGATACATATTATCCAGCTAATCAACTTGCGACCATCATTATTTTTGATAACCACGGACAAAACAAATTATACTTTAAGCTTAACAACACCCTTAAGAGTAGATAACAACTCTATGGGTTGCATGTACAAGTATTATGGTTTTTAAGAGATATAATTAAGTAGAATCAAAAACCCTAGCTATTGCCCGGTCTTAATTAGTAGAATCTACTGTTAGGAAAGACGTGTTAGTTATTTATTTTACATCGATAGTGAAACAATTTCTTGCAATTTATATTAATTACTCTGTATTCTGCTTCCTGGATATCACTACTTACAGGATTCAAACCCATCGTCCAAAGACCGACGCTCTACCCCGGACAAATGTTATACACAATGATTGGTACGTGCAATATCTCAATCTAGATTAATGGATTCTCAATCTGAAGATAATGGGATGGGATGGTTCCTACTTAGGGCTATTCGTTAAGCTCTAATTCATTAGAGATTTTACACTGGGACAATGCGATTTTCGAAAAACACATTACCATCCAATGATTTGAAAAGGGGACTGTTTTAGACGTGAAACAAACCAATGTGAAAAGAAAGACAATGTGAGATATTGCTTTTTAGCACCACTAGATTTGTTTTTCTCTTCTATGTTATATATATATATTATCAGAACAAGTACATATTTACATATACGAAACAATGGTCGCATGTAGCCTTCGAACGCCCCCTTTGTCATGACAGGACTCCTAAGTATTTGAACCACAGGTGACGAAGCTACCATATCTCCTGCATTGTTTGGCGCCCAGGTCTGATGATTTGCCACACGGACACAATTGTTCCACCTTATGGAATTTGTGTCAGGCTCAAAATCAAGGCAATTACTACAGATTACAATCATAACAGAAGGCGACAATTATTGAATATGAAAAAGGATATTATCTTTGTGGTTTTTTTTTATTACATGTGTTATGATTTATAAGTAGTTGGCAGTTAAAACGGCATGAAAATTTATATCCAACAATGATTTGTACAAAACCTGAAGTTATTCATAGGATAGGCCTAATTGCAATCTCTGTTCATGTTTTACTCAAACGCATATCCCCTTATTTTATAATGATTCACACTGATAAATGCATCAGAAGACTCAATATACTAATGTGATAAAACAAAAAAGCACCACGTTATTTATTTAATATTACAATTGATGTGCTCTTGATATACGCTTTATATTTATCTGCTGTGGTTTGCACAACAAGCTAAGCACATTATCCTACATGGTAGAATTAGATACGTATTATGTCAACATGCTATCAGATATTCTGACTGATAAAACTGTATTCAGGTTAAGATGAAGAAAAAATGAAATAAAAGAGAGCAAAAGCGAAATTATATAGATACCGATCCGTCTCTAATTACCTCTATCTGTGACAGAGTGTTAACATGGCGAACTCTGAGTTTGTAGAGCATCCTTTGATGTTCTAAACCGTCTAATGAGACACCACAAAGGCTTCAGAAGCAAGTTCCTAATGCAGTCTGATTCTAAGCGAGTTATGAAGTTGTCTTTTTTTTTATTTTCATCTATAAAGTAAATTCAAAAGCAAGTCACTTGTTTACCTGTATGATTGTTTGTTGGTTTTAACATTGCGTCAACGTTATTTAATTGTGACAATTTCGATAACTGGCCATATAATTAATAGAGGGATGCACCAAGCTTAACTGATCATAAAGGCCGCGTAACCTCGGTGAATTCATCGCTGTTCATCAATAACTATAGTAACTATTCCCTTAGGTATCTTCATGTGTTCAAAATAAAACTATGATGTACACAGATCGCTTCGCAAAGCGTCGTCGCATAATCTGTTAAAAATGTACTTATAAATGGTGAAATAACAGTTGTGAAAGCCGTCTTAAACCTTTTATTCTTGAGGGATCAGTATTTTTAAGAACAATTTTCCCAAAGACGGGTGTTATACGAGGAGAGAGAAGTCACATATTAATCACCAGCGAAACGGAAAGTTGTTTTTACGAAAATAAAACCGATTTGTGTGTTTTTTGTGTGTTGGAATCATTCTTGATTACAGGTGTTCTTTTTTGTTTAGAAAAGTTTTTAACTTGATATTCTATCTTGTCTAACCCCGCTCATGACTAGTTACCACGCTCTGATTGGTTAGATATCAATGTACCAACTCCCTGATATAATACTCAACTAAAACAACATCAGTCAACAATTATAAAGTATGGTAAAATGTATTTTTCTCGTTAGATCCAGTAGACACCATCGTTCTTATAAGAAACAAAATGATCGTTATTACCAACTATTGATGGCACAATATTTGTTATAGTCTTCTGCTTTAGGTGCACCAACCTGAGGCTTATGCAGTTATTTGTTAGTGTTATATTCGGGCGAAATTGATTGGTCGATTTCCAAATTATGGATAATAAATTTTAACCAAAAGCTGTACCTAGTAATTGGCTCATCATAAAACGATCGATCGATTGTTTATTGAGACAATCAGTATACATTTTGGGTCTGACCATTTGCAACATTGTAGAAGATAGAAAAGATTATCATGCGATGAATAACCAATGAAAAACAAACAAACATAGAATATAACATAAATTTAAACATGATACAACTATCATCAAAGTGAATGTATATCAACAGCACCAACAGAAAGCAAATGTAACTAGAAATCATGTGGAATGGGTCGGTTGTGTGCAAATGTCGACTTTGAAAAATACTCTATCTGTATCCAGATAAAATTTCATTCTCAATTAACGTATTTCTATGTGGATTGAAAAGTGAGGAACTCGGTGTAGAGACTGACTTCACAAGTTGTTGTGCCCTGCCTAATTGACGATTTGTTAGATTTGTAAGTCTACAAAGTGAAAGACCGGGGTAGCATTTTATTAAACATTTTAAGCTAAATATTTGCGTAAGTTACAAGAACACATTTCTTCAATATCAAGAAAAGCAATCTTGCAAAGTAACACGCCATTGGAACGTCCTTCAGAGACGCTTCCAATGATGTGTCACGTTGCAGTATTGTACATCAGTTATAATTTACACGAATCTTTTCCTTATATCGTATAGTAAAACAGTTTCCTGCAGAGCTTCGAATGCACAGGAAATAGCTACCCTGAATTCTGTTACTTTTCAAGCAACATTACGATACACTTCTGTCTAATTTACCGCTTTAATTTATTTAGTAAACCGCGCATTTCTATCTGTCAGTTACCTATAATGTTATATGTAGCCTCATTTGGTCTGTTTTTATCAAAATTGGTTTTCGTGTTCATTGCATTTCGTATAGGTTTCATAATGTTTTCCTCCAGTTTTTTGTCTATGCTCTTTCCCGGGGAAGCATGTCCCTAAACCCCATAGATGCGCGCACACTTACTAAATGAGTTGGAAAATCCCCTGCGTAGAATGCACAGAGTCATTGATTGTTGGATTTGTACTGGACTAAGATTTTCTAAGGTCATCATGTAAAGAGCCGATGTTCGAAGGACTCCTCACCCGAACCCTCACCAACTATTCCTTAAATACAATAACGTTTACCCCTTCGATAGTCAACAATATACCCGTATGTTGATAATAAATGTTTATATCAGCCAGCATTTCCATTACGAATTATGAGTCATTAAAGCCAAACGTACCACGGACCTCTGCAACCCGGAAGTACTTGATACGAGTACATGACGATAGAAAGCTTTACAAATAACGGGACTCGAGTTGAGTGTATACAGCTAGTCTGGATTACCTGCCCTTTAACATTACAGTACTTATTTATTATAGTACGACGGAAACCGGGCTATGCATACAGCCTGGTACGGGGTAGCTTGAGGTCCTGATCCATGCATACCCGCATTAGGCCTAGTCCGGGGTATACGTACGGGCCAGGCCCCAGGCTAGGTACAGGGTACCCGTCAACGAGAGCACAAGAAATATCTAGCCTGTGGTCCCAACCCATGCGTATACCCTGGATTAAGGATACGCATGGGCCGGGACCCCAGACTAAAGAAATCCCCAGATTCACGAGTACGTGGTTTATCTCTCTCACCTTTACTTTCTGCATTCATTCATCTTCGTCGCACTGCCCTACCTTATCTGACCCGTGGTTTAGTCATAACCCCTGATTAGGCGATACTTTCCCATAATGAACTCTCTGGTACACGCGAATATAGATACAACATGCAGACGTTAATTAGATATATTATGACAAGTGGAAAGCGCTCTTAATAAGAGGATATCCTCCTTTTGCCAAAATTATATTGACGTTTAGCAAGTTGTCAAGGGGACTTTGCCATGCATATTTTTTTTAGTCCCGTTGGCAAAAGTCGTATTCTTAATTTTCATAAGCTAAAGGAAACAGGGACGATTTCATCACTTTAATCATTCGCTACTATGCGGCTCGAAACAAACCAGAAGACTACAATGTGGATATATAGCAAGTTCCTTTCAAAAGTGGGTTGACCCATTGCGATCAATAGAGATTTCGGCGACGGCTTCTTTTGGGATTGTTGGTGCTTCTGTCGTTGACTGTTCTTGGTAAGATTGGTTATACAGTCCACACGCAACACTTCACTAGGTACTAACAGTTTATAGTACTAGTTAATATATCATGATGTAGAGCTTTCTAATGCAATATTCGGTTGCACCAAAATCCATATCTTATATAGATAGATTTGAATCAGGCTAGATAAATAAGACAATTGTCATGTTCCTTTCAAGTTTTTTCTGAAATGATTTGCAAAACAAGCTACGGGGACATCCATGCATGCGGAACATGGAATTAAACAACCGCATTAGACCTCTTTAAAAGCAGTCCCTTAGATCTTCAGTCAAACACAAATCGAAGTTACTAGCAGCTTTTTTCATAATTTGTGTCCGGTATTTACACGGTATCAGATGTAACAACCTTTGATACGGCGTTTTTGAACGGAAGTTGAAACAAATTATTTCACGATTAAGGTCTACTTTCAATATGGTACATATGTGTGTTCACTGAAAGGCATCGTCAATTTAGCCATATCTTTTCTATTCCCAGTGTTTTTAGTAAATATGTCAATTTTATCAATATGTGTGTAAGGATATTGTTAAAATACGCATTTATTTCGCAGCGAATGAAGAAAGTTTAAGCTTTGTATGCCATTATTTCATCGCTAAAAACAAATTACTGTTCATCTATCAATTTTTCCACTGCTACTTAAATTTTGAATTTATGATTTCAAATTAAACATGGAGAATGGTGTAATATGTTAATGCCTTTCCCCCGGGAATTAGAGAGGTAAACGTTCAAAGGAGAATTTTCCTGAGACAAACAATACTTTCTTTTATCGCATTTTCTTTTATGTATTTTGTCTGTTATAGGTTCCTTGTTAAAAGTATTAATTGTGTAATGCGAAAAGAAAAGCCTACGTGTTAAACCCGACTCTTCCAGTCAACTCAAATCACTCTCTATTCATCTACCAATCCAATGGTAAATTAATTACATAGTAAACAATTCAATATGTGTTCAATAGACGCGACACTTGACTAATAAACAATGACATTCAAATGCATTGATTGAGGAGCGATGTATCGGTTTTCACCGTGAAACGTTGACGACTAATAGCATATTTGAAATGGCGAAATGTATAAGAAATTAATTCGGTTGTCAGGTTTCTATGACTCATGTAGTACGCCCCTTTTTAAAGACCCTTTACAAATCATTTCGCATGCTTTCTTAACCCATTACCAAACAGTAACGACATTTGACCAGTTTGTTGCAGACGACTCTTGAAAACAATGTGGAAAAAGGAGAAATTGCTCTTAACGAGCAATTTCTCCTTTTACCACTATTTTTTCTTGCTTATCAGAAGAATATTTTTCAAAGTCACCACATTTTGAAATGTCGTCTGCAAACTCTTTCAGTTTGGGACAGCCAAAAATTTGGTAAAAGATGAAGACGACGTAAATTTAGGTTAATTGTTCAAAAAGAAGAAATTATTCGCTTCCGAATCAATTTCTTTTAATCAGACCCGGGGAAAATCTTCCATAATTAATCCGAGTATCACTCTTCGTATGTTAACGATAATTTAGAGCTTCTCGTTTGGAAAAAGACACCAAATACAGAGACACTTTTTTCTGACAAAATTTCCTTTTTACGTATAAGCTTGAAACATCCGCCTGGGTCATGAAGACTGATCAAAGGCGAAATAATATATATTTGTGTTATTCTTACTTCCTTGATTGCCTTCCCGACAAAGATGGGTTTATTTTTCATTTGATTGAAATTAATAGTGGATCAAATTGAGAAAGGTGAAAATATGTGGAAGGCGGTGAGAGGTGAATCAAAATTTAATCAAATTTCGCCGCACATAATGCATGCTTTGTTGAAATAATTACGTAATCAGTGAACACAATATCCAAACACCGAATGTCACAAGGCTGTCTTGTTTTGCTTAACCCTTTACCAATCGCAAACTTTTCGACTGTCCCAAATTAAAACAGTTTGCAGACGACATTTCAAATTATGATGAAATTGGAAAATTAATCTTCTGAAAGAGTAGAAAACGTGGGAAACGTATAACTCGCACAGCACATTCTGTGAGATAGTCCCTTTAAGAGATTACTCTAACATGAAAGGCACGATATATCATTTAATCCTCAGAGATAGTCTTTAGTGACCCCCTTGACCGAAGCGTTTTGCTCATTTTTGACATTAACCGTAAAAATGACCATGAAGTCTTGTCTCCATTAAAAGTAAATGTGACCGTGACGTCGTGTCTTAATTAATCGTAAATGTGACCGTGTCGTCTTGTACCCATTAATCATAAATGTGACCGTGACGTCGTGTCTTCATTAATCGTAAATATGACCGTGTCGTCTTGTACCCATTAATCGTAAATGTGACCGTGACGTCGTGTCTTTATTAATCGTAAATGTGACCGTGACGTCTTGTCTCCATTAATCGTTAATGTGACCATGGCGTCTTGTCTCCATTTGATTGTAAGAGTGATCGTAAAGTCTTGTTTTATTTAAATTGTAAGAGTGATCGGGTCGCCTTGTCTCCATTAATCGTAAATATGACCGTGTCGTCTTGTACCCATTAATCGTAAATATGACCGAGACGTCTTTTGTCTCCATTAATCGTAAATGTGACCGTGACGTCTTTTGTCCCCATTAATCGTAATTGTGACCGAGACGTCTTGTCTCCATTTGATTGTAAGAGTGATCGTGAAGTCTTGTTTTATTTGATTGTAAGAGTGATCTGGTCGCCTTGTCTCCATTAATCGTAAATATGATCGTGTCGTCTTGTACCCATTAATCGTAAATGTGACCGAGACGTCTTTTGTCCCCATTAATCGTAAATGTGACCGTGACGTCTTGTCTCCATTAATCGTAAATGTGACCGTGTCGTCTTGTCTACATAAATCGTTAATGTGACTGTGAAGTCTTGTTCCATTTGATCGTAAATCTGACCGTGATTCTTGTCTACATTAATCATTAATGTGACCGTGACGTCTTATTCCATTTGATCATAAATGTGACCGTGACTCCTTGTCTACATAAACCGTAAAAAAAACCATGACCATGACCATGACCGTGATTCCCATTCTTGAAATAAATATCTACACATTTCTTCACAATTTCTGTAGATGCCATTATGTCTATAGTACTACTGTCTCCATTGATCGTAGATCTGACCATGACCTCTTGTCTCCATTGATCGTAAATATAACTGTGACATCTTATCTCCACAAATTGTAAATGTGACCGTGACGTCTTGTTCGATTTAGTCGTGAGAGTGTCTGTGCTTCTTGTGTCCCCATTGCTCGTTAATGAAGCTGTGTCATTTTGCTCTCTTTACTCGTTAATATGACCGTGGCGTCTTGTCTCCATCGATCACAAATGTGACATGACGTCTTGTCTCCATCGGTCTTGTCCCCATTTATCGTTAATATGACCATTTCATTTTTTCCAAATTAATCGTAAATGTGACCATGACGTCTTGTCTCCATTTAACGTTAATGTGACCATGTCATATTGTTCTCATTAATTGTAAATGCGACCATGACGTCTTGTCCCCATTTAACGTTATCATGACCATTTCATTTTTTTTTCTCATTAATCGTAAATGTGACCATGACGTCTTGTCTCCATTTAACTTTAATGTGACCATGTCATAGTGTTCTCATTAATCGTAAATGTGACCATGACGTCTTGTCCCAATTGATGATAATGTGACCGTGACATATTGTCCCCATCGCTCATATATGTGACCGTGACGTTTTGTCCACATTTATCGTTAATGTGACCTTGTTATTTTGTTCCCTTTGACGTCTTATCTCAATTAATCGAAAAATATGGTTGTGGCGTCTGGTTCAATTTTATCTTGTGTCCCCATTGATCGTTGATGTGACTGTGTCGTTTTGTTCTCATTAAACATAAATATGGTTGTGGCGTCTTGTTTCATTTGTTCGAAAGAGTGGTCGTGACGTCTTGTGTCCCCATTAATCGTAAACATGACTGTTACGTCTTCTCTCAATCAATCGTAAATGTTACCATGTCGTTTTATTTAATCTAATCGTGAGGGTGATCGTGACGTCTTATGTCCCCACTGATCGTTGATGTGACCGTGTCGTTTTGCACTCATTTATCGTAAATGTGACAATGATGTCTTGTCTCCATTAATCGTAAATGTGACTTTTGCGTCTTGTTCCAATTGATCGAAAGAGTGACCATGACGGCTTGTGTGTTCATTAATCGTAAATGTGAACAATGTGTCCCATTTTCCATTTAATCAAGAATTGGGAGTTTTCTAAACAAGACTGACATAGCTGTCTGGTTGGAAAGATTATCATAAATTACCCGACTACAAACCAAATATTGACATTGGATTATTTTATTGAGAAAACTTCCCGAGTCCAACACTTACCCTTTTGTCCACCGTCTGCAGACTGCAGTTATTTGGCCATCATTATTGGAACATATGCCATTGCTTTTTTGAAGAAAGTATATTTGATAGGTATGTCCTATATGGTAAGCATTGTGGGAAATTCTCTATCATCGATCTTTCTTTACGACACCCGTTTAGCATTAAACATGACGCCAATTTGAAAGCATAGATAGGAAGCGATTTGATTATTAGGTCAGATTGATTTTAATAGAGTATTCAATCGGCACGTTAATGGCAGATGAAGTAATTGAGAAAGGTCTACATTTACTACAACTGGACAGTGTCTGATGTTCTATTACAGACACAATGTCTTAATTGATTAATGAAGTAACAGGGTGGAACACTTTTGCTGAGGGTAGGTTTGGGTAATGTTTACCCGGTACAGAGATAAACTGCGACTTGACCCATTTATACGCACAAAAAACGGTTTCATTCATAAAACCCTTATCAGAAGGTCGATCTGTCCCACAAAAACTTAATAGGGTCGGTCTAAAACCCCCACGCCTGCGATTTTGTAATTAATTATTGTTCAATAGTTATTCGAGTTGATAATCTCTATTCGCCCGGGATGATTTATTAACTGAATCATGCAAACGCTTCGTAAGAAATAACTGCTTATAGTGGGTTTGTCCCAGATAGAATTTCGTTTTAACCCTTTACCAAACGCCATTTTTTGACTGACCCAAATTGAAAGAGTTTGCAGACGATATTTCAAAATGTAATAAAATTGAAAGATTATCTTCTAATAGGGCAGAAAACATTGTGGGAAACGGAGAAATTGCTCGTAAAGAGCAATGTTTTTCTTAGTCGTCTGCAACAAACTGGTCAAATATAGTTATTGTTTGGTAATGAGTTAACCATTTCAAAAACCTGTCTTTATTTCTGATGAAAGCATACTTAGCAACCAGAGATACTCGTCATTGGCAGAAAGATTTGGAAACACCTCATTAATGATTTATTGCCCTCGCAGCAAGCTTCAGTGTCAAAATTTTTTCATTTCTTTAAGATGTGATTCCCATTCTTGAAATAAATATCTACACATTTCTTCACGATTTCTGTAGATGCCATTATGTCTATAGTACTACTAAACCAAGGTAAAACGCAGATTATTGCCTCTAGTCAGATAGATACATGTAGGTAGTTTATGATCTATCGACATGAAGGGGTTTAACCCTTTACCAAACGCCAAATGTTAGACTGTCCCAAACTGAAAGAGTTTGCAGAAGACATTTCAAAATGTGATGGAACTGGAAAATTGATCTTCCGAAAGGGCAGAAAACATTGAGGGAAAAGGAAAAATTGCTCGTTACGAGCAATTTCTCCTTCCCCCACAATGTTTTCTAGAGTGGTCTGTAACAAAGTGGTTAAATGACGTTATTGTTTGGTAATGGGTTAAATAATTCCACAATATTTCAACTTTGATGAGATTATGCCATAGACTCAAAAGTCCATGTGTAAGTCATTTAAGCCCTAGCCATGGAACTAAACCTATCCTTATATATATAAATATATATCGACGTCCATGTGGCTAAATGGTGCGTGAACACTGTGCAAAAATCGGCAAGTCACTTCGAAGCTTGTTTCCTTTCTGCAGCATATTGAATCATTAAAGCAGCGATCAAGAGGCTTGTGGGCTTCTTGTCCATTGAATATAATCAAAATTGAAAATAAAAATACAAACTATCGCGAAACAACTTCTATTTAACAGTTGGTTTACTTATGCTTTGAAGAACTATTTCACAGATTGTGTGCTAGGATAAAATATCGATAAACAGCTGGTTTAAGCCATTATTGCCCCATTGTTTTGGCCTTTGGTTTGATCTTACGGGTGCATAAAAATCACAACCTTTCACATATATGGTGGATACTATACTCTACCTCTAAGCTTCCGCAGTGATCATTGGGTGCCAGAACGTACTCATTTTCGATAGACTAAAGATTACCCCCTATAGGTGTTTTCCACTATTCGGGCACTAGTCTACGGATTAAAAGGTCCGCGTATTTGATCAACGACGTTTTTACTGTATATATATTCTGCTGATAAGTCACCATCTGTCTGACAGGTCGTACCTTGACGTGGAAATAAATAAGTATATCAGCCTTACGCCAAACACTCAGTACGTGCTAAAGTCGCGAGTCTTCTCTGTAATCTAGAACAACTCTTCTCTGGGATGAAAGGGACTCTTATACCTTACCTTTAATGGCTTTTACAAATGCCTTCAGCGCCCTAAAGGAGACGGTAATTGAAAGCAGTGTGAAGACAAATAAATTACTCAGCATAACAATTCTTTCTTCTTTGCAGCATAAGATTCCAATGTTTACCAAAAAATGTTTGATAAGTTGTCTTTGCTTTTACCTGGGTTTAGACTGACAAATGTTGGTCATGTGATTTTTGATATTTTAAATTGCTATGGCTGGACCAAAACATACACAACACAGACTGATCGGGGCGGCTTTTTCAGGCCTCCGAATGTATTGTTAATAAGAAGCTGTATTAACCTGTATGCTCTTAAAACATTTAAAATGTGTCATTTACGGACATTTTCGGCAAAGCACTTTCTGTATCTGTGTCGCTTATATTAGTTTACACTTTCATTTTTATATATAATTGTCTTAACGCGATCATGGCCGAAGATAGCAACAGTAAAGTTACATAGGAGAAAATTGCGCATGATGCACAATTCTTTCTGTCGTTAAACTTGATTTTTCCGAAACGTTAGAAAAAAGATGCTCCTTATACTAAATTTTTTCTTTAATTTGGACCAGATGCAAAATGAATCCAATATGAATGAATAGATAAACCCAATGCCCAAGTTAATAAGTTCGAGTAAATGCACCAACACTCATTGCGTGGCAGCTCTCGTGTGGTGAATCAGTGCGATCCAGGCAGAAACAAAGGACCGACAGCCTTTGATTGTTACGAGTATGGGTGAATGTTGGTAGTTCGATTGGTGCGTGCGACGTGAGTAATATTCTAATAAACCAACAGTCATATCTAAGTCACACACCGTTGTGGACGTTAGTTTTCCCATTTGCACTTTATCTTTGGCACCTGTTTAGGGTATTATAACAGCGGTGTGTTTGAGACATGAGCGCGGCCATACAGACAATTTGTATTAAATTGCAAACTGCATCTGTGTCTTGAAAGGTCAGTTTTGTTTCAACAAAAGGGTAGTGCTGAAGAATAGATATATACAGTCTAACTTGTGTTAAGCAACCACCTTTTTAAGCAGCCAACCTGCCTTAAACAACCACTACAGAAAGTCCCATTGTTAGATTTATAGTGTACATCAATTTGTGAACAGCAGCCAACCTGTCTTAAACAGCCAATTTGCTCTGTCCCATAGGCTGGCCTCTTAACACAAGTTTGACTTTATTATGGAGTTAAATGTTTAATAAAAGACACTTATGTTACGCTATTGTACATGTATTTAGATGCATGATGTCTGATATGAACAAAGCCAATCAAGATGAACACTTTTTTCATTTTTGGTTGTGTCTTATTAATGGTCAATCCTCCATCATAAGATAAAGCGTGCATACTAAATCTTTAAGGAGGTCGTTTGATTGACAAGAAGATTACGAATAACAAACAACCTTACCACGTTTTCTCCATGATGCCATTACAGGAATAAACACCTATTGTTAACTTCGAGAGATTCTGTAATCATACTAGCATTACCGGGAAAAGAATCAAAGATTCACCGGTAAATGGATTGTGAATATTATATATCAGATCATGTTTTTGCCCTTCTGCAATTGGCACTTAAATGGTCCATGTCATTTGCCTTAATTAGCTACTTATATATGTATCAACACGCATTGGCATGCATTAACATGCATTGAGAATCTCGTGTTGGAAACCAGTGTGACAGAATGAGAAATTGAATCAATTAAGCAATTTCCCTTTCTGTCATTAGGACTTCTACCCAGTATGAGTAATTTGTTGTTATTATTTGTACGTGATTGTTGCAATTTTATTTTCCTTCCAATTTGGTCCAGTTATATAATTCTCATATAATGTAAAGAATTATGGTTCTGTGTCTACAAGCGCATTGTTCCTGCACGTGCCTATAGGTTATCAGAACAAAGTGGTTGATTATTTCTGTTTATTTGTCCAATAAGTACAATCATGTATCTTTAGACAGCTGTGCGTCTTATGAAATCGTTCATTGGAACCCATACAGAATAATACGTGACGATTCTCAAACTTACTGTAAAAATGAGAAGACTTGAGGCTAAAATAGTAAATCTTGAAATCTTGAAACTTGAAATCTCGCGGTTAACGTCTTACTAAACGACTAAGGGAAACTATGTGTGTAAGTGAAAACTGATAAACATGAATGATATTCTAGATAGTTGTACAATATTGTTATGGGACAGCCATTGGAAGCTTCTCGGAGAGAGAATGATGCGCTACTTTGCAATGGTGTTGTTCTCATTACTGAAATAGGAGGGAATGTTGTCTTACACTTGTGCAAATGTTTAGCGTAATATGTTTAGTGAAATGCTACCAGGTCCCTCTCTGCGTTTGTTTCACTCCCGGTACCGATTTATTCGGATTTTCACTGAAGATTTTCGACAGACTTATCAAACGCATTTGATACTACCCAGCTTGGGCAGCTTCTATAAAAATTCAAATGAGGGTATCCCTCCAGGGCAATGATTCGGGTAACATAATGTACATAACATAATTAAACATGTGCCTGATAATACTACTGTCGTGATGCTAAATCCCAATAAAACAAACATTTATAAAGTGATAAGTTTTCTTTTTATTATTAATCTTATATACGTTCGTTTCATGGTTAAACAGCTCTCAGTTGTATTATGATGTCTGATGATGGCGATTTACACCTTTAAAAGTGTCGATAAGTGCAAGTCAACATAGAGAAACCCGTTAATTAGTCATTAAATCAAGGAAACAACCTACCTGTAGTGTAAATGCAAATAAAGGAATACCGTATGGGAATGTTATCCATATGGAAAGGGGTTGTGCGTTTTAAGGTACATGTACGATACTCTAACCATGGAGACCCTTTTATGTACACGAACGTGACCAGTAGCACGATATATTGCAATGCGGAAAATCATGACGTTCCGGTATAGATCGTCTGCGAAAATCTTTACGGTCCTCAAGCTGCTCAAAGAAATCGCCGAGCCGTAAAAAGTCAGGAGATAAACTCTTATTGTTGTTGGCATAACTATTAAAAATAAATGATAGAAATCAATTTCTTCCGTGATAACACTTTATTTTATCGAGAAAAGTTTGTTTTCTTGTCGTAAAAGATGCGCAATGGAAGTCGAAATATTAATCCATTACTTCACTTTGGAACTTGTGACTCGTCCATATTGGCTTCAGCAATAGGTGACTAATTCAGAAAAGATTGAATACATTTGCTTAATGACATATGATAGAAACACTTGTGACCAAACAACAACTTGCTCATGAGGAGATTCTTTTATCACAGTGTTATCTAAAACGTGTTGTAGATGCATCAGATTGATGTATCATTGTGTAAGGGATAAAATAAACAATTTCATTGTGTTTTTGTGTGCTTTAGATTTTAAGAATTGTTATACTGGAGAAAAGTTTTTTATCACTTAACAGATAGTAAGTACAGGACCAACTTCCAACAAGTGCACATTCCCACAAGTCTAAATGGGTTAAACGAGTACTTCGGTATGACTCGGCCAACAAAAGAAAGGTTTACAGAGTTCTCCATTGATCATCAATACAATCAAAGGGGGTGTAAACTGGAGATCGCCTTGAACTCTAAAACAATGGCCCTAACATGCTTCTACAATGCGGCTAATTGTTGTGTATATGAACAAAGAATGCCTTTTATTGGTCTATCACCTGCTTGGAGTAAACGATCTCTTGCGCAACCGTAAACAGCATAAATCAAAGCACGGGAAGTACTGAATGTATTCAACTCATTTACCGCACATGTAATTAATACACATGGTGGGTTATTATTAAAACAAAACGAATATGATCCTCTTATCGCACAGAATGTGATATGTCATAGTTATGAAAGAGACATTATTTCAAGAAAGCATGTTTTTTTACAGGAATGACTTCTGTTATGGAAACGTCTACTAAGTCTTCTTCTGTATATGGTTTTCCGTAAATTCATCTTTAACAAACCAAGTTAGGTTTAGACTCATAAGCGGTCGAAAAAGAGTTGTTTTAAAGCAATAAACACGTTTATACCTCTGCTTGTAGTACCATGTTTCATTAGCTAACGGGCTATGATTCTATGATTTGTTTGTATGTTTTTATTGGATTTAACATACTACCAACATTTATGAGAGATTTGCAACACCCATCCTGTAAGTAATAAATGAATAACCCTTGCATTCCGTTTGTCAGACAGGAGACTGATTACCTTTATACCTTGTCGCTATTGTGTTGGGTTTATTTTGGAACAGAATAAATTTCTGGCAATCTGCTACATGGTTCATTAGAAAATAGTCAAAAATAAAACATGTTGCCAAACACGATTCTTTTTAAATACATGTACCTTAACAAAGGGACTCTTGTCATACATAATGTTCTGTAATAATGTTTTTAAACGGTATAACTAGTAGTAAGATCAGTGAATGCGAATTAATGACGCACTTATCTTCTACTCGTTAGGTCTTTAACCTTGGTTTTGATAGTTTTGTCGTCAGACTTCGTTGACCTCTGCCTTTTGTTACTTTACATAGAGATGTTGGCAAAATTACCTAAACGGTACTTAAGGGCTTTCGCCTCAGATTTCAAACATATTTTGATTTGGACACAAAGTGAAAAAGCAAATTTGCGTTATTACAACTAAGCTTTTAGAAAAGCCCTTCTAAAAACGAATCGCTTTGAGAGAATGATTGCGGCCTTAAATCGAGATTCTTTTTTGCATTTGAAAATGACTATGTACCATGTTTTCGTCAAATAAAACACATGTTCGTTTTAAGTTCCTAGGAAAAGAAAATAGGGTTTTTTTTTGGTGAAAAGCCCTCATTGTATATTCGAAGCATTCAGGCAGTCAGTCTACTGAAATGTTAATTTTAAAAGAGATACAAAGGTCAACAAAATGTTTGTAAACAGCTACCGTGTTCATGAATTTAATCTTGATCACGTGACAAGAGTGTTAACGAGTTCGCACCTCGTTACTTATTCATCTAATTGTTAAACGGGCGATACTCATCTGTGCCAATTTCATGTCAACACTTTTCTCTGTTTGAAAACGATTTCCGGTTTGAAAGATGTGACTTTTTTTTAATGTTACAAAGTATTTATATATATCTGGTTTTAGGGATTAATGGGGGATACCCAAAGTTTAATTACTAACCATAAGACATTGACTCGTCACACTATCTAGAACGAACAATCACCTTGTCAATATTCCTCAGGAATACTAACTTGAATTAAGGATTTATTTTTTCCAGTAAGGAGGAACCCCGCTATCTATGTGTATCAAGTTTCCACTTTTTGGTGAAAGAAGCCGAAGTTATTGAGACGTGATTTTTTTTTATCATATCTCTGCAAGATGTTCCGTTGAGTGGACGATGACAATCTTGAGCTCTAAAAGATACGGAGAAGATAAAATGAAATAACAAATCACTCCGACCCCCACCCAACACGCGCAAAGAAAAAACCCCAAACATAACCGAATTCTACACGTTTATCGAATGCCACTTTAGATCAAAGAGCGAAGAGATAATGATAGTAAAACCCAAAATATAACATTGTTATGCCTTTCCTAAGATAAATAAATCAGAGACATAGAAGACATATCTGTCTCCGGATAAACCTTTGCTACTCTACATGCCTTGTTGGGTCATGCACATTACTGGAAGAAGGAGAAGAACCAAACAATAACGACATTTCACCAGCTTCTTGCAGACTACTCTGGAAAACATGGTAAGAAAGAGAGAAATTGCTCGTAACGAGCAATATTTCTTTTCCCCACAATGTCTTCTGCCCTATCAGAGGATTATTTCTAAATTTCATCACATTTGAAATGTCGTCTGCAGACTCTTTGAATTTGGGACAGTCAACAGATTGGCGTTTGGTAAAGGGTTAAGACAAGTCTTCGTAGTAACGGCATGCCACCATGTTTTTGATAGAAGAGGACAACATTGCCTGTTATTTTGACGTGGACCGCTGACTGGTTTTAACCGGGCAGACGGGGTTGCTGACCCCTGATTTATTGACGTCTCGGAAGTGTACGTCAGACGATTCAGACGGTAGCCGTATTACTGTCTCGTTCTTGCATTGTTTCAAATTGTGAGAAAGATCTAGATTCTTTTATTGTTGGAAGTCATTAGACTAGCCCGGCCTGGAGGCGCCTGGAGGCGAGACGATTCTTATGAGTACCAACAATATAAGATTGAAGGAATTAATGAATAATTGGGCATTGGAAAATAAGCTTTTTATCGTGATGTCTGTGTCTTGCTGTTGCGGTCTGCTTTTAAATAGTTGACACTATCTTGTCTAATTTGTGTTATATCTGTCAGCTCTGAAAGGTTCTGAAAAGTTCAGATATATTTGATAAGACGTACCTTTGCGTACCGAATATTGACCAAACATCACAATGGGTGGTGATTCATTCGACTTTTGAGCTAGCGGAGAATGTCTGACTAACACAATGATTCGCAGCGGCTTAACGGCTTAATGGTTAATGTCGAGGATTTTTTAACCAAACGACCAGGTCCAAATCCCGATAGTATCCAAATATTTCACTGTTTAGCGCCCTTATGTAAGATATCCTTGCATAGCCTGTCTTGGTTATTTACACAATAATCTTCCTAGAACATGTTCAAATATTTAAATGACGTAGACAATGCTAAAAACAAATGATGTAGAACATCTTCAAAAATATGCTGTAGAACATTCTTAAATATATAAAGTAGACCATGCTCAAATATATATGCTGTAGAGCATGTTCAAATAAATGATGTAGACCAGGCTCAAATAGTCTATATGTTGTGGAACCTTCTCAAATACATGCTGTAAAACATGCTCAAATATGTAATGTATTACATGCTCAAATATATGGTATAGACAATGCTCAATATATGATATTTATCATTCTCAAATATATGCTGTAAAACATGCTCAAATATGTAATGTATAACGCGCTCAAATATATGTTAAAGATCATGCTCATATACATGCTGGAGAACATACTTGAATTTATTGTGTGTAATATGTTCAAATATATGATATAGAGCATGCTGATATATACCTGGGGCACATGCTCAAGCAAATGCAGTAAAGCATGCTCAAATATGTGATATGGGAAATGCTCAAATATATGCTGTAGAACATGTTCAAATATGTGATATAGGAAATGCTCAAATATATGCTGTAGAACATGTTCAAATATGTGATATAGAGCATGTTCCAATATGTGATATAGAACATGTTCAAATATGTGATGTAGAGTATGTTCAAATATGTGATATAGGAAATGCTCAAATATATGCTGTAGAACATGTACAAATATGTGATATAGAGCATGTTCAAATATGTGATGTAGAGCATGTTCAAATATGTGATATAGAACATGTTCAAATATGTGATGTAGAGCATGCTCAAATATGTGATATAGGAAATGCTCAAATATATGCTGTAGAACATGTTCAAATATGTGATATAGAGCATGTTCCAATATGTGATATAGAACATGTTCAAATATGTGATGTAGAGTATGTTCAAATATGTGATATAGGAAATGCTCAAATATATGCTGTAGAACATGTACAAATATGTGATATAGAGCATGTTCAAATATGTGATGTAGAGCATGTTCAAATATGTGATATAGAACATGTTCAAATATGTGATGTAGAGCATGCTCAAATATGTGATATAGGAAATGCTCAAATATATGCTGTAGAACATGTTCAAATATGTGATATAGAGCATGTTCAAATATGTGATGTAGAGCATGTTCAAATATGTGATGTAGAACATGTTCAAATATGTGATGAAGAGCATGCTCAAATATATGCTGTATAACATGTTTAAATATGTGATGTAGAGTATGCTCAAATATATGCGGTAGAACATGCTCAAATATGTGATGTTGAGCATGCTCAAATGTATGCAGTAGAGCATGCTCAAATATAGACTCAGATTGATGATCCTGAGGTTGGTTGGTTGGGTATTCTTGTGAGGGGCGACACCTAACCTGAATGAAGTACAAACTATACAATGCGCAAGCGATCCGTGTTGAAGGTTGGATGTAAATATTGATGTACCATGTCAGCAACTACGATTTGATTAACATGTTAATTTCACACTCGCATGAATTTAATTGATAGTCATGCGATCTATGCACTGTACATTGACGTTTAACCCTTAACACAGAGATTTTAAGACGTTGGTTGTCTGATTCTGATTCTTGAAATTGCAATTGAAAACGGATAAATGTTCAAATAGGAGATGTTATAATTTGGGTAAATTATTTACAAAACATCCTTTGGATTTAATGAATTCAGTACGGGAAACCACATTAAGATACACGTATAAAAAGACACATTTCACTCAAGAAATATTAAAACAAAGGTATCATTATTTGACATGCTACCCAAAGTTTTACAAGTTTGTGTGCAGGTAAGAGAAGACAGGAAAGGTTTTGACATATATCAATTTACCACATCTTTTTTCGTTCAAGATTGGAATACAGCGCGTATAAACATGGATTGTTTAGAACATGTCTGATTTAGTCTGATCGACTTCCTCATATTACTAATTAACCCATTACAAAATGATAACGACATTTGACCAGTTTGTTGCAGACGACTCTGGAAAACTTTGTGGTAAAAGGAGAAATCGCTCTTAACAAGCAATTTTTCCTTTTACCACAATGTTTTCTGCCCTATCAGAATATTATTTTTCAATTTCATCACATTATGAAATGTCTGCAAACTCTTTCATTTGGGAGAGTCGAAAATTTGGCGTTTGGTAAAGGGATAAGACATTATTATCCCCACACCTGCTGAGCTCGCGAGCCGTCCCCGATCCTAGAAATGCACGATACAATTGTATCGGTTGTATTTACGTAATTATGTCACGGGGGGTGAAATGGCAATGCTACGTAATCTGCAGTTTGCATGTTTGACCCCAAATTACAACTGTCAACAGACGTCGTTTGTGAGCATTAAGTCCTTAATTTAACGCGATTTTTCCATTATGAAGTGTCACATTTTATATCCGAATAGTGTCATCTTATTGACTATACAATGAACCGTTATGTTCTCGCAGCTGTGGTTATAATACATAACGGAAATACGCTGGATGTGGATGGTGAATAAAAATAATTTGTTAACCCTTTACCAAATGCCAAATTTTCAATAGTCCCAAATCGAACGAGTTTGAAGACGATATTTGAGAATTTGATGAAATTAAAAAAAAACTTCTGATAGGGCAGAAAACATTGTGGGAAAAGGAGAAATTGCTCGGTCCAATAATGTTTTCCGGAGTCGTCTGAAACAAGCTGGTCAAATACCGGGATTGTTCGGAAATGGGTTAAACTAGAGTCATTCAGATCCTTTAACCAATTCTAATTATTAAGGGAAATTCTAGACTGGTCCAAATTGGAGGACAACGGCAGAGAACATTATTTTCAATGTAAAATAATAACAGTTTCTTTGTCATTTAAGTAAAAAATCTTTGTAACAAAAAGAGAAATCGTTTGTTCTAAGTTATTACTTCTTTTAGTGCAGTGGTTTCTAAAGAATTCTCCAGCAGATGAGGCCTGCTAGGAAATTATGGCATTCATTAGGGGTTAACGTGTGTTGGCAGTTTACGTTACCGACATATCCCCATGTCATGTTTACGTTACCAACATATCCCCATGTCATGTTAACGTTACCGACATATACCCATGTCATGTTTACGTTACCGACATATCCCCATGTCATGTTAACGTTACCGACATATCCCCATGTCATGTTTACGCTACCGACATATCCCCATGTCATGTTTACGTTACCGACATATCCCCATGTCATGTTTACGTTACCGACATATCCCCATGTCATGTTTACGTTACCGACATATCCCCATGTCATGTTAACGTTACCGACATATCCCCATGTCATGTTTATGTTACCGACATATCCCCATGTCATGTTTACGTTACCGACATATCCCCATGTCATGTTTACGTTACCAACATATCCCCATGTCATGTTAACGTTACCGACATATATCCATGTCATGTTAACGTTACCGACATATCCCCATGTCATGTTTACGTTACCGACATATCCCCATGTCATGGTTACGTTACCGACATATCCCTATGTCATGGTTACGTTACCGACATATACCCATGTCATGTTAACGTTACCGACATATACCCATGCCATGTTTACGTTACCGACATATACCCATGCTATGTTTACGTTACCTACATATCCCCATGTCATGTTTACGTTACCGACATATACCCATGTCATGTTTACGTTACCGAAGTATCCCCTGATCATGTTTACGTTACCGACATATCCCCGTGTCATGTTAACGTTACCGACATATACCCATGTCATGTTTACGTTACCGACATATCCCCATGACAAGTTAACGTTACCGACATATACCCATGTCATGTTTACGTTACCGACATATCCCCATGACAAGTTAACGTTACCGACATATCCCCATGTCATGTTTATGTTTCCGGCATATACCCATGTCATGTTTACGTTACCGACATATCCCCATGTCATGTTTACGTTACCAACATATACCCATGTCATGTTAACGTTACAGACATATACCCACGTCATGTTTATGTTACCGACATATACCCATGTCATGTTTACATTACCGACATATACCCATGTCATATTTACGTTACCAACATATACCCATTTCATGTTAAAGTTACCGACATATACCCATATCATGTTTACGTTACCGACCTATACCCATGTCATGTTTACGTTACCGACATATACCCATGTCATGTTTACGTAACTGACATATCCCCATGTCATGTTTACGTTACCGACATATACCCATGTCATGTTTACGTTACCGACATATACCCATGTCATGTTTACGTGACCGGCATATACCCATGTCATGTTAACGTTACAAACATATACCCATGTCATGTTAACGTTACCGACATATCCCTATGTCATGTTTACATTACAGACATATACCAATGTCATGTTTACGTTACCGACATATACCCATGTCATGTTGACGTTACCGTCATATACCCATGTCATGTTTACGTTATCGACATATACCCATGTCATGTTTATGTTACCGACATATACCCATGTCCGACATATACCCATGTTAGTTACCGATATATACCCATATCATGTTAATGTTACCGACATATACCCATGACATGTTAATGTTACCGACATATACCCATGACAAGTTAACGTTACCGACATATACCGACAAGTTAATGTTACCGACATATACCCATGACAAGTTAATGTTACCGACATATACCCATGACAAGTTAACGTTACCGACATATACCCATGACAAGTTAATGTTACCGACATATACCCATGACAAGTTAATGTTACCGACATATACCCATGACAAGTTAACGTTACCGACATATACCCATGACAAGTTAATGTTACCGACATATACCCATGACAAGTTAATGTTACCGACATATACCCATGACAAGTTAACGTTACCGACATATACCCATGACAAGTTAATGTTACCGACATATACCCATGACAAGTTAATGTTACCGACATATGCCCATGATAAGTTTACGTTACCGACATATACCCATGACAAGTTAACGTTACCGACATATACCCATGACAATTTAACGTGAAAGCCCGCTGGTTGACATAATCAATACTGGTTGAATATTTCTCTCGATCTGAGAAATACACTATAATATAAATAAAAAATAAACACAATTGGTTGATGAACAAAAACGTATTTGAGAGAAAAGTTTTACTTGACACGATTAAGTCGCCTGTGGCTTTACCCTGTCGTTTTGCAAGGCAAAATACCAACGTCATTCTACGAGAATTCTAGATTATGATTGAAAGCAATAGCAAATAGAATTAATTTAAGGATAGACTATCGTTTTCAATCAGAGAATTTAGACGAAACCATCGCCTACAAAACAATTCATGAAAGGTTTTCTTTTTCCTTTCAATATTTTCGTTTTATAAGTCGTCTGCTGCAACGTCGTAGAAACAGGTCCCGATGGAATGATGGATTTGATCACCAAAACGAGGCGATTGCATGTCACAAGGATATAACGGTGCGCCGAAAATCCCCAGGTGAGATAATAATGGTCGGGGTACGATAGAAAGGGGGACTCCTGGTTAAACGTAATAATTAGAGGTAGCGAATGATTTAATCAATCTTTCAAACCAGTTTCTTCATTTATCCTCTCTTTTAAAACATGTTCCTCTGTAAATTCTCAATTCTGACATAGCTGTTACAGTAAGCCCTAACCGTCAGAGGAGAATTCTCGTTTTTTTCTAAGACGACAACACTGAGCAAGAGAAAATACATTCTTTATTAACCTTTTGTAGAAATATTCGTTGCAAATGGCTAAAATACTCATAAAGAGCGAATAGGCATTTTGTCAGAAGAAGGTGCGGCAAAGAGTTGTATCATGACGTAATATGTTACGTATTCTGGTTCCCCGGCCTTACTCAAAGTAATTAGCTATAACGTAGTAAGGTGAAGGAACCCAGAATATGTGTTACTTTGCAATATTGCTTTTCCCAAAATCAAGATTAGAGCAATTGTTGATTTAGACTTACGCAAATCTTTAAAGCGTAAACTGTATAGTAAAACGGTACCCTGCAGGTCCGAGCGTATACCCCGCACGAGGCTAGTACGGGGTATACGCACGGACTAGGACCCAAGGCTATGTGTTAGGTGGCTTCCTCTCTTTATATAACAGGGCCCTATAAAAGACATCTGCCTAATTGAAGAATTTTTCTAAAAAATAAATTTGCCTTAATAAAGCCAACACGTTTAGCCTGTAAATAATTCAATAAACATACCAGTTTTTTTTATACACAATCACCTCTTATGCACGCTAAATGACCTTAGCAGTCACTGCGCCTAAAACCCTATTCTTTCATTCATTAAGGGCGTATTATAAATGAAGAAAAAATGATTTCCTCTCATGACATTTTGGGCAATTGAAATATCATAACAACTAGTAAGGCGAATCCACAGTAAAATGCACTGCCTCTTCGTTACTCGGGGAACCTCGTGATATAACCAAATGATCGTTGAAAGCTGCGATATACCACAACACATGTGTTTGTCAAGGGATGCACGGTCGATTTCCGTAGAGTTGTTATAACAGCCTAACATGTTTACTCACGCTAACTGTCCACAACTCTTTACTACCAGAAGACGACATCTTTTTCTTGAAGCAGACGGCTTAAGAAAAGCATTGGAAACATGTGGAAAAAAAAACTTACAGTTCTGATGTTGTGCTTTGTGAATAGATTGAAAAAAGCATTTTGGAAAAAGGAGAAATTGCTTTTGACAAGCAATTTCTCTTTTTGCCATAATGCTTTTTGATAATCGTCTGCTGCAAGACGCAAAAATGGGGCGTTAGGTGGTAATGTGTTTATCCATTCAACATATGAGAAGCTGCGACTGGCCCAAATTGAAAGCAACAGCGGACGACAAAAATACCATTAAGCAAAGAAAACGCTCCTATGAAATTTGGTAAAAACAAATGTGACAAATGTATAATTCACTCATTATCAACGATCTATCCTTTCGTCACAGAGGTTTCCTAACCCATTACCAAACAATGACGACATTTGACCAGTTTGTTTTAAACAACTTTAGAAAACATTGTGGGAAAAGGAGAAATTGCTCATTAAAAGCAATTTCTCCTTTTCCCAAAATGTTTTCTGCCCTATCAGAAGATTATTATTATATTTCATCACATTTTGAAATGTCGTCTGCAAACTCTTTCAATTTGGGACAGTTGAAAATGTGGTGTTTGGTAAAGGGTTAAGCCATCTGCTGTAGATGTATCGCCGAATTTGAAGCGTTATGGAGTATGAGGTTATCCGGATTAATTCCACTTTCGACACCCGAACTTGCGAGATTGGTACAAAATACCAAACGTGTTTTGTTCACACGGTTTGTATTTCAGCCATATCTCACGTAATACCCTTAACGAGTTCGTTAAACGAACCATCTGTCCAAAGTCTAAAAAGTCAGATTTGTTTAACCCTTAAAGTGCAGGAACCGACTTCGTGCTTATGCAAATAGGTTAGACCAAGGCCAGCCGCCAAGTGAATTGGCGGCTGACCAGTGATCTAACCTGTTTGCTATTCTTGGTATCTTTCATAAAGAAAATAAAGCAGATATTTAAGGTTTTGGAAAGCAGACGACACACAAATCTATTTTTAGAAAATTACCCATTAGTCTAAGGGTTAAAGATTTCCCATTTCTGTGAACGATCATATTTACAACTCAATGAACTCACGTATATACATTAACGCCCAAAGAAGATTTGAAATAAAAACCAAAAGCATTGTAACGAAAGGAAGAATTGCTTGTGACAGGCAATTCTTCCTTTGGTCATAATGGTTTCTACCCAAAACTACAGGCAATATTATTGTTTGTATATTTTGAATATTATTGTAATGACAAGAAACTTTGTAAGTTTACGTCTCAATAAAATTTTCGTATTCGTATTATTGTTTCCATATCTTAACTATCGTCTAGTTTAGACTTATTTAATTTACATCGACTGTAAAGTTCTTACAACTTAGATTAATCACTCTCGATTCTGTTTCCTTGATGCATAACCAGTACTCGTGCCGGATGTGGATTAGTGAAATGTCGCAATGCAGAGCCCGTTACTCACCGAGTCGAACATACGACCTTCGTGTCCAGAAGACGACGTTCTACCCCTGCCCTCCACAAAATGTCGAGTGTTGTCTAGGGTTGCTTTCAAGTTGGATATGTCCAATTCAGCGTTTATCATGGTACAATAGCGTCGCATGCTATGCAATAGTGTCCTTTGGTAGGCCTACTATAAAGAAAGGTCTTCAGAGCCCTTGCCTATCATTGGCGAATCTCAGGATCCGTTATATAACTGAATGTTTGTTAAATCGGTGTAAAACCAACACAGACATGTATTTAAGAATACTGGGACTTTCATTTTCCTATTTCTTTCCATCATAACCCATAGGTTTGGATAATAGAAGACACATACAATGTACATAACGGCTGAAAAATTATTGGTCAACTTGACATAGTTCTCAAAGACAATTCTTAATTCTTGCAGCTTTTCTATGTAGCACACTCCAACATAATAATACTATCGTTGGTTTTGTGGGAGACGCTCGACAGGACCTATCAGAACCGTAACGGAGACCTGGAACTCCCGTGAAACGCCGTAATATAATTGAATGATTGTTGACACAGCATTATACACATGTATACTACAGTGTTAACCCATCAACAAACAATAACGTATTTAAAAAGGTCGTTGCAGACGACTTTGGAAGACATTGTGGGAAAAGGAGAAATTGCTCTTAACGAGCAATTTCTTCTTTTCCCACAATGTTTTCTGCCCTACTATTTCTCAAATTCATCACATTTCGTAATGTCGTCTGCAAACTCTTTCAATTTGGAACAGTTGAAAATTTGGTGTTTGGTAAAGGGTTAAGCATGTATGAAGGAATACAATAACACAACCAAAGTTTATTTGAGTAGGCTACACCATCAAATTATCAGCATCAGACTAAGCAACCTACAAAGTCGCTTGGAATGGAAAGAATATAAGCAAGTCGATGGCAAGTATGAATAATATTGTTTATTCAAAACACTTATATTGTACAATAAGAACTACTAAGTTTCTATAAAATGTTCTGTTTTTATGTCAGTCTATGTACAGGAGTCGGCAATTGCCAGTCCGGAAAAGCCGGTGTGTGATTTTTAAAATATAAGACGCACACACGACAACAAACATCATGCCATGCAGGAGGTTCCGTCTCATTCAAACGTTGTAAGCTGTAATGGTCTACTTAGCCCCAGTTCTGATGGATATCTCCCGGAGTGTTTGCGATCTTAGGTGATGGAAGTACTTCTAGAAATCGGCATAATTGCAATCATTAATCATTTGATGGTAAGCATGTACTTAAGATAAATCCAGCTTCAAAGTAACCGCTGGTCAGCACTGCTGCTCTGGACTAGAGAAATGGTTATCTCTACTGGATACCCATGAGGAACTTGCCAACATATACATGGTTCGAATGAATTGCTTATACATGCTGTACAGAGAAGAAAGATTCTTGTACTCAAAAGTAATGTCATGCCTAATTTAGCATTTGATATAGTTTGTTTTGTCTTAGCATTCCATTTATCCTAGCGAGTAATGACATTTTATTGTTACCTATCCTCATTAAGCCATTACCAAGACTACCATGTTGGAAAGATATGGCTGCAATTTAGTTTTTAGGTCTTCGGAACAAACTGGCTCTGTTATTCCTGGGTAACAAACCATTGACATGCCACACAGAAGATGGACACCCTACCATCATGCCACACAGAAGATGGACACCCTACCATTTAATGATGATCCCTTTTGCCAAGTTGATGGTCATGTTTAAATTGATGGAAATTTAAAATCCTTTATAAATTAAGTTCTTAAAACTGATATCAATCACTTTTGATTCTGATCCTAGTATACACAACCAGTAAATGCTCTAAAATTGGATTAATGAAAGTCGTAAGATAAAACTTGCCACTTGACAGCTTATCGAACCTGACACCCTAGTGCCCTGAAACTGACCCTATTCCCCAGACCCACTGTCCTCCACCATGGTCATGTGGTGCAGCCTTCCGGACTGATGGCAAAGGTGGTCTATTTCTAGATACGGTAAACTTATATCATGATTCTATACATACAAATGAAGAGGAAGAAACATACATGTACATGAGTAATACTAATAAATGGTGTTAGGTGTGGGTTGCCAAGAAACATATGTATGCGCTTAAACAATGCTCAAAATATGTACAGATATATAGAAAAAGTGCCAATAAACATGCCATCACATAAAACGCTATTAACCCTTTTATTCTCATATCAATTGTTTAACACATGTGAAGCAGACAACCAAAGGAACCTTTGTGACAGAAAAAAGAAATAGCTTAAGCCTACCAATTTCTCTTTTTGGCACAGTGGTCAAATGATTTTTTGGAGGGAAGCTCTTTTCCCTACACCTAATAGGTTGTTTGCTGTGCCTTTAAATATGGACCTGTCATAAATTGGCCTATGAGGAAATGAGTTTACTTAAGTGATCAATGGATGATGTTTTCATCAATTCATTTGATTCTTTATAAAAAAAAATGCATCTTATAATTCTTTCATACATTAAAACATTCTTTGTGTTTAAAATGATCATATCTCATAACTTGCTTTTATTGAATAATTTCATTATAAGAGCATGTAACATAAGGTAATGATAAGCAAAACTTCAATCTGTAAAACTCAAATGCCTTAAAACGGACACAAACCTAGTACAGTATTACCAACTGGTCAATGCAATCTATATCAGGAAATGATGTTTTTTTTTTTTTATTCCAGCAGAAAAAAAGCATTATTTACATAAACCACACATTCTTGGGATGAAGCAAACAAATAATAAATAGTTATGTACAAAATGTTTTCCAGTGTTTTAGCAACGAGATGAGATAGAACTGGATGTTAAAGTTACCAGGAAAAGATTGAAGTACATACTTAAATGATTAAAATTAACAACTTTTATCTAAAATAAACAATTAAGCCCATTCATTGCCATAGAACTTCTGGGTCAATGCAATACTAAGTTCTTCCCATTTGAGAAAGCCTTACAAATTAGTCACCCTAATGAACCATTGATTTGTATTGTATTTCGATCCAATTCTAACTGTTATTCACAGAAAAAAGTACGGAAAAACATTTTACTTGTTTGAAGGCTTCATAAAGACAATCACAATTTCCAGGAACCTTCTCTTTTCATTACATACAAAGTGTGCTGTACCATCATATGCAAAAAGGGATAAACATTTATTTAAACACTTGGTTATTCTGTCAATCTTTCCCTGATTATTTATCATTTAACTCATTAACCCACTTTAAGTCATATGCACAACAACTTTAAAGAATAAAGAAACTTCTGCCAAACATTTGTGTCCTAGTCAAAGCGACTTTTACCAAATTTGGATCAGAAATTAGCTGGAAACAAATAATTCCATTTGAATGAATTAAATGAATATTAATCCATATAATTGATTATAATAATTTTTGCATCATGTACATTTTTGGTTTTATAGATCTACATTTCATATAGAGTACTGGCCAGAAAACTATAGATATTACCGGTATATGAGATAAAACTCTGCTTATAGAACAGAAGGATTTTATTTACTTTGTACAGAGAATACTCTTGTAGTGTGCACCTTTTCCATTGGTGACACTGTAATTTTACATTGAATTCTAATTCCATTGTCACCTTTTCTTAACCCTTTCCCAAACAATAACGACATTTGACCACTTTGTTGCAGAAGACTTTAGAAAACATTGTGGGAAAAGGAGAAATTGCTCGTAACGAGCAATTTTTTCCTTTTCCCACAATGATATGCCCTATCAGAAGATTATTGTCCAATTTCATCAAATTTTGAAATGTCGTCTGCAAACTCTTTCAATTTGGGAAAGTCGAAAATTAGTTGTTTGGGAAAGGGTTAAACATTGTAATCACATACAGCATGCAATGCTCAAATGAGTAATTGGTCAGTTTACAAAGTAAAGGGTAATCTGGTGCATTATACCCAAATAATCAAATAAAGATGATAAAAATAGTCAATAGTATTAGTACAATCAATGCAAGAATCAATGAAAACAAGAGTTGTTTTATTGTTTTCTTCATTGCAATGTGAACAACCCATTGAGACAAAAGGAAAAAATGCCTATCTCAAGAGATTTCTTCGTTTGTTACATTTGTTTCTAAAGATTTCTACAGCAGTTGCAACAAAGGGATGTTTTCTTGAGTTAACTGTTATTTATTTTTACTAAATTCTGTCCCCAAGTACTAACAAATAGAAAGCAAACATCCAGTCAGGTTTTGTCTTTTTCCTTGCCCAAAGTTTTATAACCTTGGGGATAGTTTGTGAAGGATTCCTTCTAAATCCTTCCCGCATTTCTTCATTTATACATGACAACACTGATACAGTACATAATGCAATTTCTGCAAAAAGTAATATGAAATGTTACAAAAACACACACAAGTAAACAATCTTTTTTAGAGCTTTGATAATTACAACATTCTCAAACATTCTTTAGTATATTGACTCACACAGAAGTCTGTTCTTATTCATGACCACTGCTTTTCGGAGGGTAAAATTTGTAAGTACTTTTTCTTGGGAAAAAAAAAACAAAAAAAAAGATGACAAGAGGAATTAACCTTTCTAAAGCAATTTCTCCTTTTATCACAATTCCTTTTAGCAAGTACCCATGAGCAGATTTGGATTCCAGAACACTTTAAGGCATGCTAAGATTCCTCAATTAAAGAAGGTTGAAAAAACATTTGCGTGTTCGGTCAATCTCAGGGCATAAAACTCTAGATTTCTCCTCTAAAGCCTTTATTGTGGGTTGTGATAATAGTCTTCTCACATTTACTAAGATATTCCAAAAGGTTGTTGAACTATAGCAAGAAGTCTTTGATATTCATGTTTATACCAATCTCTGTTCTGATCTAATTTATGAAACTCAAATTGCCTGGTTGTCTTTATCAAGTATAAACAAAACCAGGTTTGCAGTAACATTGCATACACTTGTAACTTTCATGCAATTTTGTAAGGATTAATACTTTGGATCTTAATCTAACCTAGAAACCATCGATTTAGAACATTCAATCTTTTCATATCTATATAAAATTCAAACAAAGCCGCTCTGTTTCAATTTTATCCATACTTTTCTATTGAAAATCAGTCAGTAGAGGTCCATTCAAATTGTCCATAAAGTCCAGACTTCCAAAACACTTGGTATACTGTTGCTTTATACAAACAGCAACAGGGATCATTCAAACTGTCGACTGTATTAAAAAGTTCAATAAGCATCTACAGGATCCTGATTAAACCAATACAAAATCATGGTCTCCCTGATGATTGCATGTGCTTGATTTATGCTGAGTCATCATCTTCCATTTTCCATGGCAGTTCCTCACTGCGATCGCTTTCCACGTGGTTTCTTGTCGGAAGACACCATGTCCACGGCAACGTTCAAGTTGTTTGTTCATTGAGGTTGGTTGGCATTCCACGCAGACTTCGGATCCCTTCTCCAGGACGTTGGCCCATGAGCTGTTCTTGCATTTGCGGCCGGTGTGTGTGATTTTGAAGATGGCGCTGTACCTGCAGAGATAAGAATAATGGGATGATTAGATATGCCTAGATTTCCTGCTTTAACAAGTTTTAAACACTATTACAAGTACAGCGGATAAATATGGTTGCTTACATGTTTACATATCATTATGATGAAAACTGAAAACTACAAATGAAAATTGAATACTCATATTATGTTGTTCATGTCTATTCCTATCTACATCATTCCCACACACATGATGTCCACAAATTTTAAATACATATGAAATAACATGTCATTGCTACTGTTTTTGCTTTTTCCAAATGAGATGCAATAATAGACAACAATCACATTGTCGTTGGTTAAATGAGAAATTCCCAAATGAGCACAATCTTCTACTACACACATTAATTCAGAGTATCATACTGAGGACCTTTTCTTTCAGTCAAAGGGTTAAAATCTTACATTTCAAACAGAAGATACCTTGGTTTATCAAAAACCAGCTCATTACTCAGTCTAGACCGTCGTAATTGGTTTAAGAAAAATGAAGGTAAAAAGCAAAATGCACCCGATACACAAATGTTTGCTGATAACAGCAGAATTCAAACATCCGCCATGATTTATGAGTTTTGGTGTCCAATGACAACGCTTACAGTGTAAATGAATTGCTTAAAATCATTTTTTGTGGACCATTATTCTTCTCAGATTAAATCAAGTAGGTCTTAAAACTATTAATTGCTTTTTCCTCCATCTGCCCATTTGTAATGTTATAAAAAATCCTCAAACTGTGGAAAAATGTATCTTTCAAATTCATACTGAATTATGACAAAAGAGCAATAAGAGGAATCTGCTTTGTTACAAAATGAATAAAGATATTTTAACAAGCATTGACTTTGTAGTGGAAGACAAATTTTTTTCCAATTTTATCTGTAAATAGGGAAGTTATTCGAGGAAACATCACAAAGTCTAGGGTTCCTTATGACCCTATTCCAAATTTGTTAAGTCATTTCATTTAATGTTTGCCTCTTAAGTACAGAGAGATAAATAAAATGGATCCCAGCTTACATGAATGAATATCGCATGAATGGAATTCATTTGTGCAGGGTTAGCTTTCTATTTGCCTGACGAAAGTAATTTTCCCCCCATTTTCATGTAAATATGTGGAAGAAATGAAGTAACTGGAGACCTTGGATAAAAGTAGGTTACAACTAGAAATGTAAAGAGTAATTGATAAACTGGGTACATTCTGCGCATTTACCGAGTTTAATTTTAATTCATTTTAAATATAATAATAATCTTAGCTATCTCTGTGTATCAACATTTTATTTCGTAAATATTGCACTTTGAAGGCATTGACCGAGTTTTATTTGAATCCATTATGAATAATGATCATTTTTGCTATCTCCGTGTTTTCAACCTGTTATTCCTTAGATATTGTACTTTCTATGCACATGGAACTAATGAAGTGTTATTCCTTAGATATTGTACTTTCTATGCACATGGAACTAAGAGAGTGTTATTCCTTAGATATTGTACTTTCTATGCACATGGAACTAAGAGAGTGTTATTCCTTAGATATTGTACTTTCTATGCACATGGAACTAAGAGAGTGTTATTCCTTAGATATTGTACTTTCTATGCACATGGAACTAAGAGAGTGTTATTCCTTAGATATTGTACTTTCTATGCACATGGAACTAAGAGAGTGTTATTCCTTAGATATTGTACTTTCTATGCACATGGAAATTAGAGAGTGTTATTCCTTAGTAATGTACTTTCTATGCACATGGAACTAAGAGAGTGTATTCCTTAGATATTGTACTTTCTATGCACATGGAACTAAGAGAGTGTTATTCCTTAGATATTGTACTTTCTATGCACATGGAAATAGAGAGTGTTATTCCTTAGATATTGTACTTTCTATGCACATGGAACTAAGAGAGTGTTATTCCTTAGATATTGTACTTTCTACGCACATGGAACTAAGAGAGTGTTATTCCTTAGATATTGTACTTTCTATGCACATGGAAATTAGAGAGTGTTATTCCTTAGATATTGTACTTTCTATGGACATGGAAATTAGAGAGTGTTATTCCTTAGATATTGTACTTTCTACAGGAATTAGAGAAAACATAGTGACAAAAGAAGAAATTGCTCACAAGGACCCATTTCATCTTTTCTCGCTTTTCTCTAATCTCTATAAGAAAATATGATGACAACTATGAGTAGAGAAATTTGGAAATTGGCAATAATTCTGATCTCTTTCTTTGGTTCTGATGAACTCAACCGTCCCTTGAGATAGTTTGTCTAGGAAGGCATCACAAATTGATTAATTCTACACTGAATGTGTCTGCTCTTTCCATCAAAACAGAATAAACTACAGATAAGATTCATATCACTTACAATGAATCCTTTTCCATGAAGAAGCCAAATTTGAATCTTGCTTAAAGCCAATGACATTTAATCAAATGTACTAAATTGAAATTCACTCAACATGAGCAAGTTCTGCATTTACCACATTTATTTTAATATCAATGTATCAATCGATCAATTATCCAGTTTTTCATAAATATTTCTGCCACTTTGATACATGATGACAATAATTGCCCTCAGCTGCCAAGTTCTATGAAGATAGAAAGGGCTAATTACCTACAGACTACGTTCACTACACTCAGTAATGCTTCATAAACAACATCTTTCAAATTCTTTAGATAAATAAGCATGATTACATTAAGAATGAAGCATTTTCTCAAGTACTAGTAGACATTTTTGTTTGGTTGAGGAAAATAAAAGCTTTCTCCTCTGTTCCTTGTAATGCATTCAGGAGGCCAGGAACTTGTAGCAAAGGCCAGAAATTAAAGGGAACATTGAAGGTCAAACATTAGATTAACTTTGTCAACAGAGTCCTTAAATAAAGCCATCACTATAATTATCATTATTACAATAATTATCATCATGTTTACTACAATATCAAAATGAAATGATGTCAGAAAATGCTTGCATCCTTTTTGTTCTGACTAATTGATAAATGGACATTGAACTCATTCTGATAAATACAAGAAATCATAATATTAGCTTTTCTAATCTTCTTGTCTATTATTGCATTCAAAATTGAATGTTGTTAGTGCGTTCAAAACTAAGTTTCTATGAAATGAATGGGTTAACTCTTTGTCCAATAAATTGGTCACTGAGGATTTATTTCATCTAAATTATTTTTGGGGCAATGACCACCCAAAAGAAAGTCAAATCACAGCACCCATTTCTCTCAACAAACCCATCAAGGAGGGGATAACATGTAACCAAATATCCGACCAAACAATGTAACCAGTAAGTGTGGGGGTCAAAGGACCTGTCGTACAATGAACTCACTCACAAACATAAGTAATAGACACAAGGTTTCAGTGCAAAACTACAGCAAAACCTTCACAAAATGTGACCAACTTGCTGTTATAATTCACAGAACCAACAATGACTATATGACAGTATTTCTCATAACTGTTCTCAGTGAGGTCATCCAACTTGTTATGACTGGAAGTCATCGACTTGTATGAATGGAACCAACTTTGTATGAATGGAACCATTACATGGCCAATGATGGAAATGAGAAGCATCTATCCCTGACTTTATTATTTTTTTTCCTAAACCATACACTGAAGATGCTATTTCGAATTGTCATATAAAAACAGTTCTAACAATTTCCATTGGATAGGCTTTAATTTTTTTATTCTTTAAAAAAAAAAATTGAATACTACATGTCAAAGATCCTGAGTACAGTTTTACCAATTTACTCACAAAAAATATGACATTTGTCTACGTAAAAACTGATATACATGGATATCATTATAAACAAAAGGAGGGGGGGGAGTTGTTTTTGAACTTACACAAATTTTTAGCTAAAATGTTTAGTAAAACACAACCATGGAACACATCTCCTCTAAACCATATTGGGGCTTAGTAACAAGTTCATCACCATTATTACTGCAACACTAGTTTCCACTGTGAAAATGTCATATATTCCCTGCTGACATTTCATAGGAGGCAATGAATTATTATAAACAGGCTGTTAGTTGACTAATAGATTAATCACTACAACAATCATCAACATAATCATGTTCATTATATCAATCTGAACCCATTTATCACAGAAATAGAGGGAGCCTCCATGGCCTTGTGGTTAGGGTATTAAACTTGAAATCTCATGGCCTCTCTTCACATGGGTTCAAATTACAGTGGCGCTAGGTTTAACCCTTGCAGTGCTGGAACCGACTTCATGCTTATGCAAACAGGTTAGATCCAGGCCAGCCATCAAGTAAATTGGCGACTGGCCTGTGATCTAACCTGTTTGCTACTCTGAGTATCTTTGTTTATCAAAATAAAGCAGATATTTAATGTTTTGGAAAACAGACGGCACAAATTTCATTTTTTTTTAAAATTACCCAGCATTCTAAGAGTTAAATTTTCTGGAGAATGAGTCTCCTGGATGACAAACAGTAAACTGATAGTTCTACCTGTCTTTGCGGGCCCTGATGGGAAGTATCATTATGAATCTTCCTCCCTCCCCAATGAGCCCTGTATTGCAATATAACTGTAGAAATTGTTGATGTGATGTAAAAAGCCAATTCAACAATAGAACTCAGAGCTAGAGATTCAGTATGGTTGATTGATCGTAGTATTGCAGCATCTAGTAAAGTGTGAAAAAATATATCATTATATATTGGGAAATTAAAGGAGAAATGGATTTTTCCAATGATGTTTACTCCCTGCAAAATTGTTTCTTGCTAAAAGTACTCTAAATGGATTAATACATTACCAACAAACGCCACATTTTTGTGTCTTGCAGCAGACGTATTTAAAAAAACAATGTGGCAAAAAGGAGAAATTGCTTGTCACAAGCAATTTCTCCTTTTTGCCACAATGCTTTTTCAATCTACTCAGCTATCACTTCAGCAGAACTGAAAGTGTTTTCACATGTTTACGAAGCTTTTCTGAATTCATCTGCTTCAAGCAAAAATATGTCATCTGCAGGTGGTAGAGTTAAAGCTATGGAAAATACTTTGCTAAAATGATCTACTATAAAACACTCATACAATTCGAAGGGATAAGAGGGTAAAGAGCATGAAATAGTACAATAAAGTGGCCAACTCTTCAATACTCCTATTATTACCTGTGAAAAACACTTCTGACTAGTTAGTATCAAACCAATTAATCTTTTCTTCACCTCTTGAACTCATTCCTTTAAATGGAATTTCCTCATTGATTGAAATTAATGGAATATTAACAGACAACTTTATGAAGTTTAACCATCTCCAGTTTTATTGGGATATAAAAAAAAAAAAATGAATATCATTAAGTAGACACCATTGCGGCAACCAGAAAAATTGCTTTTTACCAGCAATTTCCTGTGTTCTCAGTGTGCTTTCGCTGCATATGCATTTAAATGGGTGGTTATGGAGTAAGGGTTTAATAATTTCCCTCACAGGATATTTGGGAGTTTCAAATTTAGGCAACTGGTGCAGACGCTACTAATTAATTTTCTCAAATAGTTCTTGCTTTTTGCATTTGACAGAAATAATTGTGACAGCAGGAGAAATAGCTTTCTAAGCAATTTATTACATTTTCTAATATGTGTCCATTAATTCAACAAATAATTCTACAGATGTATATAAAGTGATGGGTACAGGGTTAAAATAGAATGAGCTCCAATTCAGGGTCAAGACCTTTGGCTTTTGAGGTGAAAAGCCTTAACTCATTACCCAACAATAACGATATTTAACCACTTTTTTGCAGACCACTTTGGAAAACTTTGTGGATAAGTAGAAATTGCTCTTAACAAGCAATTTGTCCATTCCCCACAATGTTTTCTGCCCTATAAGAGTATTATCTTTCTATTTCATTACACTTTGAAATGTGGACAGTAAACTCTTCTAATTTGGTACTATTGAAAATTTGGCATTTGGTAAAGGGTTAATTGTTTAGTAAGGATTTTACAATCCATCTACAGCAATTCAGATAATCATGATGTGATGCCTTACTCATTCTCATTTTTTAAAGAATATCCCAAACTAAATAAAGCCATGGTCAAGCTGAGAAGAGCCACCAAACCATCAAATTCAGCTAGGCTACAAGAAGGCTACCAGAAAACATAATCAACAGCTTGGTAGTTTTAAGCATGCACCTTTAGTCCATATGGTATGAGATGACATTAACAATGATGTAAAAAAAAAAAAGATCCGAATGTTTCAAGCAGTTCCAACATAATGAAACAATATATATAAAGTTTTTAAATTACATAAATTTTAAACACAGAAAGGGCATATGGAAGAGAGTAATCCAAGAATTAGAATTTTCTCAATTAACCCTTTCCCAAACAATAGCGACATTTGACCACTTTGTTTTAGATGACTTTAGAAAACATTATGGGAAAAGGAGAAATCGGAGCAATTTTTCCTTTTCCCATAAGGTTTTCTGTCCTATCAGAAGATTTTTTCCCAATTACATCACATTTTCAAATGTTGTCCCGCAAACCCTTTCAATTTGGGACAGTCGAAAATCTGTTGTTTGGGAAAGGGTTAAACTTCTTTGGTGATGCAACGGTGTCTGATTAGTTACTCTATATTTAGAAAGATCTTATCATATTCAATTTAGCTTGTGACAGAGTGATGGGGTGGAAATAAGTTCAAGAACCGAACAGTCTGAGTTATGACCTTTCTTCACATTTCTTGTTTTAAAGGATCTACAACAAAGGTTTTTAAGGATTTAAGAAACTATCAAGTATAGTGACAAAAAAACCAAAAAAACAAGATGGCCATAATGGCCCTAGAATCGCTCACATGAGATTACAACCTTTTTGAAGAATAAGTTAGAAATATTGGTTTTTACTTTTACTCAAAGTTTCTTGTGCTTTAATCCATTGACTGATTTTTAAATAACAACTTTACAAGTTTGACACTGTATGCTTGATGTGGGACATTAAAATGGTACATACTAACAATAATGTACATATGTCCAGTATGATCTATGGTTGCTATTATGTGGTTATCATTTTGGCATATTTGGACATCATGTTTAGAGGAAAGTTTCAATTAGAATGAAGTCTTTTGAAAGCCTATGTCAGATAACATAAAGATCTTAGCCTTTATGCTTATATGCATTGAATGTTTACGGAATGTTGCAAATTACCGACATACATACTTAATAGATCAAGTTGTCCATATGACCCAGTCTTACCTACAGTGACCAGGCATGGTGGTCAAGCTTGTTTGGATAGCCTTGTTTGAACTCTCCAGTCTATCAAGATTTCAATTAATTTATATTTATCAATTTGCACCTACAGGTGACTATGAGATGGAATTAATGAAGTGATTATCCCTTTCACCATAGTATCAACAAGATAGCCATGGAATGCTCACTTTATCCCTACAACCTTATACTTACCCAAGCCAAAACTTTTCATTTCTTCCTATCAACGTTTTTTGTAATGATGATGAGCTTGTGTGCTTACTGTCTACTTAAAGTTATGTTATATTATAAACTTATGTTATATGTCGGGTGTACTCATTTTGACAAAACTGCAGAATATTTACCACTTACTACACGATTTCTTACTTAAAACTGCAGAATATTTACCACTTACTACACGATTTCTTACTTAAAACTGCAGAATATTTACCACTTACTACACGATTTCTTACTTAACAATGTTTGCAGCAAGTCTTCAAAAGCCACTATAACAGAATGATAAATTTCTCCTTATGAGCAATTTATCATTTTACTACAATGGCATCTTCCTAATTCCCGATAGAAAACCTCTGTTGTTTCCTAATTAGACCAAATACCCATAGGAGGGAGAAGGTTGAAAAACCTCTGTGGCAAAAGAGATAGTTCTCATCATGCATTATTTCTCTAATTTAATTCTCGTTTTCTATCCCTGCTAGAAATGCAAATAAAGTTTTGTATGAAAGTTAAGGTTCCAAAATACCAGACATTATTTACTTTATGGCTTAATAAAAACACATTAAATAGCATGAATTTAGCGATATTAATATCAATAAAATAAATGTTATTATAGTTTTCAATTTAAAAGTTAAACATTATTACTATGTCATATTAACCCAAATCTAAAAATATAATAAATCAAGAAGACGACTTTTATAACATAAAAATCAATGTTCGTGAAATTAATCCTTCTTACCACTATCTATATAGATGTTATCGATCACAGACTCCGTAAGGTACCTTTAACCCTTTACCAAACGCCAAATTTTCGACTGTTCCAAATTGAAAGAGTTTGCAGACGACATTTCAAAATGTGATGAAATTCAATAAAGATCTTCTGATAGGGTAGAAAACACTGTGGAAAAAGGAGAAATTGCTCGTTACAAGCAATTTCTCCTTTTCCCACAATGTTTTCAAGAGTCATCTGCAACAAACTGGTCAAATTTTGTTATTGCTTTGTAATGGGTTAACCCTTCCTTTAACCAAGCTTCTAAGCAACTGCTTTCGCAGATGAGCATTATTGATCATGAATGAGAAAACATATGTCACATTGACTTTGTTAAATGTAGGCAGGTAACACTAATGTAAAGAATAAAAACCTATTGTTCTGGGGAAAGTGAAGAAAAACCCTTTGACAAAAAGGAAAACATTCACAAAATGAGCAATGTTCACCTATGTCAGAGCAATTTCTTAAAACGAAAAGTTTTAAAATTTTATACTGTTGAAAATCACATCAATCTGGCGATAATAAAGTAAAAGTTTTTTCTGTTAACATTTCCCTAATTTCTCTATAAAGCCCCTATCAGATTAAGACAGTTAGGTTTACATAGTGCTGACACCAACATAACTATAGACCCTTTTGCTCTAACCTAACTTCATTTAAAACTTGTTCCTGACTCATGCAGCAGGCAGCATACATTTGAGAGTTCAATGCAAGAATATAGTAAGTGCTTCATGTTTATGAAGCACTTACTATAGTCTTGCAATGAACCCTCGCATTTCATGCTTTACTTTTGTTGTCTGCTGATAGTATAAATTAAGATTTAGACCATGCGCAAAATCCCATTATATAGAAAATGGGTTAAAATAAGTAAAACTCAGGAACAGCTTTTATCAGTCTATTTCAGCTCTGTTTAAACCAAGTAACTTTAAATTACACAGGGACATAAAAAAGACATAAAGATGTTCTCCTTGCACTGTTACACCAGCAATACTGCAATAAACATGATAAGAAAGTTTTTATTTCAGTGACTTGTGCAAATAGAGTATAACTACAAGTATTGATAGATGAATAGGCACATTCTGTTGTTACTGAATACTGTTCAGCACTGCCAAGATGAGTCTCATTTCACTTCATAATTTCTTCCTCTATTTTTTCAATACTAATTAATGAGTACTCAAGTGACATCGAAATGGATTAGCCTTATTCCTTTCTTAAAATACGGTACTACAAACAAATGAGTCTAGATGCTTCCTTATCACAACCTATGGTTAGTTAGATTTTTTTCATTTTACATAAATTGTGACAGATGCTTGAAGTGTATTAAATTCACTTTCAATGACTGTTTCCTGGATACATGACCAGCTTTGTTGATACATTGGTTAATCCTGGCATTTTTCACCTTGCCTCTAACAGGTAGGAGTTGAATCCTGGACCCTAGTACCTGACACTGACATTCTACCACTGCATCACTTTGGCCAACTGTTGTTCAAACTAACTTTTGATTGTTTTTTTAAAATTCTTAATTGGAGAAAGTCTCTTCATTCACATATATTTTTTAGAGGGGTAGAGGGAAAGGGGTTGTAACAATTACATCCCCCTATTATACCATATACCATTTATATGGTAGTTATGTGAAGCTCAAGACCCCTGGGCATCTGAAGCCCACACACCCTCAGTTTACCCATAACCCATTCTCTCTTACGGGCTTCTGTATGCGGCTCAAAGTGAAAACAAAAGCAGATAGGTCAGCCTCTTGTACTGAAGGTCCTGGATTTTCTCCCAATTTTCCGTTTTTGTCACTTTAGTGTCTAAAACCTTCAGATGTTCAAGGAAGAATATAAAAATACATAAGAAAGGGTTGAAAGTAGATTCCTCCTTTAATTTACCAGTGCCTGCAGGCCCATTCTAGTAGCTTACATTGTGTGCCTAACTGGGTGGTATTGTGTCCTTTCACAAAGTGATCAGCGCTATTTCAAGGCGTCACATGGTCCTGCTGTGACCAACAACCCCTTTAACCCTTTCCCAAACGCCAAATTTTTTACTTTCCCAAATTGAAAGAGTTTGCAGACGAGATTTCAACATGTGATGAAATTGGAAAATAATCTTCTGAAAGGGGCAGAAAACATAGTGGGAAAAGGAAAAATTGCTCTTTACAAACAATTTCTCCTTTTCCCAAAATGTTTTCCAGAGTCATCTGCAAAAAAGTGGTGAAATGTCGTTTTTTGTTTGATAATGGGATAAAACAGAATCAAGAACTAACAACACAGAAACCCACCGTAAACCTTGGGCTATTTGACCTCAAAACTACAATAGGTTACATTGAATATGTCCTTTTTCACAATTGGAAGTTTTTCCCGCTGCATGTGGCTTATAGACTCTTCAACCCTATCACTCATTTGGAATATTGTAAATTTTCCAAAAGTAATTTTTATTTTTTTATCATGCCATGTAAAAACCATCAATCAACATGGAAATTAAAAGGTGTCAAAACCAAAAGCATTTAAAGCCATAACAATATTTTAGTATGACAGATGGAATACTCAATCTTAAAACAACAAATCTGGTTTAAAAAGCAATTAATTTTTCACTCTGATTCATTTAAGATTTCTATCGTACTGCATGAGTGAAAGCCATTACTGCTATGAGTTTTTGGTTTTTGGTGTGAGACCAGCTTGGAATATGAACCTGCAACCTTCACCTTGTACCTCTATGCCTGTGATATTTTGCTTTCCTTAATGGAAATTTGAACTTGAAAGAAAGTTACTGGTGGAAAAAAGAGGTTGTACTTAACTTTATCACTAGGGGATACAGATACTTTATCACCAGGGGATACAGATACTTTATCACCAGGGGATACAGATACTTTATCACCAGGGGATACAGATACTTTATCACCAGGGGATACAGATACTTTATCACCAGGGGATACAGATACTTTATCACCAGGGGATACAGATACTTTATCACCAGGGGATACAGATACTTTATCACCAGGGGATACAGATACTTTATCACCAGGGGATACAGATACTTTATCACCAGGGGATACAGATATAGTATTACTATCTTTTGTCCCATTGTAACCCCTGCTCAAATTCAAGAACTTTTTCAAGAACAATCATGAATGTTAAATGGCGGTTTATGATCACAGAACTTTCAAATGAAATTCTAGAACATTTTCATGGCTTTGTATTCATGAACGAACATTTGAAATTCATAAGTTCTTGAGTATTTCCTAGGGGAAGTGCTTATTTTTTCAAAGGGTATTAACCCCCCCCCTCAAAAAAAAAAAAACCCAAACAAACCTTACAATTAAAGCAAAAGTGACTTCGTTGGAGAGCTGATGGCAGAAGGACAGAAGGTTAAAGAGCATCAAATTTCGATTTGAAATTCCCTGGCACAAGAGGGTACAATATAAACCTAGGACAATGGACGACATTCACCTCACAGCTTCTATCAATGAAAGTTGTATTTTGTGCTACATCTTCCACTTTGCATTATTCATGACTCTAAATCATCCTTTGCCTACCCATAAGATGGATCAACTTGAAATATTAGAAATTAAGAAGAGGAAATAAACCAAAACAAAGTAGGAGAGCAAAACAAAAGCCCCTGGTTTTCTTTTCTTGCAAATCTTGTATCTATCAATACATTGTCACTAATTAAGAGCAAAGATGTCATGTATGCTGCCATGTAAAATACACACAAAAAACATGAAAGACCCAAACAGCTGATATATCCATGATAACCCTTTCCCTATATCAACATTTGTTACAAATCCAAATCCATAGAATATGCAGCAAATTCTTTGAGAACTTCCTCAACAATTTATGTAAAATAGATCAGTTTAAACTAAACTTAACTCAAATCTTATCTTAAACAGCGTTAAATTGAGAATTGGTTCACCTGGGGTAAAGTTATTTTGTCCGTTTTACTAAACCATTTGAGGGAAATCTTTACCCAAGTTGAACCTAATTGATATGCATGGATATTAACTCAAAACAAAAGCACACTATTGTAATATCACACAACATTGATAGACACTTAAAATGATGCTCATCTCAATATTGAAATAAGAGGAATTGTTGGTTTGAAATTACAAAGATCTTTTAAATAGCAAGTTTAGTAAAACAGTACCATGTTCTTGTAATACAAATCTAAAGCTGTCTTTAGTGGCTTTATAGTTCATATTTCAATGTTCCTGTGTATTATCAACCATTGCTAAAGCAAGAGCAATATGCTTCATCCAAAGGACAAAATCTATCTTACTAATTCCTCAGGCAAATATCTTGACTCTTGACCATCACACATTATGGGCAAACTCACTCACATACTGCTTAGCAAAACGTAAAGTATTTGTCAAAAAAATTAACTGACATTTCAAAGAGGAATGCAAGACTAAAGTAAGTTGTTCACATATGTGAAGCACTTACTTTAGTTTTGCACTGAACCCATGTCTTGAAAGACATAGAATCTGAAAGGGAACTTGAGACAGGACAATTTGGAGACCTTTGACAGCAGACCTTCATACATCCTGCCCAATTGGTATGGGTGTTGAGCCCATTCAGCGCCCAATTTCTCCTCTGACACCCTGTAAGCCCATAAACAACATGATGGCCATAAACCGTTACCAAATCCTTTAATTATCAGCTCCCCCTACTGGAGAAAATTCAAATAACTCATTCAACCAGAAGGGGATCATGTGTGCCGGGGAGCAATAAATTGTCCCAACTGTCGAGATCAAAACCAAATGTAGTTTTTTGGTATCTTTGTAGTCCTAGAATTGAGATAACATTGTGTTAACAAGAGTGGCTTTAGGTACTTTACTATACATTAAACAAGTCATTGGTACATTAACCCTTAGAATGCTGGGTAATTTTTCAGAGCAGCAAACAGGTTAGATCACAGGCCAGCCGCCAATTTACTTGGCGGCTAGCCTGGATCTGACCTGTTTGCATAAGCATGAAGTTGGTTCCAGCACTAGAAGGGTTAAATCAGTCCTAACTTAAGTTCTGTTACATTCTACTTCATGTTAGCCAACATACCTTCAAACTGTTATAAACTGCCGTTGCAAACAGAAAAATTCAAGAAATATGCCAAGAAACTTGCAGTGAATGCATTTCTTCAACCTTCTTCTGAAAGACTTTCACATGAATACATGACACCATTTCCATTATTCTTCAAGCACAAAGAATGTTGTGTTGTAATCATCTCAATAGTTAGTCACAGTAAGCTATTGTTTAACCCTTTCCCAAACAATAATGACATTTGACGACTTTGTTGCAGACGACTTTAGAAAACATTGTGGGAAAAGAAGAAAATGCTCGTAATGAGCAATTTTTCATTTTCCCACAAGGTTTTCTGCTCTTTCAATTTGGGACAGTCGAAAATTTGGCATTTGGGAAAGGGTTAACAAGTGAAGCCTTTTCATGCCCAAAGATTAAAAACAAGACAGCATTTGCATAATATTCCAAATACCAGACAATTTGCAGCTATTGACTGGGTAATTTGTATAATATATCCACTTTGTATGCTATAATACCATTCCTTTTCTCCCATATATATCAAAAGGCTCATTGCAAGACTATTAAAGCAATTCCTGTACTTTTGTGAAGGAGTTCCCATTGTTTTGCATTAGCACATCAACCCTTCAAAAAAAATGCCAAAAATATAACTGGCTTTTTTCTTCAAGTCTTTTCTACATCAGACTCAAACAATCCAATCCTTTCCCACATAAAAATAAAGCCACATCAGACGGTTGAATAAAAACGAGAAAGTAGGGGAAAATGTTCAAACTCTCAGCAGTACCTAGCAGCAGGAAGTCTTAATTTAATTCTTTACCACCTGCAGATGACATTTTTTACTTGAAGCAGAGGACTTCAGATAAACTTGGTAAATTTGTGAAAAACTTTTCATTTCTGCTGCTGTGATAAACTTAGATACGATGTCGTAACACTTGTGGCTGCTATCTGGTTGCCACCGACGTTACGATTCCACGCTCATCACTTGTTGGAGCAAAATCAATTTTAACAACCACATGATAGATAACCTTTTTATGATAACCCTAGCATAGTATTGTCTAAAATATCAAATCAAACAGCTTCATAGAAGCTAAAATTTCTTAATTAAGTTTTATTTCTTAATTGTTGGTGAAATTCAGTGTGAAACAAACTGTTAGTGGCCATTTTGATTTTTTCGCAACTTCTCGCACTTTCTGCCTTAAAAATATGGTAATTACCCACTGAACATGAAGGGCTCATCCAATGAAAACACATGTTTTTCCGCCTTTTTTACAACCTTACTACAACTTCCAAAGATGGAATACCCCTACATGTTTAGCTCCGCCCAATTTGACCCAATTTGGTTGTCAATTGTTGCAGGATAGTCCTGGATATCCAAATGAAAACCGGAAGTGATGGATTTGAGAAATGAAATGTATAAGGATTACAAAAAATGCTTCTATTCTCTTAAAATAATGGAAAAATATTAACTTTTGGACTCTGAGGTATGAGATATTATGCATATGTTTAATCAGGTGAAGTTTTGTTGCATTTAGTTGCCCCATTTTTGAATTATCGTAGCGGTTGTGATACACAACCGGCCTGCTCCAAAGAGCTAAGAGGGCGGATTTACTACCGTGTCCCAAACAGGACACGGTAGGAACATTACTTCTATGATAAACTATGAGAATAGTTTGAAAAAGCATTGTGGCAAAAGGGGAGATTGCTTGTGACAAAGTAATTTCTCCTTTTGCCACAATGCTTTTTGAAAGTGACGCCTGCTGTAAGACGCAAAAATGTGGCCTTAGATGGTATTATGACAATCTTTTTTCTTGACACCAAGCTTTGTGGGATCCAAAATTAAAAGGATTTACATGAAGGAGTTGAAATTGACAGACAATTGAAGCACCACTGGTAAGATAGAATAGAGGAACTTGCTAGAATTTTTAGAAGAGCTCACTTGACAACAATTTCACCTTTTCCATCAACGGTTTCATGCCCATAGCAATCTGAGACCGATTTGAAGCAGCGTGAGTGTGTATGATGAAGGACTTAAACATAGCTTGCAACTTAACCAATTACCAAACAATAACAACATTTCACCACATTGTTGCAGACAACTCTTGAAAACATTGTGGGACAGGAGAAATTGCTCGTAACAAGCACTTTTTCCTTTTCTCACAATGTTTTTTGTCCTTTCAGAAGATTTTTTTTCTAATTTCATCAAATTTCAAAATGTTGTCTGCAAACCCCTTTAATTTGGGACAGCCGGACATTTGGAATTTGGTAACAGGTTAAACAGAAATAAGGGTTTCCTAAAATATGTCCTGTGAATTATATGGTATTCATTTACGTCTGGAGCCCAAACATTAATTATACTTAAAATGATAAACAACATCCAAAACCCCAAGTAAAGGTCAAAGGTTGAAAAGGTGACAACAAAAACCATATTTTGTATTCAACCGTTTTCTCTTTTTTAATGTTTTGAAGTTTAAACCATTTCTTCATAGATGTATCCTTTAGCTGGTTTGGGGTTGAACAGGATTTTCAACAGTGTTCCAGTAATATTTGTGCACTCCCATTTATGCTCCTGGAGTTAACAAGCAAAATACTTTTTTAATGGGCTCAAAGTGTCTTTAGACAAAGCAGGCCTTTTTTGCATTATATAACATGGGCTTATGAAAGGCACCTTCCCAATTGGAAATTTCTTTAAAATCATACAGTTTTCCAAAAAATTCAAAGCTTTTATTTTTCCAATTCAACAATTTCAGTGATAAAACTTCCCAAAATTAAAAGGTCTAGACCCCTTCCTAAATCAAGGACAAAAAGACCTTCAAAGCCATCAGCATTTAAGGGGCTCTAACCTGAGACCTTGTAGTTGTAAGTAGTCCCCAACTTTTGAAAGAAGTATACTCAGGTTAACCCTTTACCACTTACAGATACCATTTTTTAACTTGAAGCAGACGACTTTAGAAAAGTTTTGTAAACATGTGAAAAACCTATCAGTTCTGCTGTTGTGATATGCGAATATTTTGAAAAAGCACTGCGGCGAAAGGAGAAATTGCTTTCATAATCAATTTCTCCTATTGCCACAGTGTTTTTTGAAATTCGCATGCTGCAAGGCCCAAAAATATGGCTTAAGGTGGTAATGTGTTTACAATGGGCAGTAAAAGATGAAGACTTCCATGTTCATTTTTTGTGAGAGATGCTGAGTTGACAGATGTCCTTTGGTGACAAGTAATTTCTCCTTTTGCCACAGTGCTTTTTGAAAGTTGCTTGCTGAATGAAGCAAACATGTGGCTTAAGGTGGTAATGTGTTAACAATGGGCGGCAAAAGATGAAGACTTCCATGTTCATTTTTTGTGAGAGATGCTGAGTTGACAGATGTCCTTTGGTGACAAGTAATTTCTCCTTTTGCCACAGTGCTTTTTGAAAGTTGCTTGCTGAAAGAAGCAAACATGTGGCTTAAGGTGGTAATGTGTTAACAATGGGCGGCAAAAGATGAAGACTTCCAGTTCATTTTTTTGTGAGAGATGTTGAGTTGACAGATGTCCCCTGGTGATCCATCATTCACTACCTATAAGGCAATCAAACACTAAAAAAACTGTGAACCTGACACCTACAATACCCTACTGCTACCTTAACCCTTTAACAAATGCCAAATTTTGGACTGTCCCAAATTGGAAGAGTTTGCAGACGACATTTCAAAATGTAATGAAATTGAATAGAAAATCTTCTGAAAGGGTAGAAAAAATTGTGGGAAAAGAAGCAATTGCTTGATACGAATGTTTTCAAGAGTTATCTGCTACAAAGTGGTAAAATGTTGTTATTGTTTGGTAATTGGTTAACCTCCTCATATCTAGGGTTCAATGCAATACTTTAGGAAGTGCATCGCCTTTACGAAGTACTTACTAGTGCCTTGCATCGATATCACTTTATACCATATGAAAAGGTAGGTTTTATATTTTTGTTTAGCCATTCACCCAAATAAAATTTTGTTAACATTCTTAATTGAAAGTTCTCTGTGATATCAGATAGAAGCTAATAAGACAAAAAAGAGAGAATTCTTTATTATAGGTAAGAGCAATTTTCCATGTAACAGTGTACCTTTTTCTTAACTCTTGGATTGTAGAGACATTTTCAAATTCTCAAGAGAAAGATGTTTTACTTTGAAGACAAGTGTAAAGCAATTAAGACAAGGATTTGTATTTAAAGTTTGTTCAATTAGATTACAATTGACATCAGAACAAGGAAATCATTTTCACAATAGAAGAAATTGCTACATCAGTCATTGTTGTTGCTTCTATTTCACATAATTCAATTTGTTTGAATGGGATAAGATTTTCTGTTATGAGAATGGTTTCCACATAAAACCTATCAAAAGTTCTAGTAACACCTCTCCAGTGAATAGTATACAAGTCTTGAAAGTGTTAAAACATTCCTTTTCATGGTACTAGTTTTTGAAACAGTTCTCAAATTTCAAAGGCTATATCCTACTTCAACTAAAATGCCCCTAAATTGTCCAATACTTCATGTAAAACCTTGAGAATTCTAATTGCAATTTCTTGTCAAGAAACAATTTTGTTTTACCCTGAAGCATCCTGTCTGCTTTTGAAATCATAATCTATAAAATGTCATTTCCAATTGTGCATGTTCATCATAATATTTTCAAACATAGGCAACTTTTGAGAGACCAAGATTTGGGTAGCTCTGTCTCAAAATATAATAATCTAATATCCATTTTGTTCAATAAATGTGTCAAAGCTAAAACCTGAGATCAAAGTCAATATCCATGTGACATTTTACATATTCCCTCCTATTGCAATCATCCTGATTGGTTCTTATTGAACACATATGTAGATGAAAATTTCAAGTAAGACAAATAACACTTCCTTAATGAGATATATCTGGTATAAACCAATGTGACAGAAGGAGAAATTGCTTGTAACAAGCAATTTCTCCTTCTGTCACAATGGTTCTTGAAATAATACACAGCAGGACTGTTGTGTTAATCAAAGCACTATGGAGAAGGAAAGTGTTTAATGTCATTAAATCATTTCTAATATCCTTAATCTGGACTATCGCCACATACAAAGTCAATATTTCACCTGAAGCTTGGCTCTCAGAGAAAAGGGACTTTTTGATTATTTGAATACAAAAGGAAAATTCCTTCATTAAAACCATCGATTATTTGCCAAACTGCTTCCTAAACTATCTTTTGGTCATATAATAATACAATATGAATGACTTTTAATCTCGAACATCACTAAGTCTTTTCATGAGTATCTGTCAATTTGTCACTGAATAAAAAGTCAAGAATTTCATAAAAGAGAAAACGTTACACCCATAAAACACTTATAATCAGACAAGCTGTTCATAACTCTATCCTTCACATTTATCCAAAAAGGGATATTTCTTAAGACCTAATTGCTCATGTCAACCCTTTGGCGCTTTTCACTTTTTCTCATTCAAAATTTAGAAAATGTTATTTGGAGCCAAATAGACTGAAAAAGTGAAACAATTTTGACAGAAATCTTTAATAGTAATGTGTGAAAACAAAGGTTAAAATGGATGTCTCCTATATCTGAATACTTACATTATTAAACTAATTGAGAAACTAACATTTACGACAAGTCCCCTGAGTTTCCTTTTTATTTGAAAATGGTTTCTTGCATTATTCTATCTAGTGCTAACCATTCTTTATATCTGCTTCTTTTAACCTATTACCAAATGATGACAACATTTGACCTGTTTGTTACAAACCACTCTGTAAAACATTGAAATTGTTTTCCCACAATGTTTTATCAGAAGATTATTTTTCAATTTCATCACATTTTGAAATGTCGTCTGCAAACTTTCGATTTGAGACAGTTGAAAATTCGGCTTTTGGTAAAGGGTTGAACTATTTTGATAGGTTTCACACAACATAGGACGTAAAGAGTGATCTCTTAATTAATGGATGGAAAAGAAGTATCTGTGACTGCCCCATTTTCAGGACCATTCGTTTGAAGGTTTATTATCCTCTGTCAGCAAAATAGTATGATAAATAAGTTACCCTGTTCCCCCATATAGGGGTCCAAATCAAAAGCAACAGCAGACGAAAATAAACCCCGACGAAGATGTAAATAACAGCAGACAGGGTCATCAATAACAGCAGATGGATTTATAAATAACAGCAGACAGAGATGTAAGTAACAGCAGATGAACTGGTAAATAACAGCACACACAGATGTCAATAACAGCACTAGACATCATATGTTGAAACTTATATGTTGTGGTATTGGATAGAAACCATTGTGACAAAAGGATAAATTGCTCATCAAGAGCAATTCATCCTTTTGCCACACTGGTTTCTAAACTATTCTACAGCAGATTTGTCATGATGAGTTATTATGTAGCAAGCAGTTAAAGGGCTGGCATTGTCAATTTGTCATACCTTGGGATGTTCACTCATTCCTCCTACATACTGTAATTTCTACATGTATGTGTCGTAACAGGCAAGAAGGTACTTTCCGACAATTTGCAATGTCAGCAGTTATCACAAATGAAAGTCTTTGGAGGATTTTCTAAACGTACTGAACCGTAGAATATCAATTCTAGCAAAAGAAAACCCATTTAAGTTGAAACAATAAAATTCGGATTAAAGATTGGTGTCCTTTTGCTTAAACATTTACCAAACGCCAAATTCTCAACTGTCCCAAATTGAAAGAGTTTGCAGATGCCATTTCAAAATGTGATGAAATTGGAAAGTAACCTTCTGATAGAGTAGAAAACACTGTGGGAAAAGGAGAAATTGCTTGTTACAAGCAATTTCTCCTTTTCCCACACTGTTTTCCAGAGTCAAATGCAAAAAACTGGTCAAATGTCGTTACTGTTTGGTAATGGGTTGAAATAAAGCACCTGGGACATAGCGTTGCTAAATACATATTTTATTACTTTTATAGTAAATACCACAAGAGGTCCAATAAATCCATAAATCTTCCAAAAAAAATGTAACTTATTTTTCAATTAACCATTCATCCAATGATTTGCCTATACAAAACTCTGTTAGATTTCTTCATGTTTTTAACACAAAAGAAGTGAAATGGTTATAGTTTATAATAACTGACATTTGTCACTGTCAAGTAGGAGGTCCGTGTTTCCTTCGTTCCTTCATATGAACAGATATGTTGTCAAATATACATTATATGATTCAAAATACCTCTGTGACAAATTTAAAAATTGCTCATCACAATGGTTTTTACCAGATATCCAAAAGAAAATGCTTTTCTCTTGCCTTTTAAATTGTCATCTGCTGATGCCCACTTTCAGACCAGTCTGATAACCCGGTAAAAGGGGAACCGGTTGAATCTATTTCAGACCAATCAATTATCCTTTGGCTATTAGAAAAAGGCTACATGGTTTGAATACCATTAAAATACCATTTAACTTTTTCCAACATTTTTCAGATTGATGCCAAAACAACATTAACCGTGGTCCGCTATAATGTTCCCGTAGATTACTATGACACTGAAGCAAACTGTCCAGTGAATACCGTTTCAGCCGTATAATGTGTTTTACCATTGGTGTCAGGTAGAAATGCCAATGAATGACCAAGGTCCTTATATATAATGGCAACTGTCACAGATAATCATCAGCCCTGACACACCTCTCTGAGATGGACCGGCATGATAATAATGATGGCCAAGTGTGGCTAAAATATATCCTTAACCCTTATAGTAATGGAACCAACTTCATGCTTATGCAAACAGGTTAGATCCAGGCTAGCCGCCAAGTAAATTGGCGACTGGCCTGCAATCTAACCTGTTTGCTTCTGTGAGTATCTTTCCTTATCAAAATTTAGCAGATATTAAAGGTTTTGGAAAGCAGACGACACAAAAATGTATTTCTAGAAAACTACCCAGCATTCTGAGGGTTAAGCATTCACATGTAATGTCAATGGAGGTAAGCCTGTGCAGTTAGCACTTGCAGGTTGACACACCATTCCTAGATGGACACCATGATCGATAGCAATGATGGCCAAGAGTGGCTTAAAATATATCCTTAATCCATTACCAAACAATAAACACATTCAATCATTTTGCTGCAGACGACTCTGGAAAACATTGTTGGACAAGGAAAAGTTGCTCTTAATGAGCAATTTCTCCTTTTCCAACAATATTTTCTGCCCTATCAGAAGAATATTTTCCAAATTCATCAAATTTTGAAATGTCTTCTGCAAACTCTTTCAATTTCGGACATTCGAAAATTTGGCAATTGGTAAAGGGTTAACAAATAAAACTTGTCACTGATCGAAATTGAACAAAATGCTAGATTGCAAAAGTCAAGTTCGAAAAATATCATAGATATTGTGAAAAAAGGGAAAGTTGTTATTTCAAATTAAATGCATTAGATAAGAAGTTTTTCTATTGATAGTTTCAGTATCCTTAAATATCAGCTTCAGATATTTCTGAGGACAAAACTCATTTTGTCAGTTTGATGATTGGCTCTACAGAGATCATAAGAAAATAACTTGCAAGAATGAAGGGATTGATAACCAAACATTTCTTTCAATCTCAATAATAATAACAGATGAACACATTTTGTCTGTTTTAACAGATGTCTGCAGACTTGAAAGTAAATTCTAATGGCAGAGAGTATTCATGGATGATAAAGAAAGCAATCTGGGTTTTTTTTTTCAACCGTATGTTATAAATCATGCAAACTGCAAGATGCACAAATTTATTGTGCATGGCAAAAATACATTTCCTGTTCTCGATTCCCGATGAAAGCCATGCATATCCTGTGAAAGTATTAAGTTACCCAGATGGTTTAACTGATTTCTTACTGTTACATTAAATTGTGACAAAAAAAGATTTAGCACTTAAACCAATTACTAAAATGACCAACTTGCTGATGAAAATTAAGCAGATATTTAAGGTTTCGGAAAGCAGACGACACAAAAATCTATTTATAGAAAATTATCCAGCATTCTTAGGGTTAAGTATTCACATGTTAATTCAATGCAGATGAGCCTATGAAAAATCTTACATAGGAGCAATAGGACTTTATCCACCGTAGGCAAAGCCTAGTCGGAACAAACTGAAGAATTCTCTCAATATCTTAAGAAACACAGACCATTGACAAATTCTGTTTGTATATACCCCTTACTTCATGAAACCTCATCATAAGAGATCTTCTGTAGAAATATATTTGTTGTAGATGCTTAAATATGAGATAGTACAAAGTAAGGGGGTGAAATAGACAAAATTCTAGCTAATTCTATGATCATAATTATTAAAGATTGTATTTGTTCAATGCTAAGAAGTCATGTTTTTAACTTTATAATAATTGTTTGCTGATGCTGTTAATTTGGTCCGGTGTCAAGCCCCAAGATGGGGAAATGAGTCACACATTATCTTATGACTTAAAATAACATCTTTTTTATGACTTCCTAAGAGGGGAACTGTCTGCAAGAAATCTCTTTGTTAATATTTTCATCATCAATTTTGGTTTTTATTGTGTATAGAGGACATGATAAAAGACCCCTCTCAACAAAAACTTAACCACACTTTGCCAATTTATTTATGGAAAAGTGTTAACCTTAAGATCATGTCTGTAACCACAGAACAGCAACCACAGACTGAAATCATAAATTTTTGCACCTAGGATTCACAGTTTGATCAGATTTTATGTATACCTTTATAGTGGCTTTGCAATGAATATCTAATCAGGGATGTTTTAATCCTTACTGTAAATTATGCCCCCATTTTGTAACTTGGGACAGGTCCCAATTTAAAGCATCATCATACAAAAAAAAATGATAATGATAACCTAAAATAAGTATTTTCTTTTGATATCAAACAATGTAACTTAAAGGAGGACAATTGGTGGGTTCAATGCAAGACTATATAAGTGCTTCACATATGTGCAGCACTTACTATAGTATTGGACTGAACCCTCGAATTATTGCTTGTTACATCATGTAACTTATGGTTTTGTCCAAGTGGTTTCTAAGTCTTTTATAGCATTATGTGTATAGTTAGGTAGTATGGAGAAAGGGGTTAATCTAGATTACAAATATCCCCTAAATCTAGTTTGTACCCTGAAGATGAATCTGAAAATTATTTCAGAAAGAAATGATTACATTTATTTATAAAATTAAAGGTTGAACTTCTGTTATAATAACACTATCATTAACAGTAATTCAAATTGCTCTTAACCCTTCTAATGCTGAAATGGACTCGATGCTTATGCATACAGGTTGGATCCAGACTAGCCGCCAAGTATAGTGGCGGCTGGCCTGTGATCTAACCTGTTTGCTACTCTGAGAATCTTTCCTCAACAAAATTTAGCAGATATTTAAGATTCTAGAAAGCAGACGACACAAAAACCTATTTTAGAAAATTACTCAGTATTTAAAGGTTAATAATATTTACACTGAATAAAAAGGCATTTGCTGTAGATGTTACAAGGCTGGTCTATTTGCTCAAATGCATAATGTTTGGTACAGGGTACAGTAATGGTTGTAATAAATGGGAAAGCACCGACTTCAAGGTTCACAAGGTTAAAATTCATTAACCACTGTCGGGATGAAATCTGGGTACAAACCACAAATCATTAACTTTTTACCACATATGTAACATGCTCATTTTCCAAACATCGTTACAGATTAATTATCATAGCAGGATTTGAATTTTACCTCTTATTGAAGTTTTTGATTGGTCTAAATTGATGTACTTTTGATAGATCCTCTTAATATAATGCTTTAAGATACCTGTTGGAGAAATCTTTAGAACTCGTTGTGAGGTTAGCTAATACCAAGCAATCTATACTTTATTACAATTGTTTATACCGTTTAGAATATGAAGAGAAATATATAAATGATATTGATATCACAAATTCAAAAATGACAAAACTGGTATATCAACAATCCCATCAAAACTAGGATTCAAACCAGGGGCTTGTACATTGGATTTCCTCGTAAACACCAAGAGCAAAAGAGTACCTGAAAAAAGCGTTTACTTAAACATAAACTGAACGTAAGTTCAACCTGTGAAATTATTATCAGACTTAATCACATATCTATATATCATTCTCAAAAATGAAATGAATTTGATACATGGTCCCTCTAGTTCATTTCCCTTCAGCATCTAAATGTTTAACCCATTACCAAACAATAACAACAATAAACCAATTTGTTGCAGACCATCCTAGAAAATATTGTGGGAAAAGGAGTAGTTGCTAGTGACAAGCAATTTAACCTTTTTACACAATGTTTTCTGCTCTATCAGAAGATAATTTACAATTTCATCACATTTTGAAATGACGTCTGCAAACTCTTTCAATTAGGAGCAGTCTAAAATTTGATGTTTGCTAAAGGGTTGAATGTCCAGTGTCCTGCAAAGTGCTTCTCCCAAACTGGTATAGGTAGAGTGTCCAGTAAAGATCAATACATAAGATCAACCATTGCTGAGAAACAACTTATAAATAGTTGAAACAGAGTGAAAATCCCATAATACATGTAAATTATTAGTTAAGGATCAAACATATTCATGTTCATTGATGTTATAGGTTAAACAAAGAAATCACGATCTGAAGCCCATAAAGATATATATATAAGCCTTTGTTATGAGCAGAAATAATCTTGAATGCTTTTTTATAATACCAGGTTATTATAACCAAAATTCCAATTTAATCTATCTTATTTACCTAACAAAACTAATGAATAGCTCAGGGGCAAATATCATGAGAAAAAACAATCATCATACCGAGGGTTCAGTGCAAGACTATAGTAAGTGCTTCATAAACATGAAGCACTTACTATAGTATTGCACTGAACCCTTGATACACCAAGTTTAAATTTTGATGTTTTTCTTTCATAACTATTTCTTCACTAAGCCCTATGTAGTTGATTATCAAGTACAGTGAGGGTTCATTTCATAAGTTCTCTACTGATTTTGCCACCGCTGGCTATAATCTTGTATCAAACCTTTACTATAATCATTTTAGCAACTCACAGAATAAAGGATACTGAACAGTTTTCAGAATGCCACAAGCTAAATTTGAGAGTCTCAACTTGATATATATAGCCTTGACTAGTTGTAAAGGCTTTTATATTACACTTTAAAGGTTTCAAAAATTGTCTGCAGCAGAAATGTATGCTATTTTGGTTATATTGTAAGAGTTATCTAATAACTTTTGACTACAAAATATATCTGTTTAGTTGAATGTTTTGTTCAATTAAAGTTAATGAGTTTTACACCCCAGTTAAGTGGTTAATAATCCTTAGTCTGACAACAAACTCTCTCATAAAAGGAAGCCTCTTTTCTCAATTATCTTCCAGCTACCTTACTGTTTGTTTGACCTGTTATAAATTCTGAAGGGTCTTTTACCAAATAATGCAAAGAAAAAGTAATTTTTCATACTCTTTAACTCTTGTAGTGCTGGAACGGACTTCATGCTTATATAAACAGGTTGGACACAGGCCAGCCACCAAGTAAATTGATGGTTGGCCTTTGATCTAGCCTGATTGCTACTCTGAGTATCTTTCTTCATCAAAATTAAGCAGATATTTAAGGCTTTGAAAAGCAGAAAACACAGAAATCTATTTTTAAAATACCAAGCATTCTGAGGGTTAGATGAGTAAATTTTGAAAGAGTTTGCAAATGATATTTCAAAATGTGACAATAATCCTCTGATAGGGCAGAAAACATTGTTGGAAAATGAGAAATTGCTCATCAAGAGCAATTTCTCCTTTTCCCACAATGTTCTCCAGAGTTGTCTGCAACAAAGTGGTGAAATGTTATCATTGTTTGGTAAGGGGTTAAACATTGATATGATAGGGAAATTATTAGATTTTAAATTAATACTTACACTGGCTTTCTTGGAATAATATTATCCTGGAAATTTTTGAAAAACAAGTTCTTTCTGATATCATGTTGGGGGCTATAGTTCTTGTCCACTCGGTAGATGGAGAAATTGGCTGGTATGATATAGCCCACCTCTGAAAATATAACAAATAACACCATTAGTAAAATACCAAATAATGTTATCAATTTATCGGAAAATCTGAAATACTGCTTTTTACAAAATAACAGAATATTTTCTGAAAAATAACAAACAAGGTCAATCTTCTCAATGAAACATATTGCACAATTTTTGGAATTTTACCAACCAAGGGTGAGAAATTTAGTCCAATATGGAAGAAACATTTTAAAAGAAACATTACGCTGAATAGAATAAAGAATCCGGAAACCAACTACAATGGAAAGTTAAATGGAAAACATTGAAATGAAAACATAAATTACCCAAGACAAGTAATTTTGTCTTATGTCCTAATAACTTCTTACACATAGAAAATGCATGCTTCAGTGTCCAATAGCTTTTGTCTGCTGTTGTTCTAGATTGGAACAGGTTTAATATATCCTAACAAGCAATCAGAAACAAAAGTTAATGTCATATTGTAAATCTTAAAAGTTGTCTTCTGCTCATGCTTTCAATTTGGGCGAGTGATAACTGTTTTGTATGCAAAATGGGTAAACCACATAAAATTATCTTACCCCTCAAAACCCTCCTGTTTGATTTAACATCCACTGTGAATGAACTTGCTTCAGTAAATATCACACACAAAATAGGAGCAAACTGAAGCATTCTTCTTAAACACATAATACTACAAAGTCTTGTCAACATTTTGAAATTAAGTCTTTTCCAAACAGCCTAAAACCAGTCAACACAATAGCAAATACTCTCGAATTACGAATTTCTCTATCAAGACACAAAGTTTATCATTCTTTTTTGTAAGTCACATTGAATAGAAAAATAAATAACTCAAAAGAAAATCTCTAAACAGAATTTCTTTGCATCAAAATATTTTTTCACAATTGTTCACATCATAGGTTTTACTGTAAATCTGCATTGATTCCAATACAATCTACATATTATACAGTCAATGACAGCTAAATCTGTGAAATGGTTTGAAAATCTTGTTGTTGCTATGGGGATTAGTATTTGAGGATTTGGATAATCAGCTTTCATTGATAAATAGATAAAACACAATTGTCACTTCTATTGTATTGTAGTTTGGCATTTGTGTTTACAAACAGGATAGCCAACACCTATAGGGTTTCTTACAAATACTGTCAGAGTCTTTGAATGGATTTATGCGAAACCAGAATGACAAAAAAAAAACAATTTTTGTTTTCCTCCTTTTATATCAATGTCTTTGCTTGATACAAAAGTAGTAATTTTATTCTGCATATTTTTTTTTAAATTATTGCATGCTTTTCATTCATCAATTTCATATGTAACTAGAGCAAAGAGGGATAAAGACTAAGTAAATATTGAAAAGATATAAAAGTATAAATTATGTTATATTTAACATAAATAAATTAAGACATAGATGGAATGGGGTTTGTGTCCAAACAAGAGTAGATGAAATGCATATGAATGTTGAAGTAATAGACAAAATGGAAATAGACCACCATATATAGTTATGTGAAGTTACCAAGCAATTCAACAAACTAGAGCAAAGGGGAAAGAAAGACAACATTTCTGTTCTGTTATTTTCCACTATGGAAACCATTGTGGCAAAAGCATAGATTGTTTTATGAACTTGTGAAAATGATGAATGAAATGTATATGCTATTTGTTGTTGTCTGCTGTTCCTATCTATTTACACAAGTTAAATATTTGCAATTGAGGTTTGAGTTGAAAGTCCTTTTTGTTCAAATACATAAATAAAGTTGAGTTTGGTTGGCTATACTAAACGACTTGACTTTTACTGGCAAACATGGCAAGAGTCTGCTGTTGTCGATCAAAAGTGTAATGACGTACAAGCATAATCAGCTGGGTACCGTTTTACTAAACAGTTTAAGGTTAAGATTTGCGTAAGTTTAAAATAACAATTCCTCTTATTTCAATATTGGGCGAAGCAATATTGCAAAGTAACACATCATTGGAATCGTCTCTCTGAGAAATGTCACATTGCAATATTGTTCTTTCATTGGAGATGCTATCTATGTGTATCAGTTATGACTTACGCAAATATTTTCCTCAAGTTGTTTAGTAAAATGGTACCCTGGAAGGAAGGAAACCATTACTGGAAATAAAGCTGCTTGATTACTATATAAACTACTATACCCCAGATTTACTTCTCAAAAAGATCTCTGACAAATCTGATGGAGAAGAAACACAGAGAAGGAGATATTGTTTATTTAGATGAATTGTTCCTTCTAATTATCATCTTATTCTCAATATTTATCAACTATTAACTACCAGATCATAAAGAAAATGTTTGCTTAACCCTTTCCCAAACAATAATGACATTTGACCACTTTGTTGCAGATGAGCAATTTCTCCTTTTCCAACGATGTTTTCTACTCTATCAAAAGATCACTTTCGAATTTCATCACATTTTGAAATGTCGTCTGCAAACTCTTTCAATTTGGGCAGCCGAAAATTTGGCGTTTGGGAAAGGGTTAAAATACATGTTCTGTTGTAGACTCTGCCGTAGCTTTCAATCAAGTCCCTCCACAAATTCCCTTATGAAAGAATGCATCAAGTTTATTTCTTATTTTCCTTCAATCATTTGAACAATTACCTGTAAAGATTTCTTAGTAAATAAAGACGTTATTTGGTAAAAACCTATGGGGTAATGGAAATAGTTAGATCGTTTTACTTAAAAAGATACAGACATTTAAATCTGTCACATTTCGACATTTATGGTTTTTGAGCTCTTTGAAAATCAGTGGCAGATTAACCCTTTTCTCCATAAATTCATTTAAGAATATCCGAGAAAACATTAAAAAGATATTAAAAGAGGTTGGTTATTCTACGTTGTTATCGTATTTGTGTATAATGCTTTTTTCTGAATAAAATCATCACAAATTATATATAAGAAACAACATGTGGTTGTTAAATTACAATGTAACATAGGTATATTTAGTACATTGTTACACAGTATATATGGCTCTATATAAACAGAGGAATGTCTTACACTTAAACGTATGAATGCATGCTTGTGCTCAAAAAACGGCATTACTGGGAAAAAATAAGTTGTAAATCATGAAAAAATATGATTAAAAATAGCGAAACACCACAAGATCATGACAATAAAATGCCTGCACTGTTTATTGTGCTGCGCCACAATGTTTCAAAGTGCTATTTTCACAATTGTGTTCCCCCCAATTTGACTTCATTGTTTACATTCAAGTTATGACTAAAATAGTCATGACTACCTTGGCAGACTGCCTCTCATGCAAGTTATGGACTCAATACATAGAGTTAAAAGCTTTCTACTCAGGTTAACAATCTCAGCTTAAAACCCATTACTAAAGTATGTTGATATTCAAATGTATGTGGAGGCAGATTCAAAAACATAATACTATATGACAAAGGGAGAAATTACTCTTGACTTTGCACTGTCTCATTAAGTCATTATTATGGTGTCAACCAAATTCAGGTTTGAAAATGTTACTTTTTGTTCTTGATTGTTGCCTGCTCTGCTTTCAATTTAGACCAATCACATTAATACATATGAGGGAATAGTTGACATAGATAAAGATTGAATTAAATTGAATCCATGTATTTTGGATGATAACAATTTTTACACACCATGGAGGGTTTATCCTGTTCCGCATTTTGATTTTGAATAGACATGCATTTTGATATGCACATTCGCCCCTTCTAACTTTTGTCAGATTAACATTGATTAGCATTAGAATTAACTTAATCCTTACACCATTATAACTTACATGCTTTACAATATAGGTATCTATATTTATCTTGGAGACAGTACTATGTAATACATTAATATCTCGTTAATCCGAACACATCCATTCCCAACAAAATTTCGGATTAACGAATAATCCGGACTAATGGAGCAGGGCCTGGTTTTCGACATAAACCGTCCATATGCACTTGTATACTTATAAACCTTTACCAAACGCCAAATTTTCGACCGTCCCAAATTGAAATAGTTTGAAGACAACATTTCAAAATGTGATGAAATTCAAAATTAATCTTCTGATATGGCAGAAAAGATTGTGGGAAAAGGAGAAATTGCTTGTCAAGAGCAAATTCTCCTTTACCCACAATGTTTTCAAGAGTCTCCTGCAACAGACTGGTCAAATGTCGTTATTGTTTGTTAATTGGTTTGGCAAATTACTGCACAGTAATTCCGTTCCCTCACAATTTCGTTCGGATTGTGAGACATCCTGATAATCAGGGTCCGGATAAACAAGGCTTCACTGTATATACAAGGTGTAGTATTGATATTACAAAGTACTGACCCCAAAATAAACATCGACTCCTTCGCTTTCGAACACCTACAAACTTTGAGAGAGCGATTATAAGCCAGAAACACAGCAGAACCATTACAGGAAACGATACATGTAAGTCATTCATGCAGAGCTTTCATATATCAATGCAAAATGAGGACATGTTTTGTTTGTCATTGATACAGAATGCATCAAGGGGAGGATTATAAAGTAATGGATTACAATAAGTACAAAAAGCTCCTCAAAATGAAATTTCTCAATTTAGTTACTAATAATTTAGTTACTAATATGTCTTTTTAGAGCATGCTCTTATTTGATTTCGAAGTTGTCTCTGTAACTTGGTCATGAAAAAAAAGATTTGATTTTATGGGCTTAAAGTTTTAAAGTGATAAACATTATTTTTATTATTCTTTTTACCCTTAATACCTTAGATAGCCAAGTTACACCTGTGAAATAGTACTCTAAGATTAACCATGCCCTCATATTGGATTTGTGGGTTTGGTTAACCCCACACCTAACACCAAATTTTCAACAGTCCAAAATTGAAAGAGTTTGCAGAGGAAATTTCAAAATGTGATGAAATTGAAAAATTAATCTTCTGATAGTGCAGAAAACATTGTGGGAATAAAAAATAGCTCGAAATTGCTTCAAAGTTAAAACTGCAATGATTATTCTACAATGCTCTTCTAAGACTAGATGATATACCAATGATGTTGCACATTGTCTATGCCAAGATAACTGCAAAGATTGCTAGAGCATTTCTTGTATTTAGAGAACTGTAAGCAATGCTCCAACTTTCTTTGTAGTTAGAGACCATGAGAGAATGCCACAATTGCTCATGTACTTATGAATTTGCAAAGATTGCTTTAATTATGATTGTCAACAGAAAACTGCCAAAAATATACTCCCATTGCAGAATATACAATATAACAACAGCAAAACCTGGTGCTATAGAGCTATACATTGTGCCAGTCTTGCCTATATTCCTTATGAGAAATCCATATAGGCATATATATGACTGCATCCATGGATAAACTAACAATCTTTAAAGATTTATGATATTTGAATAAGACCTTTTATAGCATGATTATCATTTTATTGGACTTAACATAAACCTGCCCTCATTTCTCCAGTATTTCAACAACCGTGGAACCTCCATTGCTTAGTGGTTAGAGCACTGAACTTGATTAAAATCACAAAGCCCGTCTTCACTTGGGTTCAAATCCCAGTTGCGGTGGATTTGGTACTAATTCAAAAGTCTCAAATACACATCAATTATATAGGATAAGGAGAAGAAACAAAGATGTAACAAGGCATTACATTCTGAAACCCCTTTTCCATAATATCGTCCATACCATACCATATATGTACCAGAGCAGGCGTTAGAAACCAAAGTAACAAACAGAATGGTTGGATTGAGGTTTAAGTTCATTTTCAATAGTATTTCAGTCATAATGAAACATTGCACAGGTCTATCAAATATGAAATAAAAGGGAAGGTATTGAAGTAAATTGCTTTATAACAACTTTCATGTATCCATATCTCAACGTCTGGGTTAAACAAAAGTTTCCCTAACAATATATTTGACCTTTATTGGTTTTCTACAGAAATCCTCAAGGTTACCAAAGCAGGGTACCATGATCTCTTACACAGGAAGACAGATGGTTTGTGGGTATTCCAAAGTCAGGTGGTTAGTGGGTACCAGATAGGCAGATGATATATGGGATACAGGAAGTCAATATCTGGTGAGTCTTGTGGTAAGAGATTTCCGGAACAAGTCAACCTTTAGTAACCAGATGCCTCGGAAGGAAGACAAGCTTACAGGTGTTTATCCATTAGAAACATTTTATTTTAACTCCTTATGGAAATATGACTGTCTCAAATTATGAAAGCAAGGCTAGATAATTAAGGTTCCTCTCTGATATTTCCATCATTACTTCACCAACACTTCTCTGCTAACGATTAGAAATTATGAATTGAACCACACCATCTTCACACATGCTATATATATGAATATATTTTGTAAGCTGTCAACATGTTTTTTGATGTATAATGCTAAATAAAGTTATGTTATGTTATGTTAAATAAGAAAATTTGTTCTTGTGATTTTGCGAAGAAGCCTTGTCACACATAGAGTTATATTGTGGTACTGTGAACAGGTCAGATTACCAGGTTTTCTGAAAGAGTCCTTGGTTCAATGCAAGACTATGGTAGCACTTCATTTTGAGCTTGTTATATAGTCTAGCCAGGATCCATGTGTGTTTTTGCAAACATCTGTCACGGAGCTGTTCATTCATTCACAACCATTGTTTCAAGCTTTTCCTTACTATTTTCAATTTAACAAATGAATTACAGGTATCTTTCCAAATGACAGAATATGTCTATGCAAAGGATTAAGCAATGGGATATTTAGGTAAATTATAGGAAATGATAATGCTATCAAACATAGATGTAAACGTAAATTTCTTTTTGACAAAATATTTTCGAATTGTCTAGCCATAAAACTTTCTTTATAAGAGAAAGGGACAATCAGTGTCAAATCCTGCCAGAACTTGTTCAGGTTATTCAATCAGATGTTGGAATCTGCCAGATGGTGAAGTTGTGATAGTTCTGTTCTAAAAACATAAGCTAAATATTAGGGAAAATATCGATGGTTCAGTGCAATGCTTTAGTAAGGGCTTCATGATTATGAAGCACTTACTATATTCTTGCATTGAACCCTTGATATGAAACCTTGCCAAAGTGTACATTTTCCAATGTTAGGAGAAGTTGTTATATTTCGTTCTTTTCATAGTCTGCAGAAGAAGACTCTTGGACTTTACAACTGGTTCAAGATAAAATCTTAAACAAGAATGAATAATAATGATAATTATTCTTGTGTGATAATTGAATAAAACCTTTGTGGCACAGAAATTAATCAAAAAGTGCAAGATTTGCCGACGTAAGTCATGTAAAATTGAGGGCTGAGCGCAATACAGTAGTGTGCTTCACAAATGTGAAGCACATACTGTTGTATTGCACTGAACCCTTGATACGGGGATAAACTTAATTAAAAAGTTCTTATGTGAAGAAACACAATTTCTTTTCATGACTCAATCGTGACAGAATTATTAAACAGCCATCAGATAATTCAAGCATTCAGTGCAATACTATAGTTAGTGCTGCACGTATATTTGAAACACTTACTATAGTATTGTGCTGAACCCTTGAATAGAGGTAAAAGAATAACTTGCACATTTTTTTTCTTCTTTCAGGACATTTCTGTTCTGGTTTTCATTGTATTAAAGCGAACTTCAGAAAAATTTGCAGATGGTCATGGTGACCAAACCCTGTGATGAAATCATTTTTAAAGACGCACATGGTGTGATAGCATTAGTGTATAGTCCTTCCCAATTTTCAGAGGAAGTCTAGCACATTCAGGCAGATATCCCCCTGGCAAAAAGGTCCTAACCAATCATAATCAATCATTTCATGATATAATTTTGTTAAAGGTTAATATTACCATAGAACCTCAAACATCAAAGGACAGTCACACTATATCATTGACATCAAATACTTTCGATTAATCCTTACCATATACAGGGGGCTTTGAAAATGGGTCTTGAAACTGCTTGTAGTTTAAACTTGTCTATTTTACATCAATTGGTACTTACGCCAAATGTAAAATGATGAAAGGTTGCAAGGCAGATCCCACTGATCATGGGATTCGAACCAACGACCCTCATGTCCAGAGGCTCGAATTTTGAATGATGAGCACTTTAAAACACTTTGGAAAAAGATTCTCAATTCCTTATGTTTTTAACTTTATTTAAACCATCAATTATCACTTCAACACATATCATAGAGGTGTTCATGAAATTTTGTACTAAAGTGCCTGAAAAGCTTGACTTTCTAATCTTTGTCAATATTTTGCCATTGTCAATTCAAATAAGAGGGTTCACTACTCAAAACCATTAAATAAAAACTCATTCATTTGAATTGGTCCCTTTTTAAAAGACTTTATTTTCACTCATTTAGAAGTGTATTGTGTCTAAACTTTCAGACAAGGAATGTTCACCAGTTCATCGATGAAAATATTGAACTAAGTTCACTTCCTGTATATCACACCAATGGTATTCCATTGATAAATGTACTGTTTACCACAACATTCATTTAATTGTTCCCCCTACCTTTCCCTCATATAGAATATTTTGACCTAGCTAAAATGAAGGCAACAACAGAAAACAATTAGTAACCTTTAGAATGCTTGGTAATTTTCTTAAAAAAAAATTGTGTTGTCTGCTTTCAGAAACCTTAAATATCTGCCTAATTTTGATGTGGAAAGATACTCAGAGTAGCACCTGGGTTAGTTCACAGGCCAGCTGCCAATATACTTGGCGGCTGGCCTGGATCTAACCTGTTTGCATAAGCATGAAGTTGGTTCCACCTCTTTAATAATGGTTAAGTTGGCTGACATTTCATTTGTCACATTGAATAGAAACCATTGTTACATAAGGAGGTTAAATTTATTTTGAGCAATTCCTTCATTTATCGCAAATGCTCTTTTCAAAATGTCCCCTACAGGTGCTTTATTTTAACAGGTATATTTGAAAGAAAGGGTTAATAATACCAATAATCCCATGTATGGCAAGCCTTGGGTTATTTCTTTACCAAACAAGATATGTCTATCATTCTGAAAAGAGAGCATTTTCGGAAACCATTGAAATCGAAATAAACCTGGAGTTTCCTCTAGTATGAATGGTCTCTTTAGTTGGAAAAGTAGAAATTTTATAAATCTCATATTGGCCATGTCTGACCTTTTCCATGAATGAATTTTAAATCTTGTCTGAAATAAATCTCTTAGATTTAAGCATTGTTTAACGAGTAAACTGACACTCATTTTTTTAATAAAAAACTATTTCATTCATGTCGGGTCTAGCCAACTATTTCCTGGGTCATTGACAAACCTACAAGTAGTATTTCCTGAACAATAATCAGAATAAACGTGTTCAACATCAAAGGCTTACAAAATCAATGGATCTTCAGGTATTTTGAATGACAACATTCAAAAGACCACTATAATTCTAACTCATTGGAAAAAAATAGAAAACTTCAACCCGGCCATTTTGTTATAAAGGATTTTATGCCACATCAACAATTTTCCAGTTATATTACTGCTTTTCTGGGGGTCACAAGAAAGTGCCTTTCAAATGAAAACTACCACAACATGCTCTTCTTGAAATGTATTAATGCATAGAACATCTTTTAATGATGAAAAAAAACATCAGTTTAGTATTTTCTCGTCATTGGGGCATGTTCACATATGAGACACTTTTGGATCTGAATACATATTTTTTCATTGTATACTTAAGCTATGAAAACTGTAATACAAACTTTTTATTAATTTCCAATGGCTATTCTACGCTACAACAGTTCAGCTGCTATGTATACAGTTTAAAAAAGCAAATTTTAATATCTAACTTCCCTAAAATCTGTGAATTACACCTTTAAAAGGAATCAACCCTTATAGTGCTGGAACCAACTTCATGCTTTTGTAAACGGTTAGATCCAGGCCAGCCATAAAGTAAACTGGTGGCTAGCCTGTGATCTAATCTGTTTGCTAATCTTGGTATCTTTCCTCAGCAAACTTAAGCAGATAATCAAGGTTTTGGAAAGCAGACAACAATAAAATCTATTTTTGGAAAATAACCTAGGATTAAAAACCATCTTCACAAGGGATTGTACAGGGTTATACAACCTAAGGCCAGGGTTTACCATAGTTGATGGTGATCTACCATCATTCTTCATGTCATGTCCTCCTAAAGATTTTTTGTATTTTGTGTTTAATAGCTTGTTTAACAAACTGTCATTACAAGCCCTATCTTATCTTTAATAGTTAACCCTTTATCAAACTTTAGACTGTTCAAAATTGAAAGAGTTTGCAGAGGACATTCCAAAATGTAATCGAATTGAAAAATAATCTTCTGATTGGGCAGAAAACATTGTGGGAAATGGAGAAATTGCTCTTTAAGAGCAATTTCTTCTTTTCCCACAATGTTTTCTAAAGTCATCTACAACAAAGTGGTTAAATATCGTCATGGTTTGGTAATGGGTTAAACAATTTTATACTGACTCAAACTTGACATCATATCAGCAAAGCGTATCAGAGAATATTGGGAACACGGAGACACTGAGCTTGTTACTATGAATCACAACTTTTCTTTACAAGTCAACCACTTGCCAAATTCAATTCTAACTCTCCTCAAGTATAAATTGAAAAGCACAACATTATGTTTGGTGTGCTGCAGTAGATGTCATTATAAATGTTAGTCTGAAACCATTTTTCATTTGTCTGCAATCTAAAGGATACATTTACTGGAAAGATTTGTGCTTATTTAGCACCTTCTATAAATAATACCCATTAAAAGCAATGTCTTTACTTGGACATGCAGTTGAAAGGCTATTTTTGATTATCAATTCATAACTGTCCACTGTGATAGTTTTCAATTTGATGATTTAACAAAAATATTTTCATAATAAGGATTCAAAACTTAAAGAATTCAATCACAAACATGAAGCACTAACTTAAAAATCTTGCATTGAACACTCTGTATGGTTGTCTCCTTTATAGCTGCAGAGCATTCTTTAAAACAAAACTTCAACTTAAAGTAAAGTGTTAACCTAAATTTTTCCGGTATGAGTCTATCACTATGAGAACTATCAACACCATCATGAATGAAATAACTAGAAATTATTGGTGAATGAATGAGTTACAGTCACACACTTTAACCAAGAGTATCAACCACATTCCCTCATACAAAAACATATACTCCATAATTTGATAATTGGCAATATCGCAACAAACCTGTATATCAAATTTTTATATAAATAATTTGAAGACCACAACATTTCGTCGCAAATAGTAGGATCATGTAAGCAATTTGTCATTTTGCAACAATGTTTCAAACTGTGTTTTTTAGCAATGGTGACATAAATATCGAATTAAGCGAAAAGGTTGCCCATGCACCATCAACCAAGCATCTTTATTATTATTAACAACCCAGACCCTTACTAACACTGCTTCAGAAAAAGACATAATACAAATGGATGGACAGTAAACGTAATTTACTGACATGAAAATAGGTGAATAATCTAAATGAATAGCAGAAGGCAATCATGAAATATAAAACTTAACATTTTTTTAAGATTGAGTAGGAATCCCACATAACAGGGTTTTCTTGAGAACTGATTGCCAATGCAAACTATCAGTTATAATCCCTTTTGAATCGGTTACTTCATGCCCAGTCATACAGTCTGATAAAAGGGGGTTGTCTGGCTGAATAAGTTAGACCTCAACCTGGATCTGTTACTTCAAATCTTCATGAAAACCCTGTTTTAAATATATTCAATGCAGACACTACCAAGAAAAGATCTTTTGACATCTTCACCATAGTTCTGATGAATCAAACCATTCTTTATTGTTGACAATACTTTTGAACTGAACACTCATCACAAATAGCCAAAACCTTTCACAAACAGGCTGCAATAGGCAGAACTTACAGGTAAATAACCCAAAAGACTTGCATATGTTGCAAGCATAGGTCTCCTCAAGTCTAATCTGTAAGTATTCTTCCCTGTGGAACTTGCCCCATCAGACATAATGATATCCCAACTACTGAGAAAAGCTAAATGGCTCCATACAAATTTCTTTTAAAAAACCCAATGGTGGTAATTGCTTTCTTCCATCACATCTTGGAAAATAAGGAAAAGCATTTCAACAGGAGAATTCATCTTTAGATCAATCAGGAAAGTATTTGAAAAGCTGTCTCATGACAGAACTTATTTTATAAGTAACTGGTGACTTTGTAGCAGTGGTAGAGCGTCAGGCTTTTGTACCAAGGATCCCGAGTTCGAATCCCCATAAGTTGGGGTGAAATTTACGGGACTAACCCACAAACCGGCCAGATTACTGTTTAAGTATCCGGGAAGCAGTCATCAAGAGTGGCTTTGAACAAGCTTTAAGCTTCCTTCACAATTGATGTAAAACAAATACGGTAAGAAAAAATGAAGCGAGTGTTTGCCTTCCTACCATTGCACAGGACCAGTGCTATATAAGTGCAAAACTGATGGAAGAACTACTAAATCACAAACAAACAAGCAAACTTACCCATCATTTCTTCCCGGGAGTACTCCACACTCTGTTGTATGCATCCTTCGTCCCCATTACACACTTGTTTGGAGCGGGTGGCGGTGGGGCAGGGTTTCCCGCCAAAAGCAGCTTCGGTAATCACGGCGCGTTTCCTGTGTTTCTGTCCGCGACCACATGGGTTGCTGCAGTCTGACCATGCCGTCCATTCACCCATCTCACAATCTCGAGCTGTAAGGAAAGAGAGAGAATGATCTTAGAGACATGGTTTATCGTTTCTTTGGAATTTTTGTAGCATAATGTGAGGGAATCTTTTAACCCTTAGAATGCTGGATAATTTTCTTAAAACAAGATTCTTGAGTCATCTGCTTTCCATATCCTTAAATATCTGCTTAATTTTGATGAGGAAAGATACTCAGAGTAGCAAACAGGTTAGCTCACAGGCCAGCCGCCAATTTAATTGGCAGCTGGCCTGGAGCTAACCTGTTTGCATAAGCATGAGGCTGGTTACAATACTATAAGGGTTAACGTAAGGGAATCTTTTAAGAGTTAACTTGAAACAATTTAATGCCAATGTGACAAAAGGAGAATTTGCTTGTTAACTTTTGCTGAATGTACATTAAAGAGATTTTATTTCAGAGGTAAGGATAGATCCCCTGAGAAATATTCAAGACCATAATCATGAACATCGCATGAATGTTCATGAACGTTAAATGGCCATTCATGAACACAGAACATTTCACATTCATGAACCTTGATCTTCATAAATAAGTACAAAACAGCTTAATGTTCATGAATGGCCATTTAATGTTCATGACATTCATGAAAAAGTTCTTGAATCTTTCACAAGTGTGAACTGACTGCTAGAATTTGACTGAAATATTGTTAAAATGGCATTAAACCCTAAAACAATCCAATCTGCCACAGGACTCTATACCCATTTTACCCTGACATACCTCATTACTTATAATGGTCCAATAAATATTAATCATGGAAAAAGTTTTTTGCGAAACTTGATCTTACTGACAATGAATACGCTTTTTGACTCTTTAACATTATTGAAACAAATTAACCCCACAAGAACAATAAGAATGACAAAAAACACAACAATACCAATATCAGATTAAGAAGTTTTGATTCAAATTGTCAGTTTTAAATTGAAAACCGTATGACAGAAAAGGTGGCACTGCGAAGTTGTTAACCATCAAAACTGCTTGGATTCATTCTGTTTTCAAAAACCTTCATTTTCCTTCAAACCTTTGCTTTACTAGGATTGCATATCCCTTAATTTCAGTTAAATTGGGCAATCTAATTAACAATATGATGGAGGAATACCCAAAGTTACCTCCAACAAAGCCTTGTTAAACAGGTAGAATTAACAGCATTCTATATATCTATATATCAAGGGTTCATTGCAAGACTATAGCAAGTGCTTCATAAACATATGAAGCACTTAATATAGTATTGCATTGAATCCTTGAATTATGTTAACGTGGAGACTCCTTGAAGCAGGAGACACATGGAAATATGGTAAAAGAAGTCCAAGTTGATTATTAGACAAATCTCATTGTTCACATTAATGGATTAGTTCAATCAGTGACTCTTAACTTTTTTTCAATTTTCGCCTGGAAGACATTCCTAAAATGTTTAGAAAAAAATTCAAGTCTGATAATCTAATATCCCAGTGACAATTGAATGAAGGAGTCAAGGTAAATAAGGACAAAAAAAGCCTTATCTTGAACTACCTTATGTATGTCTTTGTCGAAAATGGGAGGGGTAATTTTCCCTGATAACAACAACTTCATAACTTTATACATTGTTTCTACCATTTGTAACCACTATGAACTAATAAGATTTGAATCATGATGAGCAAATACTTATTTATGCTCTCATAATGATTTCAATTTTTATCTACTTAGTACCTATTTTTTTGTATTTCCATATTGATAACAGCATACTTTTCTTCTGCTCAACTTTTCCAAAAAAGGGAAATTCTGTGCTTTTGAAGACACCGAGATTACATGCCTTGCAGGGGGCCCTGTATTAAATGTATCATATTACTAAATCTTTTCACTTAACACATAATTAAACAGCAAATATGGCACTAATCGGGTCAAACAGAATTATTGGCCACGTTTATTTACTATCTGTCGGGGAAAATCTGTCAATGGATTTGTGTTGCTAACTACTGAAAGTTGGCAAGTCTGTATATATTTGTATTGCTTGCAACTGAATAGTAAATCAGTCTGTAAATATGTATCGCTAGCAACTGAATAGTAAATCAGTCTGTAAATATGTATTGCTAGCAACTGAATAGTAAATCAGACTTAGGAAATGTATTGCTAGCAACTGAAGAGTAAATCAGACTGAGGAAATGTATTGCTAGCAACTGAATAGTAAATCAGACTTAGGAAATGTATTGCTAGCAACTGAAGAGTAAATCAGACTTAGGAAATGTACTGCTAGCAACTGAAGAGTAAATCAGACTTAAGAAATGTACTGCTAGCAACTGAATAGAACATCAGAATGAGGAAATGTATTGCTAGCAACTGAAGAGTAAATCAGACTTAGGAAATGTACTGCAAGCAACTGAAGAGTAAATCAGATTTAGAAAATGTACTGCTAGCAACTGAAGAGTAAATCAGACTTAGGAAATGTATAGCTAGCAACTGAATAGTAAATCAGACTTAGGAAATGTACTGCTAGCAACTGAAGAGTAAATCAGACTTAGGAAATGTATTGCTAGCAACTGAAGAGTAAATCAGACTTAGGAAATGTACTGCTAGCAACTGAAGAGTAAATCAGACTTAAGAAATGTACTGCTAGCAACTGAATAGAACATCAGAATGAGGAAATGTATTGCTAGCAACTGAAGAGTAAATCAGACTTAGGAAATGTACTGCAAGCAACTGAAGAGTAAATCAGATTTAGAAAATGTACTGCTAGCAACTGAAGAGTAAATCAGACTTAGGAAATGTATAGCTAGCAACTGAATAGTAAATCAGACTTAGGAAATGTACTGCTAGCAACTGAAGAGTAAATCAGACTTAGGAAATGTATTGCTAGCAACTGAAGAGTAAATCAGACTTAGGAAATGTACTGCTAGCAACTGAAGAGTAAACCGGTCTGTAAATATGTATTGCTAGCAACTGAAAAGTTGGAAAGTCTATCAATTTGTCAATCAGAACAATTCAGGTATTTCCGTGAGCTTTGAAATACACCTCGGATATAAGTGTAGTGTTACAATTTTTCCGGAAAATCGGCATTTGGCAATTAACACATTTTCTAAGGGTGCAAGTTAAGTAGTTCAATGTGTACAGAAGTGTTGGACATCGTTTTTAATCATTTTTTATCAGTAACTCATACCAAATGGCGAAATTGTTGTTGTGACATGCATAGTTGTTTCTTCAGTCAAATTTAACAACTTTTTAGATTTTACATTTAAAATCTATTTTTAAACACGTAAGTAAAGTGATGTCATTCTCGCGGAAAACAATATGGCGTCATCCCTATTATTTCAGAGGTGTTTTCATTGGATAAATCTGATGTGTTCAGATTGTCAATTTGTTTTACAAGTTACAAAATAGTAGACCAATGCACTGCTGTAACACTTCTTCTGTATGGACAGCTTTTCCTCATGTGACAGTTGTTTCTTAACTCTGCTGCATGTGCATTAACCCTTAGAATACTGGGTAATATTTAAAAATAGATTTTTGTATTGTCTGCTTTCCAAAACCTTAAATATCTGCTAAGTTTTGATAAAGAAAGATCCTCAGAGAAGCAAACAGGTTAGGTCACAGGCCAGTCGCCAATTCACTTGGTGGCTGGCCTGGATCTAACCTGTTTGCATAAGCATGAGGTTGGTTCCAGCACTATAAGGGTTAATGCAGGAATGGATAAATGCCCCTGGAGCAAAGCATTAAAGGAAACCCTGATACCACTTTGCACAAGACAAGCAATTTTTCCTCTTGTAAACATGGTTCATAATAAACAAATAATTTCATGTCCTTCATTATAATGTATAACCCGTCTTTAATGTCTTTATCTCCATCTGTTATCACTATCATGTCATTTGTTTTTATAATTTCAATTCAAGATTAACATGCACCTTTAATACATTTGTACTCAATGAATGCCATCCTGTTTAATGTGAACATCGTCATATTCGGCATTCTTGTCATAGTGTCATCGTAACATTGGCTGTATAACGCCACCTGGCAGTTTTATTATAATTACTCTCATCATTTCATGTAAACAGTGTCACCTAATAAACAACATGTTTCTTATAAACCCAAATTGAAAGATTTAGCAGACGACAATTATATGTGAAGAAGAGTTGAAAATCTTATCTCTGGAAGAATAACAATAATTGCTGATAAAAAGAGAAATTGCTCATTTGAACAATTTCTATTGTTATATTCAGGGACTGTGTGGTAGATTGAGTATCTATTAAGTTTAAGTTTAACAGAATGTGTAATTAGTAAGATGACGCAAATATACTATTTCTTTTTGCATTCAAGTCGAAGTTTTAATAATGTACCAGATTTCAGACTAGAAAATGTCATTCGGAAAACCATCAAAGGCCTGGAAATCGCTTTGTTTTTCACTTTAATCCATTCATCATGGTAATATTAATGACTTTAGAGTAAAACTAAACCAATAACTCAACTTAAACAGAGGAACCAGAGGAATTGTAATCATCTCTAATTATATGATATCTTGGGTAGACAAGGGTACAGAGAACATGTGTTTCTGGGCAATAAATATCTCACAGGAACAGTTTATGTACATCTAAACTTGTTCCATACTAATAAATACTAATAATTACTCAATAAAACTTAAACCCCGTCTAAGAGTGTTGGATCTTCTAACTCCTTTACATGTATTCATACACACAGAACTAGGCCTTTTGATAACCTCTTTTCATGTATCCCTACTCACAGAACTACTTACTCAGCAAATTGATAGCCTCTTGACAGAGCCTGTGTTTTTACCAAATAAATTTACCATAAACTATAATCAAGCCCAACAGGCTTATCAGTATGGACCACATGTATTTCCGACTGACCTAGATTATTACCTTACTCCATATTGACTCAGTTTGTCTCACCTGAAGCTAATCATATGGAACACTAAATTAAATATTAACCCTTAGACTGCTGGGTAATTTTTCTGAAAATAAATTTTGTGATATCTGCTTTCCAAAACCTTAAATGCTATATATGCTTAATTTTGATGAGGAAAGATAAGCAGAGTGGCAAACAGGTTAGATCACAGGTCAGCGGCCAATTTACTTGGTGGATGGCCTTGATCCAACCTGTTTGCATAAAGATGAAGCTGGTTCCAGCACTATAAGGGTTAAAAGGAGAGGCTTTAAGTAATGGCTGATTTTCTCTTTATCATCAGTGGTTTTCATTAAAACTTAAAGAGAAAGCAGGTTTTCCTTCATTTTAATTGTGATCTGCCATTACCTTCTATTTTGAATGATCAAAAAGTGTTGTTGGGGAAATGGGTTGATCTTTCATCAGTAACCAGATATTAGCTTTCATATTAGCCCCATTCTTAAACCATTCTTAACTCTTAAAGTGCTGATACCAACTTCATGTTTATGCTACAAGGTTAGATCCAGGCAAGCCTGGTAGCTGACCTGTGATCTAATCTGTTTGTTAATATGAGTACATGTATCTTTCCTTATCAAAATTAAACAGATATTCAAGATTTTGAAAAGCAGACAACACAAAATCTATTTTTAGAAAAACCCGCAACCCCCCAAAATGGAGAAGGTACACCCCATCCTGCATTCTCCAGTGTCAATGTGTAACACTGATTTGAAGACGGCATAAAAATACCTTACTATTCAATTAATACATAATGTTATCATCACAACCCCCCTTAATTAGAACAAAATGAAACACAGTTGGCAGTGTTAATACAGAATGTCCATCACAAACCCCCCTTAATTAGGGCATAATGAAACACAGTTGGCAGTGTTAATACAGACTGTCGAACAAAAATAGAAAACTATACAAAAACATACAAAATCAAGGAGACAAAATTGCCGCAAAACGACATATTACTGACAACTGAGGGCGATACTAAACATTTTTGCAAGACAGATTAGTATGTTAAAGATCTTCTTAATAACAGACTCCTGGAACAACTTGGAAACTGGTGCCAAGAGAGAAATCAAAGTACAGGTAGTACTAGGGCAGAAGAAAGTTTTGGATTGTTGCCCTTAACCCCAACAATGCTGGGTAATTATCTAAAAAATAGATATTTTTGTCGTCTGCTTTACAAAACCTTAAATATCTGGCTAATTTTGTTGAGGAAAGATACTCAGAGTAGCAAACAGGTTAGATCACAGGCCAGCTGCCAATTTACTTCGTGGCTGGCCTGGATCCAACCTGTTTGCATAAGCATAAAGTCAGTTCGAGCACTTGAAGGGTTGATAAGTGTTTCCTCATGTTAGATTTTGTTAAGTGTAAAATTGGTAAAATTGGAAAGTAACCATGGTTGATCAATGAATTTTTATATATCACGAAATGAAATTTAACTGTTAATTTTACAGTGGAAAAAGGGCATTTAAAAAATTGTAGACCAAGCACTTTCATTGTTATCAAAATAATCTCTAGTGTTGTCATATCATGACAATAGTTGACACTTTCTTTGCCACATAGTGTAATAGCAAAAAACATTGTTCATTACCTCATATATACTTGCTAAAAAACATATGTGGCACAACGTTTATAAAATAAAAAAAATTAAGAGCAATTTGTTCTTTAATAAGAACTATTTCTAATTGATCTAAAACGGACCATATCTTTTTTAATAAACTTCAAAATCCGGTTCCAGGGGGATTTTTGAGCTTTGAATTGTGGCTAAGTAACAAAATTTTATAAAAAAGTAATTATAACTATGAGAAAAATGTTGACAATTTATGGGTCACGCTAAAGAATTCTACCAGTGTGTGTGTGTGTGTGTGTGTGTGTGGGGGGGGTATGTTCTTTTTGCTTGTATTAGCCCTTAGAATGCTGGGTAATTTTCTGAAAATATATTTTTGTGTCGTCTGCTTTCCAAAACCTGAAGTATCTGCTTAATTTTGATGAGGAAAGATACTCAGAGTAGCAAACAGGTTAAATCACGGGCCAGCCGCCAATTTGCTGGCCTGGATCTAACCTGTTTGAATAAGCCTGAAATTGGTTCCAGCACTATAAGGGTTAATATTACATCATAAGGAGCTGTCAAGGAAAGTCGAGACTTTAACTGATAACCATCAGTAGCCCTGTCATATTTGACTGTTACAACTTAATCGGTGATACCTGCCTAAAAACCCTTTTTGCAAATCCTTCCCGTCATACGGGAGATTGTGACTTATCAAAAGTTTAAATAACTGGCAATAATGATTGTACAGTATGGAAAACAACAGTTTCATTTGTATATTTGGTGGTTATCCCATTACCAAACAATGACGTTATTTGACCAGTTTGTTGCAGATGAATCTGGAAACCATTGTGAGAAAAGGGGGAATTGCTCTTAACAAGCAATTTCTCCTTTTCCCACAATGTTTTCTGAACGATCAGAAGATTACTTTTCAATTTGAACACATTTGATAATGTCGTCTGCAAACTCTTTCCATTTGGGACAGCTGAAAATTAGGTGTTTGGTGAAGAGTTCAGTTTTTTGCTGCAGGAGCTCAAAGTGCGGTATTATGGAATAAAAAGTAAAAATTTTAATTCTTAAAGTAGGCCAATCAGGAAAAACTGATTATTTACTAGAGCTTGAGTCAATGATGAGTAGGGACAGATTAACACCTACATTCTAAATGCATGTCACTGATATGTCAACCCTACACCACACACATTGAGGGATTAATAAATAATTAATCATAATGATTGGAATGAATAAATTTAATCCAAAAATTGCTAAACTGTATTTTGCAAAGCAAAGACCACTCACTCCCCCTTAGGCAAACTTTCATGGAAGTATTTGAAAATATAAGCGAATAAAATTTGTAGCTTTACATTGAAATGATTTTGAAAGATTAAAATAATAAAATGGCTTTCATCTTTTGTAACAGCTTGGCCAAATTCTCTGTCAGAGATGGTAAATTAATAGACGTTTGCTAATAACAGAAATGAAGAAAGTATTTCCATGATGAAAAACACAATTGTTTTACCCATAACAACCTAACACCACATATTTGCATCTTGCAGCTGACAACTTTCAAAAGGCATTGTGACAAAAGAAGAAATTGCTTGTTCTTTTGCCACAATGCTTTTTCAATCTATTTACATGCAACAACAGCAGAACTGAAAGGTTTTTCTTATGTTTACAAAGCTTTTCGTAGAAAAAAATTGTCATCTGTAGAAAGCAGGTGGTAAAGAGTTAACAAACATTGAAAACATTGCCATAGCTGGATAACTTTTTCATGACAAGCAAATCATTCTTTAAAAGCCATGGTTTTAGATCATATCTTGAGAGCTCAATGCAAGAATAAAGTAAGTCCTTCACAAACATGAAGCACTCACAATAGCATTGTTCTGGACCCTCAAGACTAATGTAATGTATTGTTTTATTTAAAGGAAAGGGGTAAATCCAACCATTTATTAAGTATAATGAAAAATGAAAAAAAAAAACACACTTTGATTAATCTGCAGTCTTCTGCAAAAATTTATTCCTGATCTGCTTAAAAGAAACAAAAATTCAGGACGACTGAATACTACATTAATGTCTAAATCATTTCCAAACATCAAAGGCTACTGGTATTCATTACAATGCAAGCCTTTATCTGATTAAGATAATTAAGGAGTACACAGCCCCAATTAGCTTCTGTGCCACCCAGATCAAGTAAAATGGCCGCCACATGTCACATATCTTTATGAATTCTTTTCATCTTCCATTTTATCAGATTACCCGCATTTTAACATAGCCTTGGGAATAATGAAATACTGGAATCAAGAGATCTCTTTTTAAATGGGTTTTTTTCCTTTTATTTTCGTTTTTGCCCTTTTCTTTCTTTTTGAATGACAACTTCTGACTTTCACCCAGTGAACCTTCAAAGCTCAGACAGTGCTCTAGTCTATTCACCATTCTGGTATTTCAATATATTCAACTTTTCCTTCTCCCTCAAGGTTTGAACCCTTTGTTCCCTTTATTCATAAGCTTTTCTCAGCTATGTATGAACCAAAAATGCCATTGAAATTATATTTTGTATTATGGTTAAGTTTATCAAGGCAAAATAAGCTTACATCAAATCAAGGGTTCAGCGCAAGACTGAATCCTCGAAATTTAACTGTAGGTATTTTTATTCAGGGAGTTACAAATATTGTTTACAAGCCACTGACTTCTTTTACACAAATACAAAATCGTTGAATTGAGAGACAATTAAATGGAGTCCATTGACATTAATCAAGTTCTTGAAATTCATGAACAAGTTAAGAACAGCTTTGTGTTCATGAATGGCCATGTAAAATTCATAAATGTTCATAGAGTTCAAGGATAGGTTCTTGAATCTTTCACAGGGGATTTATACCATGGTCAGTTGAGACAAAGAGCCAGCAGAACTATGATAGTTCATCCATTTAGAAAGACACAAGCGTTGTACTAATTGATTCCTTTCACTCAAACCAAATTGATCTCAAGTGTTATAATAAATCAAGGGTTCTGTGCATTACTATAGTAAGTGCTGCATGTATGTGCAACACTTACTATAGTCTTGCATTGAACCCTCAAATTGATTCTGTTCATTCAAACCAAATTGATCTCATCATATCAGTTCACTTCCTTATTACTACCATCTGTCAACTAGTTCTTGAAATACAACCCATTTGGGGATGAAAAAAACCCTCTTATTTTCTGGAAAGCCAGTTTAAGTTGAAATAGGAAACCCACAAAATGCCAGTGCAAAAACATAAATTTAGGACGTTTTTTTGTTTCTTAAAAGTTGTCTTGAAATGCTTAACATAAGGAATAACTACTACTTTCCAAACAGTTTTCATTTATTGTTTGACATCAAGTTTGTTCTAGTGGAATTATATCCGTAAGAGTTATCAAAATACATTGAAATTAAATCATGATAAGCTAACAACATAAATAGCAAAATTTACAAACTTTTTTGAAAAACTTGCATGAAGCCTTGACCACAATATTTTCTTCTCAATATCTTATTTAAACATAGAGAAAATTACAGGTATACATAAAATATCCTATAGAATGGGTAATAAATCAAGAGAGTTGTTATCAATTAGGAATGTTTAAATTATCATAAAACAGGTGTTAGAATCCTATGAGAGATAAATAAAAAAAAATACAAGATTGCAAGCCAAGAAATGAATTCTTCTGTCTGGGAGATAAGACCGTTATTCAGTCAGATGCAACAGAATGTCTGACAAGGGCAGATAGATGACATGAAATTTCTTTACCCCATTCCTTCATATACAAATATTCTAACACTAAAACAGAGGGCTAAAGAAGCATTACAACAACAAAAAAGAAATTTGGAAAAGTGTTGATAAAAGGATTCTGCAGCAAATTTGTGGAATGCATCAATTAGGAATGAGTTCAACACAGATAGAAGACCTCCTATAATCAAATGTGCATGACGGATGAATCAAGAATCAACCAAGGTTGGCATAGAGCTTTCTCAATTCTATTTATCAGCAAAAATTGATAGTTTTATCTGGTTTTAAAAACAATTTTTTGAAAACGTTCCCAATTTTCAGCTATTAATAGATATATTCAATTTCCAAGCTGGGCTTGAAATGAGACTCCTATTTGGCACTGTTTTAAAATTGACATCCATTTCAAAACTAGTAAAACTCATCAAGGTAGCATTTAAATATAATCTCATGATCAGAACCTGTGTGAACAAAAATACCCTTTTATTTCTATATAAAAGCAATATTGTAAAGTAACACATCATTGGAGTCGCCTCAATGCCAACATAATTTCATTTATGTTGCAATGCAAAATTCATAATCATGAAAGAAAACCCCAAACTTGGCTTGGCCAAAACCACTTATGAAATATCTTACAAAGTGGTTTTAAGAAATTAAGAAATCAAGTAGATGATTGTAACGAGTACTCTCAAAATAGAATTTATCATAAACAATTTGAAACGGCGCATTCGGTACAGACACAGTTTATCATGACCTTTGTTTACAGGATTGAATGGTTTTATCTAGATGATGATGTCATTGCGCAGTTCACAGCCCAAATTAAACATGATAACCCATTATAACATTCAATTAAGGCTAACTGACCCATGGGCCATCATTAATGAGTGGGTGACAGTGCATTGTGCAATGGTCCACATGAAAAGGGGAATTGTTAATGAAGCTTTACTGGAATAGGAAAAAAAAAATGCTTTGATATCAAAACAAATCATGCATTTTGGAAGCCTATATACGTCCATAGTTTTATCATTATAGTAAATTATAATGAATACCTACTGTATTTTAAGGGAGTAATTTAAAGTAATAATAAGTTCTTCACTAAATCGAAGAACGTATACGAAGGGTTCAATACAGAAGTGCTCATAGATGTGAAGCACTTACAATAACATTGAACTCATCTCCAAAGGATTTAAGAACTGTGGTCTTGAACTTCATAAATAGACATGAATGATAAAAGGTGATTCATGTACACAAAGCTGTCTTGAAGTTGTTCTTTAATTCATGAATACAGTTCTTGAATTCTTAGCAGGGACATTACCTTTGATATATCAATAACATAAATGAGTTCTTACAGAGTCAAATTACCAATAGTCTTTAAAAGTAATTTTCACCTCGTGTCACAAACATTTCTACTGAATTTCATACAGAAAACAATCGTCTTCAGTGCTTTCAATTTCAATCACTCTAAAGCCAATAAAAGGTACTACAGAGTCATTGATTCATTGTCCCATACAGTGGCTGTAATGTTATTTGCATGATTGGCCATTTAATAACCCCTTTCTCCCCATAATACCTCACTTTACCACATTCTGCTGTAGAAGACTCCTGAAACCACTGTGGCAAAACGATAAATTGTCCTCAATGAGCGTTTCATCCTGTTGCCATATAATTTGTTTCTACAAGTCATAGTATCATAGGAAACTGCCTCAGCCACTGTGACAAAAATGAGCAATTCATCTTTTGGACACATATATAGTTCCTACATAATATCATAGGAAACTGTCTGAGTCACTGTGACAAAAACGATTAATTTCTCCCAATGAGCAATTCATCTTGTTGCCAGATATTTGATTTATACACAATATCATAGGAAAAGTAATCACTTTCACAATCCATTTGCAATCTGTTGTGGTTTTGAGTTTGGATCCTTCACAAATTTCCATATGGGGGAGTAGCTTTGAATAGTCCTTGTAGGGGTCATTTTCACCTAATTTTCTTGGTGCATTTAACAATGTTTGTTCACTTTGCAGTGGCTGTGATCTCTTTGTTGCTATTTCTATGGTAACAGTGGGTGGCTGCAACAGTATATACCACTTCAAAGATGGCCCATTAGGACTGTTAACCCGTTACCAAACAGTAACGACATTTGACCACTTTGCTGAAGACGAATCTGGAAAACATTGTGGGAAAAGAAGAAATTGCTTGTGACAAGCAATTTTTCCTTTACCCTCAACGTTTTCTGCCCTAGCCGAAGATTATTTTCCAATTTCATCACATTTTTAAACGTCTGCAAACTCTTTCAATTTGGGACAGTCGAAAATTTGGTGTTTGGTAAAGGGTTAAACTGCAGTTCAACCCATTAGTACAAGAAAATATTTTTACATGGGTTTTTTTTAAATAGTTTTTTTGTGTCATCCGCTTTCCACAACACTAAATATCTGCTTAATTTTGATGAGGAATGATACTTGGAGTAGCTAACAGGTTAGATTTAATTGTCGGCTGACCTGGATCTAACCTGTTAGTATAAGCATGAATTTGGTTCCAGCACAATTATTTCTTGAGTCGTTAGTTAACCATCTTTGCACTTAGATGTGTCATTATTTTGTGTCATGAGTAAATAATTGAAAAGATGGAACTTTAGGAAAAAAACACTTATATGGTCTTTGTCCTTCTATGCAGGACACTGTAGTCACACCATCATTATTGTCAACTTTTTCAGATGAAAAAAACGTGTACTAAGACTAGCTGGAAACATTTTTAGGTTTCTATTGACAATTTCAAAACTTCATGATGAAAAAAAACCCAGAAATTGCTTAAGCCAAGCACAATGATTTCTATACATTTACGGAAAGAAAATATCACTTCTCAGACTTTTTTAATTATCATCTGAAGCTGCTTTCAGATATGAGCGGTCAAACATCCTACATGATGGAATTGATTAACAACGCTGATATGCTTACACATCCGAGTATTCACAATTGCTATCCTGTACAATTTCTACCCCATCAAAGGAAAAAGTTGTTCTAGATCATGTTCATGAATGGCAAAAGCATGTTCATTAACATATTAATTGACAAGTGCATCTTCATAAACATGTTCATGAACATGTTCTTAACATTCAACTACATGTTCAAGAACAATGTTTTGTTCATGAATGGCCATTTTTTCTTCAAATCCATTCATGCAGTTCATGAACTGTTCAGAACACAGTTCATGAATCTTTTGCAAGGAAAATGGCCTTTTTGTGATGTCCATCATAGATGAAAATTCATGATGGACATGTCCACAATATAATAGGATATAATAGGAGTATAATACATCATTTAATGGGCATTCCATTCCATTGTAAATGGCATCTTTTGATAGCTTGTCAAGTTTGTAGAGTAATTGAGCATTCAATGATAAACTACAGCAAGTCCATCACTTTTGGGAAGGACTTGTTATAGTTGTGCATTGGACCCTTGATAAAACATATATCATTTATGGACATTCCTGGATATAAATGAAACTGGGTTTTTTGAAAGGTTCCCTACTCACTGAGTTGATGGAAGGGCACCAAATGCTGACATGTCTACATGGATTAACCCATTACCAAACAATAACGACATTTGACCACTTTGTTGCAGACTACTCTGGAAAATATTGTGGGATAAAGAGAAATTGCTCTTAATGAGTAATTTCTCCTTTTGCCACCACGTTTTGTGCCATATCAGAAGAATATTTTTCAATTTCAACACATTTTGAAATGTTGGCTGCAAACTCCATGCATTTCTTAGACAGGAATTAGCCAAGAGAAAAATCTTTTGGGGAATATGGTTGATTACTGATCAATGTCTGTTAAACTATGCATTGGTCACAACAACCCAGACTGTTCATCATATCGGTCATTAAACATAACCCTGAGGCCGACCCAAGAATATCTATCCTTAACTAACCCTTTACAAAACCCCAAATTTTCGACTGTCCCAAATTGAAAGAGTTTGCAGACGACATTTCAAAATATGGTGAAATTGAAAACAAATCTTCTGGTAGGACAGAAAACATTGTGGGAAAAGGAGAAATTGCTCATTAAGAGCATTTTCTCCTTTTTACAGTGTTTTCCAAAATCATCTGCAACAAAATGGTTAAATGTGGTTACCGTTTGGTAAATTGTTAAACATAACCCTGAGGCAAACTCAAGAATATTAACCTTAACTAAAAGGGCAGACAAACAATAGTTACCCTGAATACATCAAACAATAGCAAGAAAAAGAATTGATAGCAGATTTATCATGAAACACGATTCCAGCGCATTTTCAAAATTATTTGATATTAAATGCACCAACAGAGTGATGCTTATGGTCATGACAGCATGGCACTGTTGAAGAACATGCAGTTGTCTAATTAAGGAGAAATAATTGACATTTATCTATGGACATAAAATGTAAAAAGTAAATACAGTTTACAGTCTGTAATATGCAAAAGAAAGTGTTTCCCTATCTATGAATGATATAAAACACCCTTACAGTTGACCAGTAAGCTTAAAACATTGTGAGAAAGAAGGAACTTGCATACCTTTCATGATAAGATGATTGATTGCTTAGTTAAAGGATCAGTTATGTTGTTTTCCATAAACTTTTCACTTTGATAACTCATCTTAATGTGTGTTTATGAATCAATCAAATTGGGCAAAAGGTTAACTAGATCCCAATTAGGTTAATTGCTGTCTGTAACCGCCCAAATAGTGTGATAAAAATCTCCCACAGCGTTACCTGTCAAAATTCATCACACCTGTACAGACCTTTAGGACATAGAATTAACAACTTGCTTCCCTCATATGGACTAAGTGATGGGTCAAAAATGAAGGCTTTGGCAGTCTAAAATTCATCAGTATGGAAAAAGAAATAGTTTTCAAATTGGGAACAAACCAATGTGACAACAGGAGGTATTGTCCAAATTGAGATATTTTGCCTGTTGTCACAATGGTTTGTTAAGCTGTCCTATGCATGTAAACCAATGGGAAGGAGTAACCATCTATTCTCTCTAGATCAATATGGTAAAGCAATGATGTCAATTTCTCAATAAGTACACTGTCAAATGCATCTGTAGGTTCGCTTTTGTCTCATCAGTACATACAGACATTGAAGCTGTCTTAGGTCAGAAAACATAGGCGAAATGTATCAGCCTTTCTATATGACATTGGATAATTTCCTTCTTTTCCAATTGCCTACTAGTACCTGGATAAAATTTTGCTAACGCTAAAGTTTAAGTGACCACAGTAAAGAGGCAGAATCATGGGTGTTCTAGACAACTTTAATGGTATACCAAGTACTAAGTATACCAGTCATTCAGAAAGCTCCTGAAGAGAGACTTGTATGCTGTAATAAGATAGCTTTAGGCTTAAACCTTTCCCAAACAACAAATTTTCAACTGTCCCAAATTGAAAGAGTTAGCAGACGACATTTCAAAATGTGATGAAATTGGAAAATAATCAACTGATAGGGCAGAACAAATTGTGGGAAAAGGAGAAATTGCGCATTACAAGCAATTTCTCCTTTTCCCACAATGTTTTCTAAAGCCGTCTGCAACAAAGTGGTCATATGTCGTTATTGTTTTGGAAAGGGTTAAGTCCTCAAGCACTGTTTGAGAGAGGTTGCTTGAAGCAAGATACATTGTGTTTTCTACCAGGTAACCATTAATTACAAAGCAGCAAACTGATATAAGAAAATGGATTTGATTACATGTGTAAGGTAAAAGATCATTAGCCCTTAGAATGCTGTGTAATTATCTAAAGATAGATTTTTGTGTCGTCTGCTTTCCAAAACCTTAACTATCTGCTTAACTTTTTTGAGGAAAGATACTCAGAGAAGCAAACAGGTAAGATCACAGGCCAACCGCCAATTTACTTGGCAGCTGGCCTGGATCTAACCTGTTTGCCTAAGCCAGAAGTCAGTTCCAGCACTATAAGGGTTAAGACCTGCAGCTTAATGATACACCTTCATGCCAAGATCCCAATTAAACACATCCCTGATAAACAGCATTGTAAATTTATGTCTGCAGCTTCCATTACATTTCAAACTCCTAGAGTTCTAGATAAGAAATGTATAGTCGTCTTGCTAAGCAGGTGCATAGCCAGCCATATGTACATACACACATGCGTAGCATCAATTTCATAGGTGTAAAAATACACAGTCATGGTCAAAGATAAAATTTCAATCACAAAGTTTGAATTAGATAATTCCCTAAATCTCTAAATACAAGTTTCAAATCTTCCCATTTTCATTTCTACTTGAAAAGAAAATGTAGGGGAGGCCCAAAGATCCAACCCCACCCCGTGGGGAGGGGTACAACCCCTCAAGCACCATTCCCCATCGGTACATGATTTGAAGCACATAATGACCATAAAATTTCCATGAAAAACTATGTTACTAATCAATAATCAGTGTAATCATTGTAACAAAAGAGGATTTTACAAATCATGTGATCAAGAATCAATGCCTTCAAATGTATCCTGCTGAAATAATGTGCAAAGGCAGTTGGTAAAATAAATTGGGTAAAGTGCATTACTTGAAAAACATTGTAAAGTTAAAGGTAATTATCTGGTTGATAGAATGGATCCTTCCTTATACTACATGTCCCATTTTTCAGAATTCAAGTGACTTTATATATAGATTAACTCTTTCCCAAACAATAACGACATTTGACCACTTTGTTGCAGACGACCTTAGAAAACATTGTGGGAAGAGGAGAAATTGCTCGTGACGAGCAATTTTTCCTTTTCACACAATGTTTTCTGCCCTATCAGAAGATTATTTTCCAATCTCATCACCTTTTGAAATGCCGTCTGCAAACTCTTTCAATTTTGGACAGAAGAAAATTAGGTGTTTGGTAAAGGGTTAAGTTAATTTTCCAGTCTTGTGCTACAATTATGTCGAAATTTCTTACACATATTAATGAGGGAAATGATATGATAGAGTAGAAAACTTCACAATTATAAAACATTTGTTTTTTGAATGGGGACATATTTAGTGGATTTGAGGTGATTTTCTGCCTGGTTTAAGTGGTGTAATTAGCATTTTAAGACTATTAGCAAACACGGTGAAGCACTCTTCTGTGTGATTTGTGTATTCCAGGTGACCGGCCCACCCTCGGTTACAGCCTGGTACCAGCACAGAGGGGGCACCAAAACAGGTACCCTTACCCATAATCCCTCAGTTTGTGACTGGTCCACATTGTTAGGTTTTACTATATGGTTTATGCAAATTTGAACAGTATCTCATTTAAATTGCTTGTCAGTAAACTTATCGATGCTCCTTCTTGTCAAAAGAACCTACTATATTCCTGCCGAACCATCTTGAAGCCATGATTCAAAATGAAAACATTGGTGAATAACCCCTGAGAAGGACTCAAGAACGATGTTTTTAAATTTCAAGAACACATAGTCATAAATGACAAATGGTCACTCATGAATTCAAACAAAGTTGTTATTTAACTTGATCTTGAGTTCAAGAACAGTTTTGTGTTTATGAACGGCCATTTGTCATTCATGAACACAGGTTTTGACTCCTGTAGCTTTTCTTCACCAATACCAAAAAATATCTTGTTTAATTAAATCCATTGTCTTCTCCTCCACATGAACAAATTTGATATGCAGCAAGAGACAATAGACCATAATATAGCAATAACCTCATCAAATGACAGAAAGATTATATTGGCCAAGCCAGAGTCTTAAATTCAGGGCTCTTATATTCTAAACCCTGCAAAGGAAGAATTTGAGGGTACAGTGCAAGACTATAATAATTGCTTCATGTTTATGAAGCACTTACTATAGACTTGCACTGAACCATTGAATTTTGTTCATGAACTTGATCATGACTTACAAGAACAGTTGAATGAATACATTCAGATTGTAGTATATGGCCAAGCTAGTAACTCAAGCTCAGTGCACTTGTATTGCAACTGTTCTGTGGCCGTAGTATATGAAGGGTCTGTGAGTAAATTGGTATTACATTTACAACTTCATGCTGGGCGACTATTTCACCCCCAGGGATTTACCTTTTGACAAGTTTTGTTCATTTTACTAAGCCCACCCATGACATTGCCACCTGCAATAACATGCTTCTGCATAAATTAAAGAACAACTGAACTCAAAATACCTTGCCATTCTGTATAAACATTTTTTGTAACAGTTTCTTTTTTGTTTGCAATTTCATGGCAAAGTTACAATTTCCTTTAACCCTTATAGTGCTGGAACGGACTTCACACATATACAAACGGGTTAGATCAAAGTCCAGCCGCCAAGTAAATTAGTGGCTGGCCTGAGATCCAACCTGTTTGATACTCTGAGTATTTTTCCTCATCAAAATCATGCAGATATTTTTAAGGTCTTGGAAGCAGACGACACAAAATTCAATTTTAGAAAATTACCCAGTTTTCTAAGGGTTAATAGTTTCAGTGTCAATCGGAACTACTCGGGTATTTCCGTGAGCTGTGAAATACACCTCGGATATCAATCGGAACTACTCGGGTATTTCCGTGAGCTGTGAAATACACCTCGGATATCAATAGGAACTACTCGGGTATTTCTGTGAGCTGTGAAATACACCTCGGATGTCAATCGGAACTGCTCGGGTATTTCCGTGAGCTGTGAAATACACCTCGGATGTCAATCGGAACTACTCGGGTATTTCCGTGAGCTGTGAAATACACCTCGGATGTCAATTGGAACTACTCGGGTATTTCCGTGAGCTGTGAAATACACCTCGGATGTCAATCGGAACTACTCGGGTATTTCCGTGAGCTGTGAAATACACCTCGGATGTCAATCAGAAATACTCGGGTATTTCCGTGAGCTGTAAAATACACCTCGGATGTCAATCGTAACTACTCGGGTATTTCCGTGAGCTGTGAAATACACCTCGGATGTCAATCGGAACTACTCGGGTATTTCCGTGAGCTGTGAAATACACCTCGGATGTCAATCGGAACTACTCGGGTATTTCCGTGAGCTGTGAAATACACCTCGGATATAAGTGTAGGGTTACAATTTTTCGGGTAAATCGGCATCCGGCAATTAACACATTTTCTAAGCATGCAAGTTAAGTAGTTCAATGTGTATGGAAGTGTTGGACATCCTTTTAAATAATCTTTTTATCAGTAACTCGTACCAAATGGCAAAATTGTTGTTGTGACATGTAAAGTTGTTTTCTCAATCAAATTGAACGACTTTTTAGATTTCACATTTAAGATCTATTTTTAAACACGAAAGTGAAGTGACGTCATTCCGCTGGGAACCAATATGGCGTCATCCCTATTATTTCAGAGGTGTTTTCATTTGATAAACCCGATGTGTTCAGATTGTTTCAGTGTCAGAGGTATGGATATAGCTTCATTTATTTGTTCCCCAAATCCTATATGGAGGGTTTCTAAGACAATTAATACTAGTTGGTATACCAAGAAAAGATATAAGAAACCACGATGTGACTGAAAAAGTCCAGTTTTAATGTTAATAATTTATCTTAATGAAAGGTGGCCAGTGAAATCTAAGGTGATAACTTGTATACCACTTTATACAGAAAATACTATCATTTTAGGTGGAATGCTGACAAAAGTTTGCTCAACACCTGACAAAAGATAGGCTGAATTAACAGTACAATAAGGTGATAACTTGTACGAAATTAAAGAGGCCAAGTCAAGTAAGGTTCATTGCCATTTGACCGCCCGGGTGATTTATGATGGTCGTCAGTGGTGGTGTAAATAGTAGTGTCTTCACCTCCCCCATCCAGAGCCATTCGGATAGAAAACAGGGCTTCTTTTCCTTTATCCCACTTACTTCATGATAACTCTCACTTCTGCTGCAGAATTTCTTAGAAACCACTGAAACCAAAGGATGACCTGCTCATGATGAGCCATTATTCCTTTTGTCACGCTGGTTTCAGCCTTATATCATAATGAAAATACATTTTTCCTTTCCGTTAATTCTGCCTTCTACATTGGCTTTAAACTTTCAATAGTCGTGAATCCTGTGAGAAGGAATACATTACGCCTTAGAATGCTTAGTAATTTTCTTAAAAAAAAATTTGTGTCGTCTGCTTTCCAAAACCTTCAATATCTTCTTAATTTTGAAAAGGAAAGATACTCAGAGTAGCAAACAAGTTAGATCACAGGCTATCTGCCAATTTACTTGGCAGCTGGCCTGGACCCAACCTGTTTCCATAAGCATGAAGTTGGTTCAAGCACTATAAGAGTTCAGATTGGAGGGTAGAGACCTTACACTGGCGATTTTTGGGAGAAATTGATGAGTTTGCTAAATAGGAAAACCAAAAGCTTGTGGAACTCTAGTATGTTGAATTGTTTTATCAATTTGTTAATGAAAAACTGCATTTTTTAAAAACCTAGCTAAATAAATCCGATTGTGTCGGTATTCATAACAACCATCTCAGCCGTTTCTGGGGTCAAGGTAAGAGAATCATTTTCCTTTCCTCTAGAACTGCTTTATGTCTTCAATCAAACAAGTACCTACAATATAGGGTTCCACATTCACTGTTTCTAGTGATGTGTTTTAAAATTTGGGAAAGGGTCAGGGACCAGAAAAATTGCTGCATTTCCCTCTCAAATTGGGATTTTTTTCAGGAATAACTAATTTCAAACATAAGATTTATTGAGAAATTGTTATTTAATTTGATTGGGACTGGGTCCATTTTACAGTACCAAACATATAAGGGAAAAAAATCACTGTTTTCTTATGTATTATCCTCTAATATTTCTCTTCATCTAGACCTCTGCTCATGTACTCATGTCATAGAAGATCAATAATGATCAAAAAGAACATTTTTTCGAAAACTTAGACTTTTACCCTTGTGCGGGCAGTGTCTCTCAAAATGACATAAATGTATTGCAATTTGTTTCCTGAATATATTGCTGCTCTTCATAAACCATATTTTGCCACATAGTAATGACATTGTTTCATTTTAAAAGTACTCACCTTTTCTTACAATGTCTATAATAAAAATCTGCAGTAATCTTACCAAGCAAACCTTTCATCATTATGGGAAAGATTTCAGTGATCGCTGGACAATTAATTTATTGTCAACAACCTAGAACACCTGTTGGGTCAGAGAAAAGGAATTAAACAAATGGTAAAACCACAAAAACGTTTGAGTGTGTCATTTTGTAAATGACTCCAATTTCAGTTGTTGAAAGGGGCCGCTAGGTGAGGCTAATTATGGCCTTTAATATGAATAAGGGGTCCCGGGCCGAGCCCTCAATGTAAACTTTATTAAGTTTGTGACAATAAAAATTAGGGGAAAATTGCTATGGACATGTGTGTCTGTAGGACATGTGCGAGCACAGGTACCAAGTAATAAGAAAATTGTACAATGTACTTTATACAGTCAAACTTGTGTTTAGAGGCCAGCCTATGGAACTGAGAAAATTGGCCGTTTAAGACAGATTGGCTGCTTAATACAAATTGATGTACGCTAAAAATATAACAATGGGCCTTTAGAAGTGTTTGTTTAAGGCAGGTTGGCTGCTTAAAAGATGGTTGCTTAACACAAGTCAGACTGTTTATAAAAAGTACAATACAACATCGGTTTTTTTTTGTTACTGGTGCCTGTGTGAGTGAGAGTTGTGGATAGAACAAAGTTTTAACATGAGAAGAAAGTTTTGCTTTTGTAACCATGTTTTCTTTACAGATTCTCATATATTTGGGATTGGGACAGGTCTTAACTGAAAGGAATATCAGATGACAAAAGATCATGCGAAATAAATGTCTTCAAGATGCTTTTGAGAAGAATCCATTGTGTCAAAGCATGAATTGCTCATTTAAAAAAATCTATTCTGTTAAGACAAAGGTTTCTAAAGGTTTCTGAAGCAAATGCATAGAAGTGGAGCGTTGTGGAGTAATGGGTCAAGTAAGTGATAACAAAAATTCCTTTTACCCTTGTAGTGCTGCAACTGACTGCTTATGCAAACAGATCAGATCCAGGCCAGCCGCCAAGTAAATCGGTGGCTGGCCTGTGATCTTACCTGTTTGATACTCTGAGTATTTTTGTTCAACAAAATAAAGCAGATATCTAAGGTTTTGGAAAGCAGACGGCACTAAAATCTATTTTCAGATTATTACCTAGTATTCTATTAGAGTCAAAATGGCCCAAGCTTAAGGTCATCTGTAAAGCAACCAAGGAAAAATACCATATAATGAGCAATTTCTCCTTTTCTCTCAAATTCTTTTTTTAATAATAACATTCTAATGACTGAGAATGAAATGTGAGACTATAGTAAAATTTCCACATTAATGAAGTACATAACACAGTCTATGAGTCTATGACAGAACACTTAATATAACCTAATGATATTGTTACCTGTGTACTAAAAATGTTGAAGTTGTTAATAAGCAATTATTGTGTTAATTGATACCTGCCCTTCTATTACATCAAAGTATAAAACTGATTGGTTAAGATAAATATGAAATCTGACCAACATTTTGATAGAAGATAACTTAACAAATCGATTTTGGTTTACGTAACTGAGTTCAACATGTAATTAACAGAACCAATTATAATTACATTAATGCACTTTTACCAAAGCTAGGCAAATATTCATACAGAAATATTCATTCATTTCAAACAATTTTCCCCATTATGTTATCAGTGACTTTGTGATAATAGTGTGCAGTAATGTTGAAGAATAAGTGGGATCCGCATTAATGTTATCAGTGACTTTGTGATAATAGTGTGCAGTAATGTTGAAGAATAAGTGGGATCTGCATTAATGTTATCAGTGACTTTGTGATAATAGTGTGCAGTAATGTTGAAGAATAAGTGGGATCCGCATTAATGTTATCAGTGACTTTGTGATAATAGTGTGCAGTAATGTTGAAGAATAAGTGGGATCTGCATTAATGTTATCAGTGACTTTGTGATAATAGTGTGCAGTAATGTTGAAGAATAAGTGGGATCCGCATTAATGTTATCAGTGACTTTGTGATAATAGTGTGCAGTAATGTTGAAGAATAAGTGGGATCCGCATTAATGTTATCAGTGACTTTGTGATAATAGTGTGCAGTAATGTTGAAGAATAAGTGGGATCTGCATTAATGTTATCAGTGACTTTGTGATAATAGTGTGCAGTAATGTTGAAGAATAAGTGGGATCCGCATTAATGAATAAATGTATAGGTGCACTCTTCACTGAAATGTAAAATGAAACATTTTTTGGAATCTTTTCAACCCTTTACCAAACAGCACTTAGCAAATCAGTAATGTTGAATTTGTACAGAGGTCCCCATAAAAAAGAATGGCCTAAACTAACTTCTCTCTTGCTTCTAAAAGTGCCATTATGTGAGTACTCACCGGTCTCCTTTAACCCTTATTGTGCTGGAACCGACTTCATGTTTATGCAAACATGTAAGATCCAGGCCAGCTGCCAAGTAAATTGGCGGCTGGCCTGTGATCTAACCTGTTTGCTACTCTGAGTATCTTTCCTCATCAAAATTAAGCAGATATCTAAGGTTTTGGGAAGAAGACGCCACAAAAAAAACAATCTTTAGAAAATTACCTATCTAAGGGTTATAGGAGACAATACCAATAAATTCACATTAAATAGAATTTGTCTAAATGATTTTTTAAAAAACATATGCTCCCTGTTAAAAACCCTAGTACAATCTTTATCTTAACAGCTGATCTGTTTATCAAATTAGGAGAAGTTACTTCAATGTGTATGGATAACAAGCTTCTTTCATTATCCATACATCTTCAATTTTAGAGGCTAAAATGAAATGAAGCCCATGAAGGGTGCTAGGAGAGATGGCAATTTTGATGTTGGCAGTAACTTATATTTCACTATGAATGATAAATGCTGTAAACTCTAATCTTTAATGATCTTCAAATTTTATAGGTGCACCGTGTGCACTAGCCTTCAAACTATGCATTAAAGCAGGAAGATATATCCCTTTGATAAGACTTGTTTAATTCATAAAACTGCTTCCAGAGTTCCTTACCAATTTCAATATTATAAGTTTTATACTTTTCTTAAATTTTTCTAGATGCAAAAGACTTTGAATTGCCTTGAAAACTTGAATTGCCTGAACTGGAGTAGTTTCTCCTTGGAGGATTTGTATTGTGCACTCATTGAATGAAAAATTACTGAGATCTTTGCTGGCGTATGATTTTTTTAATGACTAAACAAGGCAATGCCATATAAAATAACATCACAAGTAAATTTGCATAATAAACTTGTACAAACCTTATGATTCATTTCAAATTAATTTTGAATATATATTAATCATCAAATTAACAGTCTGCATGCGTATGTACCTAACCAAACAAATGTGAAGATTAATGAATCCTTGCAAGGTGTTTTTTGCCCAAAAACAATATCAACCCCCAACCTGTCACAGCAGTTTTTTTACCTCTCTTACTTCATTATAACTTTTTCACATCTGTTGTTGGGACTTTAAATTGGCGGCTGGCCTGTGAACTACCCTGTATGCTACTCTTGGTATCTTGCCTCAACATAATTATGAAGATATGAAAGATTTTGGAAAGCAGACGTCACCAAAATCTATTTTAAGAAAAAGTACCCAGCATTTTAGGTTTTAACCCATTACCAAACAATAACATCATTTGAGCAGTTTGTTGCAGACAACTCTGGAAAACATTGTGGGAAAAGAAGAAATTGCTTTTAACAAACAATTTGATCTTTTCCCTCAATAGTTTCTGCTCTATCAGAAGATCATTATTCGATTTTATCACATTTTGAAATGACATCTGCAAACTCTTCCAATTTGGGACAATCGAGAAATTTGCCGTTTAGTAAAGGGTTAAGGAGTAGCAAGTAGAGAGAACAGTGAAGAACAATGAAGAATAGAGGGAGGTCAACAGCCAAATGAGGGCTTGTTACTTATAACATTTTAAGTGCAATATGAAACCTGGGTCCCGGGCAGGGGTGAGTGGTTTGTCGATCAAGTCTGCGTCAAGTTATTTGATTTCTTTCACCTCTTCACAATAATCTCGTACAATTTCATGATCGTTGACTCCTTTGTGCCGCGGTGACAGGTTTCAAATACTGTAACTTATGGTTCCATGGGTATGTACCAGCCTCAATGATTGGGGAAAACTCTAATTGGGCCAAATTTAACGCGAGTGAGCAAACAACTCTTTGCCCATGGTGAAAACTATGACAATTCCCTATGGTTCATATTGTTGAATTTAGAGATGATTGTTGAAAATATTGAGACCAAAGGAGTCTCAATTACAAATGATATGAAGGAATATTGCACTTTTTCCACTATAGCTTTTTTCCCCTATAGCACTTTTTCCACTATAGCTTTTTTCCCCTATAGCACTTTTTCCACTATAGCTTTTTCCCCTATAGTACTTTTTCCACTATAGCTTTTTTCCACTAAAGCTTTTTTCCCCTTGTGAATATTTTTGCCTATATCAAGCAAGGGAAATGTGACATCAGATCCCCTGATCAAACTTTCAAGTAACAGCAGAGAATACTTAAAATGCTGTAAGTAACGATATTGGAAAGGAATTATTGACACATGTAAAAGATTTCTTTATCTTCTGATAGGGCAGAAAACATTGTGGGAAAAGAAGAAATTGCTCATTAAGAGCAATTTCTACTTTTCTCACAATGTTTTCCAAGGTTGTCTGCAACAAATGTGGTCTAATGTCCTTTTTGCTTGGTAATGGGTTAATGAGTTTCTTATCAGAGTGTCTGTAGAGGGATCTTTCAAGACACAATAAATAATTAAGTCTTATCAAGGGTCGAATTGAACAATCATTAACACCTGTTATGAAAATAATACCTTTAGGCACATTAGCAATTCAGGATATAGCCTATTTGGTTATGTTTACTTCAGTGAAAAAGTGCACTCCGATAAATATCCATTATTAAGCATACTTAATTAACTCTGATACAAGCTCAGTGCAAAAGTGCACTCCGATAAATATCCATTATTAAGCATACTTAATTAACTCTGATACAAGCTCAGGAGTACTGGTTTATGATTGGTTGATTAGACAAAATATTTGCAGGTTTACACTCCAAAATAAAGGATTAACCCATTCCTCCAAGATTATAAAGTTTATAAAATAACATTAGTATAAATGAAAGAGAGTAGAAACCATTGTGACAAAAATTAGCAATTTTTCATAAGTTAACCACCAACTTTCCAGTTCTGGTGGTATATGATAACACTTGCTTTATAACGGCATTATGTCCTACACTCAACATAAAAATCGCATTCAAAGACCGAGTGTGTGACATGCGTGCCCGTCTCTGCAATTTCTCTGCCGATATGCCCATATGTAGACATAACACCATTATAAAACATGGGTTACCATATACCAACAGAACCGATGAGTTGATTTTCAACTCATGAGGGACACACAATGTGGCTATCATTGGCAAAAGTAGGTGAAAAAACTAAAAATAGGTACACCGCCATCTTGTTTGAACATAAGATCGTTACAGTTGGTCACATGATTCCCTTGCCTAGACAAGTAAAATGTCAAAAACAGTATGACAAAAGCAGCTTTTCCTCATGATGAGCAAACTCAGCATCACAAATATGTGGAAATTTGCTCAAAGCTCTTTTTAAGAAAATGTTTAACCTATTCCAAAACACCAAATTTTTGACTGTCCCAAATTGGAAGAGTTTGCAGACGACATTTCAAAATGTAATGAAATTGGGAAATATTCTTCCGATAGGGGAGAAAACATTGTGGGAAAAGGAGAAATTGCTCGTTACGAGCAATTTCTCCTTTTCCCACAATGTTTTCTGGAGTCTTCTGCAACAAACTCAGGTCAAATGTCGTTATTGTTTGGTAATGGGTTAATGTACATGCAGCCCTCTAAGGTACATGTTGACCTTAAATCTTATATCAAATCTGTGAACATTTTATGCAAGTTGCAATAAACTTACAGTGCAAACAGTCAATAAATTAAAACATTCAATGTCCACAAACATAGAGGGGTCCTTAAAACACCCTTTGTTCTAATTACAGATGAACAGCATTTGTGTGGCAAGAAAAACTCAGTTTAAGGTTTAGGTCAATACTATGATTAGTTCTTCTTGTATGTGTGTCTAGCATTGAAACGTTTGGGTCTTATATGGACCAGTGGTAAAGTTGAAGGACTTAGAACTCCAGGGTCCCAGGTTTGAGCCCTACTGACACTTCTTAATAGTTGTCTGCCCTTGCTTTGGAATGATAATGGGAATACAGTGTTGGTCCAAATTGCAAACCGCAGAAGATGACAACAACTACCAAGGAATAATTTTCTTTAACCTTTAGAATGCTGGGTAATTTTCTATTAATAGATATTTATGTCATCTGCTTTCCCGAACCTTAAATACCTGCTTAATTTTGTTGAGGAAAGATAGTCTGAAAAGCAGATAAGATCAAAGGTCCGCCGCCAATTTACTTTGTGGCTGGCCTGGATCTAACTTGCAAGCACAAGCATGAAGTCAGGTCCAACACTATAAGGATTAATGGGTTAAAATATCTAACAGACCTAAATTGCCTTGCCAAAAAAATCTGCAAATGTCATTCACCTGCAACTAAATGCGTTTGGGATATACCTGATACCCCTTTATCAGAGTTACAATCACATCTGATTGAAAGGGAAACCTGCATTGGCAGTGATGAAATGCCAGTTTAAGTCAATCGGGTGGTCCCAGCGCTGTTCAATAGGGTTGAACCCCCTTCCCCCCCGCCTCAAAAATTCAAGATGTCAATTTAAAGTTATATATGCGAGAAACAAGCATCAAATATTACAAAGATAGTATGGAAACCATTGAAAGATATTCACTTTTTTAGTCCTTCTTTTGATAAGTTGTTTCTTTCAATTTATAACATTAATACCTTACCTGACGGTAACAATGCATAAGGTAGACATTTGAATTCTATTAAACCAAAAGATTGAATAAATGTCCAATTATTTTTGTATGGGACCAACCACTGTTCATCAATTCTCCAGTATAACTAGGCTTTCCCAGATATCACCAGTAACTAAATAGAGTTCTGCAGTGTCTTGCCAAAGGACACTCTCACAAAAATCCCAGCATTGTTAGTGTGGAATGAACCAAACAAGCTATGTCACAAGTCATATACATTAATCCATTACCAAACAATGACAACATTTAACAACTTTGTAGCAGACCACTCTGGAAAACACTGTGGAAAAAGGAGAAATTGCTCATGATGAGCAATTTCTCCTTTTCCCACAAAGTTTTCCAGAGTTATCAGAGGATTATTTTCCAATTTTATCATATTTTTGCAATGTCGTCTGCAAACTATTTCAATTTGGGACAGTGGAAAATTTGGCGTTTAGGAAAGGGTTAACCCCTGGGCCATGCAGAACCCCTATTGATGTATACTACCATTTACAGGAGAGAGTATGTTTAAAAGTGATAAATCTACAAACATGTTTGGTGGTGAAATCTGACGCAAATTGGTGCAATTAGGAACTTTTTATGCCTGTATTACATTACATCACTGAATCAGCAGAAATTGTGTTCAGCAGCAAAACCATATGCCCAAAAATATATCCACCCCTTTTTTAGGCTGTTTCTGCACAACTTTAATACTTATATTCAAGCCTCCCCATATTATTAATTGTAAAACAACAGAAATCTACAAATAATTAAATGTTAAATACATTTTCTTTGTAAAATAGGATCCCTAGCAAAATAATAAAGAACTGAGTTCATGAAATTCATGAACAGACAGGCATAAAACTTAACAAAAACCTGTTCTTAAATACGCTCATTAACACCGAGACTATGTTCATGAACGTCAATAATCTGTTCATTAATATATTAATGGACATATTTGTCCACAGACCTGTTCATAAGCATGTTCACAAACAGGTTCTTCGAATTCATGAAAATGTTTTAGAACAACTTGTATTCATATACAGCCATAATTTGTTCATGTTTGTTCATGAACACAGTTCTTGAATCCTTCGCAGGGGAAAGGAACCATTACAAGAACTGCTTTGATTGCTTCAAGACTCGTCTGCTACAAAAACTTTATTTTGTACATGTCTATGTTGCAAAAATCATTCCCGGTGAATAATTAATTATTCTGTAAATATAAAAAATCATTCCCGGTGAATAATCAATTATTCTGTAAATATAAAAAATCATTCACGGTGAATAATTAATTATTCTGTAAATATAAAAAATCATTCACGGTGAATAATTAATTATTCTGTAAATATAAAAAATCATTCACGGTGAATAATTAATTATTCTGTAAATATAAAAAATCATTCACAGTGAATAATTAATTATTCTGTAAATATAAAAAATCATTCCAGTAAGATAGGGGATCTACTAAAGCATTTTGAAGCATTTTGCAGACGGACTCAGTTTGCAATACGGAGATGATTACCTCTCACAAAGAAGAAGGGTTACACACAGGGAGTAAGGAATATACATTGAGTCTAGCTTCGGGGAAAGCCAGAATGTGGCTTATAAAATTCCAAAGTCAGCATATACTCCTGGCATAGAGCCATGTGTATCTTAAACGCTTAACACGCATAGCTCACAACAGCAGAAAGCCTAGAAAAACATTACAGAAAGTGTAAAAAAAGCTCCTGATAGTGAGCACTGCCTACTATTTTACAAATATTCCATTTTCTATACATAACCATTAATTAAATCATTCTAACATGCTGTTTTAAGCATCTTGCATTTCATGACATTGAAGTTAACAGAGATTTATTCCATGAAGCTTACTGGTTAACCTATTTTCCCCAGAAATTGAGATCCAGCTTCTTTAATGATTTTCTTCTATACATTACTGCCTAAAGCCACACTTTTGTGTCTTGCAGCTTATGACTTTAAAAAAAGCATTGTGACAAAAAGAGAAATTGCTTGTGCCAAGCAATTTCTCCTTTTGTCATAATGCTTTTGCAATCCATCAAAATATAACAACAGTAGAACTGAAAGGTTTTTCACATGTTTACAAAGCTTTTTACTAAGTTGTCTGCTTCAAGTAAATAAATGTTGTTTGCAGTTGTGAAAGAGTTAAGAAACAGTTTTGGACAGAAGGCAAAATTGTTCATGATAAGTTACTTCTATTCTTTGTCACAACAGACCATAAATTTTCAATATCTCATATAAGATAATACTTTCTAAACATTTTTCTCCAAAAAAAGTGCCGTCTGCTTCGGCATTCAGTTTCAACTAATCACAAAACTTATTAATAAGAATAGGTTATGGACCAGTAAAAGATCTATCTAAAAACACATAACTATGTTATATTAACTCCAACAAAATGTGAGTTAATAATCTATGTACGACAAACGAGGAACATCAAAACAGTTTTTGATGACAACATAAATTCCAAGATACATGATATTTATTAGGTGGGGCCATAAACCTACTCACTACTTGACCTATTGACTTACTTGCCATTTCATGAAAGGAAACCCTTAGAATGCTGGGTAATTTTTAAAGATAGATTTTGTGTCTCTGCTTTCCATAACCTTGAACATCTGTTTAATTTTGATGAGGAAAGATACACAGAGTTGCAAACAGGTTAGATTACAGGCAAGCTGCCAATTTACTTGGCAGCGGGCCTGGATCTACCCCATTTGCATAAGCTTTAAGTCGGCTCCAGCACTACAATGGTAAAGACCATACTAATTTAAAGAACAAGAATCATCCTATGATTCAAAACATTTTGGGATTGTTTTTTAAGTCAAATAAAATATAGAAAACTATTTTCACAAATACACTTTCTTTAAATACAAAACCGATACCTCATAGAACATTTCTGACAGAAAGAGATACCGGTACCCATGATTATCTAGCAAATTCTTTAGTAGGCTGAACATATTATTCCAATAAAGAAAAGGGTTGCTTTCATACAAAAAATTGTATGTTGTCATTTCCAAAAGGATCAGAAACAAATTTCCATATGAAGGAATATGTTACATATAAGGAGGTGGACATGGCCGCAGGGTAAAGCACTCCAATCATTGTCCCGGATTCCCAGGTTTGATTCTGAGTCTCGCCGCTGTAAATTTCAGAGATACTTTCTAGTATTTCCCTCACCAGTCCTTCGGATGAGACTTTAAACCTAGGTCCCTTTCATGGGCCGCCTAAATTGGCTAATACAAATGGACGTAAACCACCAATATTATTGTATCATGTAAACAGTTGATATCATATTCATATTTTTGACTTGTCAAACAGTTTGGACTTTCATTTGTTAGATCAGATCACTGGTAAGTTTAAACTTAATTCCCCATACAGAATTTTATCACTGGTCCAAATTTAAGAAACAGCAGATGACATTAATGAAGTAGGAAATTTTGTTATTTTTGACATTTGGCAGGAAACCATTGTGATAAAAGTAAAAATTTCCAATTACTAGCAATTTGTATTTTTTGGCCGAGATATTTCTAAAGGCTTCTGTTGCATTAAAATAAGTGACTCATTTTTGTGGGAGTTTTTATGTAGAAAATATGGTATGATCGGGTTTAAAGAAAACCATTAATTTTGTTGGTGTAATCTTTTTTCTGCACAATCAGCAAATATATCTTGAATTGCATATTTACGAAAATCTTTTCAATCTTTAAGTAATGAAAACGTGACTAATACTTGTGACACTTTAAGTTAAATGTTGGTCGACCGAAATTCATTTCAGACTCTTTCCCTCAAAAGTATACACATATCATTACATTTGGAGCAAAGACCTCAGGATTAATTTTGTGATTAAAAGGAAATCATAATGAAACTTTGGGTATGTCCTCTTACAATATACAAACTAACATCCAATGTGAGTTTCTGGGCTTTTACTCTTTCCCTCATGTATGTGTCTTGAGAGCCTTCCTGATGTGGGTTCATTCAAACATGTATTTTATGAGGAAAGTGATTTAAGATAAAATTGTCCAAAATAAGCTATCGCTTCTTTTATGAAATGGGAAATATTGATAATACCACTAAGATGATCTTTATCAATAATGTTTCTTTGCAAATTTGACCAGTCACAAATCCTCTATGAGGGAATGAGGAATAACATACTAAAATGACCAGTCACACTCAAATTGTTTTGGTCAATTAACTTATATAGGCCCATAACCCTTACTCTCACATAAATACCTAAACTCTTTCCCAAATGTCAAATTTTAGACCGTTACAAATTGAAAGAGTTTGCAGAATCAAAATGTGATGAAATTGGAAAATAATCTTCTGAGGGGTCAGAAAACATTGTGGGAAAAGGAGAAATTGCTTGTTAAGAAATTTCTCCTTTTCCCACAATGTTTTCCAGAGTCCTCTGCAACAAGGTGGTTAAATGTCGTTATTGTTTGGTAATTGGTTAATACATCATCTGTGCAGTAAGCATTTACCATAATTCAATCAATTGTGATGGAAAAGAGATTTAGTTCTTCAAAAGCAAAGTTTCCTTTCCCTACAATAATCTTCAAGTTTCAAAACCAGCTATCAAGCTTTTTGTGACAGATTCAATGATTTGAAAATGGCTTGTACCAAATTGTATGAAACAAGCGGAATGGATAAAATCTAGAGACAAATGAACACACAAGTGGTTTTGACCTTTGAAGTTGACCAACACTGTTTATCAAAAAAAGTAACTCATATATCAGTTGTTCATTGAAAGACTATAGTAAGTGCTCTACATTTGTAATGGAATTGCTATAGTCTTGCATCGAACTTTCAAAATAAAGCTGTTTTTATGGGCTGTATAAGGTGGCAGGTATAAATTTAATATCAACCAAAAGTTTGTTACTGTCATTAAAAGGAGTAGAAACCACATTCTTTGAGGAAATAGACATCAGGATGACTGTGTTACTAAGATATGGAGAAAGCTTTTTAGACTTCGCCAATAAATTACTTTTCAGTCATGTAAACAATTTCTTAGACGTATTTTGATTACCAGCTTATATTTAAGTGATTAAACCCACAACCTAACTATTGGTACAAGCTGGTCAATCCGGCCAAAGTCTTTGGCATTCTGCAAGTCAACTAGAAGTAATGTTACTACCATGTCCTGCTCTGGGTGGCCAACCAAATATCAGCTACAAGACGTTATGACATTGTATCTTTAACCCTTTACCAAATGTCAAATTTTCGACTGTCCAGAGTTTGCAGACGACATTTCAAATGTGATGAAATTGGAAAGTTATTTTCTGATAGAGTAGAAAACATTGTGGGAAAAGGAGAAATTGCTTGTTATAAGCAATTTCTCCTTTTCCCACAGTGTTTTTCAGTGTTGTCTGCAGCAAAGTGGTCAAAAGCTGTTAATATTTGGTAGGGATAAGTCAACCAAAAAACAAACTCCCAAGAAATTTGCACTTGGTTCCCATGCGATTCCATGCTCTTGATAAATAGCCTGATAAAAGAGTGACATAGGCTGCCATGGAGTCAGAATTTAGGCGGTGGCCCAAAAGAGATTTCGTCCATTAATATGATAGAACAAAAGACTGATTAAAACAATGTGCTAGCAGATCTAACCTACTGCCTTACTTATTCATGGCATCTTTAACTGAATCCGCCATATGGGATTTTGTGACTAGGCTATTCAAAGCAACAGCAGAAGACAATCTATGTTCAGAAAAACATTTTCTTAATGAAATTGGATAGAAAGCATTTAGACAAAAGAAGAAATTGCTCGTCATCAGCAATTTCTAAAATGCTCGTCATCAGCAATTTCTCCTTTTGTCACAAACATTTCTGTCATTTTCTGCTGCAGGTACATAATAGTGCATAAATATATATCTATGAAGAAATAGGTTTATAAAACTGCCAACAATGGCAGCTGCTTTGAAAACAATATATGTTCTTATCTTTTTTAATAGGTAAGATTGTTGATATCAAATAACCTTATTATCTAGTAATATGTTTTATTGAGAAAAGACCAGCTGCTTGCAATAGTGTGCAATCTTGCAAAAATCACCTGATAACATTTCAGAATGGTAGACTTGTCAAATGTCTAACCTTTATTCATCAAACCTAGTGACCTTTAACACCATTGGGAGGAATATATCCCAATCCTTCATGGGGTTCTAACCTAGGTCCAAGTATAAACCTATTAAAACAATTAGAGATTATGAAACAATAAAAAGTTTAAATCTTTATGGCATAAGGAGAAATATTCATAATTTCTCTTTTGGACAAAAGTTTTTTAAACATTTTCTGCAGGGGCGTTATGATGTGTTTGTATGACAAAAATTGAAAAGGATTAATCTAATTGAATAAATCTAATGGAAAAGTAAATAATTGATTAAAAACATTAATGTACATTTTAAGGGAAGTAGACCTAGTGATAAATATTGAAGTTTTCAAATTATAGATTACTTTTTTGACACTTTTACAGTAGCTGACATTTTGAACCAAGCAATGCAAAAGGTGTATATATGAAACATGAAAAGGGTTGGGGCTCCTAATATCAGTTACATCCAAAAAGTATCAATAATTATGTTTTGTTTGACCTTTTAGGGTTTTATTTGACCTTTAAGGTTGTGTTTTAGATTGAGTATATAGTCTGTCAAAACTCCGATGAGTTATTAGGGTTGTCAGGAACATTTGATAAGTATTTTGAGCGATCATGACACCTTTTCAAACTTATCCAGTTTCTGTGATAATAATTAACCCATTGCCACATTAACCATTTACTTTATATATAAGTGTTCCCACCAACCGCAGAATGTGGCACATTGAAATAATTGTGACAAAATGAAAAATTGCTCAAGATGTGTGTTCATGGACATCATGACCAGACATGAACAACAAATGGCTGATCATGAACAAAAAGCTGTTCTTGAACTTTTTGTGGATTTCAAGAGTGTGTCCATAATCATCAAGAACAAGTTCATAAACATATTCATGAACCTGTTCTTGTTGTTTATGAACATTTTCTAGTCTCATGAAAAGTTCAAGTGTTCATCATGAACAGCATTTGTCACTTATGTAAGCTCATGAACACAGTTTTCTCATCCTTCACAGTAGCTAGGGGTATTGACGTATCATGAACTCAGTCTGCATTTAACCCTTCTAGTACTGGAACCGACTCTATGCTAATGCAAACAGGTTAGATCCAGGCCAGCCGCCAAGTAAATTGGGGGCTGGCTGTGATCTAACCTGTTTGCTACTCTGAGTATCTTTCCTCATCAAAATTAAGCAGATATCGTAGGTTTTGAAAAGCAGACGACAAAAAAATCTATTTTAGAAAACTACCCAGCATTCTAAGGGTTAATAAGCATGTTTGACATTGTCAGATGGGTGAAAGATAGGTCTCCATTGGACAATCTATCTACCAATCCACTTATTGATAATCATCCACACAAAAACCTTGGGACCGATTAACTTCATGGTTAATCAACATTAATCAAAGGTTGGGTAGTAATCTTTATCCATCAATTGTTAATTACCCATGTAGTTGGGAATATAAGTACACTATCAGTGTATAAGTACAGTGCCAGCCGATGACGGTTAAGATTAGCAGACTATATCTCATGCAGTTGACCTTAACCCTTTCCCAAACAACAAATTTTCGTCTGTCCCAAATTGTAAGAGTTTGCAGACAACATTTCAAAAAGTGATGAAATTGGAAAATAATCTTCTGATAGGGCAGAAAACTTTGCGGGTAAAGGAAAAATTGCTCGTTAAGAGCAATTTCTCCTTTTCCCACAGTGTTTTCCAGGGTCATTTGCAACAAACTGGTTAAATGTAGTTATTGTTTGGTACTGGGTTAGAATGTGATGAATCTGTCTCTGATTTCGTCATGTCTGCTGCTTTATGTGACCATTCATAGAATATAATTTGCCATACCTATTGTCATACTTGGTATAGACAGCATTGACTTGTCTGCTAGTTTTGTTGTTGATTTAATTACAGACAATATTATCTAATTACTCTTGCCTTATCATATCTTCATCAGTAGTCTCCAATCAAGTTAACCCAGTACCAAACAATAACGATATTTGAACAGTTTGCTTCAGATGACTCTAGGAAACATTGTCTGAAAAGGAGAAATTGCTCTTGAAGAGCAATTTCTCCTTTTCCCACAATCTTTCCTGCCATACCAAGAGATTATTTTTCAATTTCATCACATTTTGAAATGCCGTCTGCAAACTCTTTCAATTTGGGACGGTCGTAAATTTGGCATTTGGTAAAGGATTAATATAAGCTTTGTCCTTTTTTGTCACAATGGTTTGTTATTTCTTCTTATGAAGGTGTGATCAAACATCAAAATATGACAACAGATGAAAATGCTCAGGTAAACTGTTTAAAACTGTTTGTTTAAAAGTTAAGGGGGAAACATTTCAAATATTCCCAATTAGGTCAGCCTGATCTCCTAATCCATTGACAAGATTTGTAATATAATCTATTAAATTCTGATTTTCGCATGCTACATTAAATTTGGAGGTTCCACTTTCTAAACACCTTAACCAAAACATGTCTATTATTGTATTCAAGTTATTTCATGAGAAAACAGGGACGTTTATTTTGATTGATTAACCCTTAGAATGCTGGGCAATTCTTGTGTCATCTGCTTTCCAAAACCTTAAATATATGCTTAATTTGGATGAGGAAAAATACTCAGAATCCCAAACAGGTTTGATCACAGGCCTGGATTTAACCTGTTTGCACATGCATGAAGTCAGTTCCGGGACTATAAGGATTATTCAGAACTTCAGATATACTGTGGTGTTCAGTGCACCTATCCAAGCTTCTGATATTTCAGACCTGCTTATTTGAGTCTTTTCAGTAATTATTTACTGAAGCATGAAAAAGATCAAAGCCAAGCTTTTTTAGTTTTATAGGAAATGTTAAAAAAGGACTTTTCCTAACTGCTATAGTGCTGGAACCAACTTCATGCTTATGCAAACAGGTTAGATCCAGTCCAGCCGCCAATTAAATTGATCTAACCTCTATGCTACTCTGAGTATCTTTCCTCAACAAAATTAAGCATATATTTAAGGTTTTGGAAAGCAGACAAGGCAAAAATCTATTTTTAGAAAAGTATCCAGCATTATAAGGCGATTAAAACTCAAGAACAGGGTAACTATAATAGTTTGGTGACATATTTAGAAAAGGGTGTAATTCACTTATTCTGGTTCTCGCCTTTTAAGCAATTATTGATCAAATCAAATTGGATTAAAAATATAACTCACTAAAAACCACTGCATTCAATTAAAAAGGTCAAACATTGAGAAGCTCTGTCATATGAAAATAAACCTCAATAGGGAATTGAACCAAAACCAAAATGGGTACCTATAGTGTTGTTTCCTTAGTGGTCTAGGTAAGGTGGGGACGTATAATGGTCTTTAGTTTTGACTCAAGACTTATTCATTGATTGTGACTGAAGCTCAAAGCTTATCAAATTCACTCTCAACTGCTTCCTGGAAAAATAAACCAGTACTTGTGCCAATTTAAGGGCTAGTCCCAGCAGTTTTATCTCATCACTTATTGAAATCGAACAAAGGACCCAGCGGCACCAAAAACAGACCCTCTAACACTGCATCAATGTCTCCCAGGGTCTTTTATCTTCAACTTCAAATTCTTTAAAATAAATCTATTTTTTCAAATTGTGAGGGTCTTCAATTGAACTGTTTCTTCAAGACATTTCTAAAAAGAACCCAGAATATAGAGAAAAGAGATCACTTTCAAAGTAAATGCTGGGAATATGCATCTAATCATTGAATGTGAAGCAATTCTTAAGATTTTTCACTCTCGTTTCTGTTTCTTGGGTACATAATCAGTACACATGCCTATTTTGGGGTTAGTTCTGGCATTTTGGCTGTCTGTTCATGAAGTTCTATTTCATTTCTCTGCTAAGGAGGAACCAGCCCAGGACCCTTGGTACCAGAGTAGGACGCTCTATAACTGCCTCTTAATTGCACCTCTGTTCATAATCAAAGATTGGAACGTTGGTTGACCAAGCGCTTCTCTTAACCCTTTAACAAACAATAACGAAATATGACAAGTTTGTTGCAGCCGACTCTGGAAAACATTGTGGGAAAAGGAGAAATTGCTCTTAAAAATGTTTCCTGCCCTACCAGAAGACTATTTTTCAATTTCATCACATATTGAAATGTCGTCTGCAAACCTTTTCAATTTGGGACAGTCGAAAATTTGGTGTTTGGTAAAGGTTTAATCTCTACATTAATAAAATCTCTTGTCTTGTGCCTACTGAGAATTTTTTTCTTTCAAGTTTTAGTTTAGTCATCTGCTGTTGTTATCAATTTGAACCAGGCACATTTTTCCTTAAGGGGGAATGGGTCATTCTATAGGCAGATTGAAACCTAAGGTTTGGAGGCAGTGTTTTTGACCTTTATAGGGTTAAACCCTCTTGACCAGGGCATTGATTACAATTACAAGTGGTCATACATTCATAATTTATTAACATCATGAATAATTCATACCATAGACAGAGGGAAAGCTGAAAACAGTCTTATTAACTAATTACTGCTTATCATTAAAATTCTTATGGAACTGAAACTCCTAATTAAAGAAACCACAGTGGCACCAAGGAGGAATTACTCTTCTTGGATATTTTCTCCTTTTGTCACAGTGCTGTATTCAGATTGTCACTAGAGATCACAAAATTATATATTTTTAAAACAACATATTGATTTCATACGCTATCTGCCCTAAGACAAGACTATTATGAAATAAAGAATCATTGGTAAGTTTTATAGAGTTATAGGTTAATTTAACTTATCAAACATAATTTATAGCCTTTCTTTCTTTCCAATTGAAACAGTTTTCTGTATTGTCCTTAATCTATATTCTTTTATTTGCTTGGATATCACTTTGATTTTAACCCGTTACCAAACAATAATGACATTTAACCAATTTGTTGCAGACAACTCTGGATAACATTGTGGGAAAAGGAGAAATTGCTTGTAAGGAGCAATTTTTCCTTTTACCACAATGTTTTCTGCCCTATCAGAAGATTACTTTTCAATTTCATCACATTTTGAGACGTCATCTGCAATCTCTTTCAATTTGGGACAGTCGCAAATTTGGTGTTTGGTAAAGGGTTAACGCCATCCAATTGATACACTAGAATCCACTTCAGCTATCTCAAGAGCAGATTGATACACACACTTCAGACATCTAGGAATTTCAGTATTACAATAGGGGAACTGCCCAGTGATTGCGCAATATTTGTTCACACTGATTTGTAACAATGTAACACCAATCCGAGCGTTCAGTGTAAAACTATAGTAAGTGTTTCACATTTTGTGAAAGACTACCTACAGTCTTGAATTGAACTCTAGATTTGAACTATCAATAAAGATCGGGTGCAATCTCGCAATCTCGGCTGGCAAGGTATACGAGATACCAAGAAGTGTAAACGGTCTAGTTTAATTCAAGACGGGAAGTTTTTTCAATATGCTTATTGGGTCTGAACATCAGTGTTGAAACTAATGCTGTAATGTTTTGATGGCCATCTCATAACTTAGAGAACAAGAACCCAGATTTGATAAGAGTTTATCAAGATATCCACCACCACCATATTTGTTTTGCATCGATTGTAAAGGAAGCTTAAAGCTTGTTCAAAGCCACTCTCGATGACTGCTTCCTGGATACTAAAGCAGTAGTTGCGCCAGTGTGTGGGTTAGTCCCAGAAATTTTCACTTCGCCTAACAGGGATTCAAACCCGGGACCCACGGTACAAGAGCCCGACGCTCTACTGCTGCACCAATGTCGCCCAAGATATGTTGAACCATTGTAGCAAAAAGAGAAATTAAAGAGTGTAAGAGATTCATGAGCAGTTCCTTCTATTGTCATAGTGGTTTCTTGGATCCTTTGCTGCACATGCATCAGTGTGAATCAACATGAACACAGGGATAATGATCTATTAACTCATTACCACCTAATGCCACATTTTTGCATCTTGTAGGAGACAACTTTCAAAAAGCATTGTAGTCAAAGGAGAATTGCTTGTCACAAGCAATTTCTCCTTTTGCCACAATGCTTTTTCAATCTATTCCCACTTCACAACAGTTGAAATGAAATATTTTTCACATGTTTACAAAACTTTTCTCAGGTCAACTGCTTCAAGTAAAAAAATATCATCTGCAGGTGGAAAAGAGTTAATTACTGTCAGACCAGGCAAAAGATTAATCACATAAGTTAGGAAAATAACCTGTTAATATTACGATAAATCACACACATAATATCACAAGCTAACCCCAAATAAAGCAGTTTTAAACCTTATATTTGAGATTTAGGGCTTCGCTTATCAGATGGAGACTTTCTATTGTGAGTTTGTTGAAACAACGGGACACTTTATCTTGATCCCCTGGCCACCCCCTACCCATTATAAAGGACCCTCCCACTCAACAAAGCTGTCTTAGAAACCAATTAAGTCTATTGTGTTTGAGTGATTAACACTTTACTCCATGGTTCCTTACAATACCGCATAGACTTGAAAATACTTTTTTAGTTAGACCTGTGATAAAATGATAAACTGCTCTGTATGAGCAGTGAATCTTTTTGTCACAGTAGGTCTACCCATATTGTACAGAAAATATAATATTTCTGTGTTATATATATTGTCATCAGCTGTTGGATGGAATTTGGATTGGTCAAAACTTTCCATACGGGGGAAATGGGTACACACAAAGGACACTTGAAGAGTTCAAGGCAATACTATAGTAGGTGCTTCATGTCTATGAAGCACTTACTATAGTCTTGCATCGAACCCTTGATCTTGTAATGAACTATGAAGGGTATCTTCATATTTTAGAGTAAGTCAAGAAACCATAGTATTAAAGCAGAGGGCTGATCTGAAACTTAAAATACAATGTGCCATCATGGGAGTATAAGGAGCCACAAAAATCAAATTCCATGTGGCAATTACATGAATTTAAAAAGAAATGAATAAAGGATCATAATCTAAGTACAATTAAATTCTTTCCATTTACAAAATTTTAAATCTTATGATGCCTCAAGCTTTAAAGTATGAATGAATGACAATAGTAATATAATAAATTCTATTTCATAGTTAAATGATGAGAAAAACAAAGCAATAGTATATATAGTTACCAAACAATAATGACATATGACCAGTTTGGTGCAGATGACTCTGTAAAACATTGTGAAATAAGGTGAAACTGCTCTTTACAAGCAATTTCTCCTTTTCCCACAATGTTTTCTGCCCTATCAGAAGATTGCTTTTTAATTTCTTTACATTTTGAAATGTTGTCTGCAAACTCTTTCAATTTGAAACAGTCGAAAATTTGGCATTTGGTAAAGGGTTAAGAGCTTGGCACAAGTAATTTGTTACAATGGTTTTCAAAGCATACAAAACTTCAATCATGTTAAGCTGCATGATGATGAAATAAAGGACTAATGGGGTAAAAGGGCATCTGTGACAACCAATGTCCTTTTGGGATAAAACTCTAATCCTTTGTAAACCAAATATTGACGATAACTTGATAATGTCAACAGTGGTTACGATTGGTCAGCAAGACTAGACAAGCCGTTGTGCAATAATGTTTGTTGTGGTACAATAAAACACTACTGAAAATGTGGGGACCTTTTTCCATGCATATATATCTGAGTCTAGTTCTTGCACTTATCTTAACACTATTGAACAAGCTCTGTATTGTTTTAACTCATTATGATCTTCTTGGTGATAGAATTCATATGAGTATCAACAATATAGGGTTTAGAGAGAAATCTAAGGTATAGATGTTATCAAGAAACTTGATGTTTCTGAACCTGTAAAAGAAATACTTACCCTCTTGTCCAAACCAGTATTAATATGGCATAAAAATATAAGTGATGGAACTGAGTTTAATCTGGTTTCAACAATATTTAAGTCTTTTCTTGACAAGTGCCTCTCAATAGCCCTGGTATTACCTGACCAGTTGTTACGGCACACTATTTTTAAAAGCCACTGTGTTTAACACATACATGTACCAACAATTTTTCAGTTATGTAACAGCTTTCCTGGATCCACTAGTACTAGGCTAGGGCTCTGAAGTGACTTGCCAAAAGCCACTCCCACGAAACCAGAGGCATCGATGGAGTTCAAAGTCCCCCAATTTAACCCTGCAAGACCACTTTTCTCACATGAATGTCATTTTGACAAGCAATTGCTCCTTTTGCCCCAATGCTTTTTGAAAGTTGTCTGCTGCAAGACGCAATAACATGGTGTTAGGTGGTAAACATGGTAACCAATTGATAAGTATAACTGGACACCGATTGACAGTCATGTGTCCAACGAGACCTTTTTATGACATTTTGCCTAATTTCTAATGGTCATTTAATGTTTAGTTTACATTTAGCCCCTGGCTAGAAATCTGCTCTCAAACTGACCAGTTGTCAAAGCCCGCCCAAAATGAGTATCTATGTTTTTTTAGACTAAAGGATCTCAAAGCATGTCTATGAATAGAAGCTATATAAAATAATGCATTTGTTTGCATTCTTGTTCATTGGATCGAAAAATACATCTCTGTAGGGATATAAAGAAGGGCGTACAAAAAGGTGAAATTGTTAATTTATTCAATGAAAATTTTCAGTCACTAAATAACCCCTTACTTCAAGAAACCTCTTCATGACTATGAATAGAAGCTTTATAGTACAATAAGTCCATGTGCATTTGTTTGTCAGAGCTTTCTATGCATATGTTCAAGGGAGACAGTGGTGTAGAGGTAGAGCTTTGCCCTCTTGTACCAAGGGTCCTAGATTCGATTCCTATTACAAGTATTAGTCCTGGTCATAGGTACTGGTTTAGTATCCAGTAAGCAGTCATTGAGAGTGAATTTAACAAGCTGCAATCTTCCTTCCTAATTAATGAAAAACACAAATAATATGTACAAATATATATTAAATAAGTTTAAATAGAATAAAAAAAAAACCCTTCTCTGTAGGGATAAAGAAGGGTGTTCAAAACATGTAAACTGTTAAATTATGCCATGAAATGAAAGTTTCACCAACAATTTTAGTATCCTAATAACCCCTTACTCCATAAAAACCTCACTGAATGGACATACATTTACTGCAGATGACTGAAGTAATCCTTGGTAACAGTGGAATAAAATGTTCTAAATGAGCATATGACCATTTTGCCAAAATCATTTTCGTCTACATTCTTATCAAGAAAACACTAATTCATGCCTATCTATGTCTTCTGCTACAGCTTTTCCATGAGGACAGTCACTAATTCCCATATGGTAAGAATGGGCTAAACACTTAAACTGATTTTAGCAAATATTGTCTCCTGTTCTGTCAAGTTGACATAGCAGTTTTAGGGAGCCATCCTGCATTCAAGGCAATTAAAAGGCTTCCTTCTAATCCTTAAATATTAATGCTGTAATATACTTGAATATACTTCAAACTGATCAACAATTCAATAAGCCTTACAATTTGATGACACCACCTAATTAGCCACCAGAAAACTTATAACTCATCCCCTCTATTGAATTTTAGGAATAAACTGTTGTGAGCAATATTTCATCTTTAAGTCAAATATTCACTTTAAGTCTTATTAACTTTAAACCCTACAGCTGTCCAGATAGGAAGGGTCTTCCCTTTGTAATGTTCCTTGATGCTCGTCAAAATCATATGTAGTTGGTACTCCATGTGACAACGCTAATGAGTACCCACTAAATATGATTTGACTGAAAGTATTTATCAATTTCATCTAACAGCCTTGACGCTGATTCTAATTCTAATGTGAATCTACTAAAATGAGTTTCTATCTAAAAATCTTAATGCTAAGTGAGAAGAGCTTAGACGCCCATTACTAAGACCTTGCAGTATCTAGTTCCATTTATACAGGAGACTACGGCCCCTAGATAATGCAGCTTTATAACACCTGCAACTCATAATTGGTGGGCTAATTAAAAGTTCCTACAATCAGGGGCCAGTTAATTGACCTCAATAGAGGCTTCTGGAGAGGAAAGAATTGAACTATTTACATAAACTATTTACTATTTCTTTAGTGATTTCTAACATTTTCTTCAGCAAGTAAAGGGAATCAAATTTTATGATGACATAAAGACGAAAGACTGTAAGAATTGCCATTCTTCCTTACAGTGTCTCAAAAAAAAAAGAAAAAGGGCAGCAACAATAACATAGTAGAAGTCATTTTAGACAATTTCTAGGTACAGTGCATAGAAGGGTTAACTTGCTGTTAATTAATTAGATTATCTGTGTGCCCAATTCATCAAAGAAGGGTGTGTGCCCTCCTCCCTTGCCAAATTCAACTCAACTTTAAGTTGCTTAAAAAGCAGGTTAATTTCATGTTGACCTTTTGTCTGTTTCACATCAACCACTTCCTTCATATATACACATTTAAACACATCAGCAGAAAATAAAGGCATCAATATTGAGAATTATCTTGTGATGAGGCAATTGTTTTAGAAGCTGTAGCTTCTTCCAAACTCTCCGAAACATAATATAATTCTTCGTAACTTTGAACTTTTGTCCACTAGTGCTTTCAATTTTAAGCCATTTTGATCAGTCTCATAACTAATAATGCTGAAGCTATCTAATTTCTATCATTTCTGAGTTTTCAACCTTTTCAAAGTAAATTTAAAGCAACAGACAAAGACAAGCAATAGCAAAGATATATGTTTTCTATGCTGTGGCATAAAATATGAGCAAAAAACATTTCCTCAGTATTTTTTCTTAATTTAACATTACCTTTTTCCCTTTTCACAAAGTGTTACAGAACTGACCCTAGAACTATCGGCACTTTGATTTCTTATTTCCCTGTGTTTACACAGGAAGTAGATTAGAGGAATCCCTGGGGTATGCTGGGATTAGGGTAAATCTACAGTGGTCGATATAAAAGGGGCATGATCAGGTCTTTAACTGGCAGTGTTCCAATAGCTGTAAGACAACCTGTTTTGTAGGTACTCATTAACAGGCTAGCAAAAACACTTGTCCAAATTGCCAGACTTGTCCAAAAGGTTTAACGAACAAGTGATTATTTTCGGAAATTTACTATATTCAACTATTTAACTAATAAATGGACAAGTGCAGCAAAGAATTTGGCTTTTTCGGACAAGTAAATCAAAATCAGACTTTGCCACCCCTGGTAAGAATCGTCTTATCTAGCCGATTCTAATGAGTACCCACAATAAAGGATTAAGAGAAGCAAGGAGAAAGCAAATGAAAATATCTGGGCTTATCAGGACCTCTGATCTATGAGTGATATCTACTCAGCAACATGTTTACAGAGGGAGATATTTATGCATGGAAAACTCATTACCTTCGGCACCCATATAAACCACAACAGCTGTATTTTAACACAGCCGGTTCCTAGAATATGTTTCTTGGACATTCCTTACACATCTTAGAGTTAACACATTACACCGCTTATCACCATATTTTTGTGTCTTGCAGCAGAGGACTTTCAAAAAGCATTGTGGCGAAAGGAGAAATTGCTTGTCCCAAGCAATTTGTCCCAAGCAATTTTTCCTTTTGCCACAATGCTGTTTCAATCTTTTCTCAAATCATAACAGCAGAACTGATAGGTTTTTCACATGTTTATCAAGCTTTTCTAAAGTTGTCTGCTTCATGTAAAAAATTGTCATCTGCAGGTGGTAAAGAGTAAGTATGCCTAAAAGAGTAAGTATGCCTAAAAGAGTAAGTATGCCTAAAAGAGTAAGTATGCCTAAAAGAGTAAGTATGCCTAAAAGAGTAAGTATGCCTAAAAGAGTAAGTATGCCTAAAAGAGATGGGCGTGAGAATTCCAGTGTCTTTGGCAACCTAGAGAGGCTGGAACTGTTGATTGAAATTGATGAATACGTTTATCTAGATACCAACTTAACCTAGCGCTAATTTGATTAATCATATTTGGACATCATTGAGACGAAATCTTAAAACATTATTATAAAAGAACTATTTGCTCATACAGAGCAAATTTTTTTTTTTTTCGCGACAGGGGTCGCGAAATCTGATTTCGATTTATATTAAACCTTTTTCTCCACTTGTCTGTGTAATTGTTAGATAGCAAATTTCAGTAAAATCTCACATTTCCATTGAGGCTTATAGACAAGCTAGGCAATACAGACAATTGATATTGCCACTCATGCCCAAAGATTTCAAGACTTGTTTTTATTTGCTCATACTGAGCAAATTCTCATTTTGTGATCTAAAATCTTCAAGTCAAGTAGTCACTTTTTCTTTGTTTTAAAAAGATTATCTAGATATTTGTCTATTTAATGTCACTTTCCCTGTCTAATTCTCTTAGCATAAGGTGCAACATATTTTTTTTTCAGCCTCATGAAGGATTGTGACAGTAGATCACAAAACTTAAACATATCAAAAAAAATTGAATCTTAGGTTTTAGACTTGCACGCTATAGTAAATCTACTTTAAACATAAGGAGGGGGTGGTAATTACACACTCCTCCCCTGAAATGTAAGCAAACAGTTTAATCAATCAGTGACAACTTAACCCTTTCCCAAACAATAACGACATTTGACGACTTTAGAAAATATTGTGGGAAAAGGAGAAATTGCTCGTGACGAGCAATTTTTCCTTTTCCCACAATGTTATCTGCTCTTTCTAATGAATATTGTTCAATTTTATCACATTTTGAAATGTTGTCTGCAAACTCTTTCAATTTGGGACAGTCGACAATTTGTTGTTTGGGAAAGGGTTAAAGTCTTTTTCAGTGCAAACACTTTACTTTAAAAGAATATCATATAATTATCAAACCTTATCTCAATTGAACCACTTTTGAAAACACTATCCAAAACCCTGTAGAAAATATATTCATTAAATATATATCAGATCCTTTTATCACATTGTTTTATCCAATATTGCAAAGACATGTAGTTTTCCATACTTTATGTTTGCCATCTGCTGAAGCTAACAATTTAGACCAGTCCAATATTCAAATATGGGGGAATGCGTTAACCCTTATAGTGCTGGAACCAACTTTGTGCTCATGCAAACAGATAAGATCCAGGCCAGCCGCCAAGTAAATTGGCAACTGGCCAGTTATCTAACCAGTTTGCTACTCTGGGTATCTTTCCTCAACAAAATAAAGCAAGTTTTAAAGGTTTTGGAAAGCAGACCACACAAAAATCTATTCTTTAGAAAATTACCCAGCATTCTAAGGGTTAATAAAACCCTTTACCAATACAAAATTGTTGACAAAATGTTATGAAATTGGAAAGTTGTCTTCTGATAAGGTAGAAAACATTGTGGGAAAGGGAGGAATTGCTCTTTACAAGCAATTTCTCCTTTTCCCAAAGTGTTTTCCAGAGTTGTCTACAACAAAGTTGTTAAATGTTGTTATTGTTTAGTAATGGGTACCGAATATTCATTCATACTAGTCCCCTTTGTAAAATTGACAGGTACATTCCCCACAGGTGTTCTGCAGCTTACAAATAGGTTACATTTTTTTTAAAAAGATTTCTTATCTCTACCAGGTTTAACACTAACCCCCTTATAAAGTCGTAATCCTCTATTTCCCCTTCAAATGTGTCACTTCTGCAGCGAATAAGATTTTCGATATCCATGCGCTTACAATTTGTGAATGGAGAATATAATCTTTGCTTTGGCTAGTACCTCTTTGCACTAAGAATAAGGTTGTCCACATAAGTTGTATTACTATTAGGATCTTGTGTTTAAATAACATTTAGAATATCAAGGGTTCAATGCAGTACTATAGTAAGTGCTTCATAAACATGTAGCACTTACTATAGTATTGCACTGAATCCTCGATATATGCTCCAATTTTATGGGTACCAATCTTGATTAAGCAGGTCTGATGAGTACCAACAACAAAGGGTTCAGAGAAGAAATAAAGTTTGCACGTGAACCACTCTCTTTCTCTTGACCCGTGTGAATGGGCAACTCCTTTACAATTGAAACCCCAAGTTGATGCTTGTGAGTATCTGCAGTTTGCACAAACCTTGTTCACAGGCCCTGAAGGTTGCTAGCTTTTGCCAAAAACACATTTTCTAATGAGACTACAACCTAAGAATATACAAAGCAGTAGACCCATAGGTTATATATGTTTTTTAGATGTGTGAATGGGTTGTTAATCATTGAATAGAAGCAAGGATATATCAGCTTTCTTTTTCCCTTGACTTTGTTTTTTGACTTTGTTTTTTGACTAGAAAACTGTTTCATCACAGTAAATGCAGACACAGCATTTCAAAGCCCAGGAGATACCCAGGTTATTGCCTTTGCTTTTGCAACACTCCTAGGCTTTTGAAATGTGCTTGAGAATGACAGTCTAACCAAACCTGCAAACGAGTCTCCACATATGAGTACTACCAGACAAAAAAGTATTTGCTCATGTTGATTTTCATTAATAAATCCTCATTTAATAACTCTTAGTTTTATTTTGTGTATGACTTAGACACGGTTAGTTAAATAGCATTCTGCTGTACTAACTGAATCCGAACAAGAAGTGTTGGATTAAAAGCCTCTACACGGAACATTGTGTAGCAGTCTGATTGTTAACATCATATATGTCGTTCTCATACCTTTTCCATCATGCTATTTAATGCCGTTTGTCTCCGATTCTTTGGAAACTTGAATTCGTTCCAACACGTGGCTTCGTTGTAGTTAATGATGAAACAAACCCAACATGCATTGCGTTTTCCGGTAAGGATGACCCGGGACCAGATGAGTATTGGTTCAAAGAACATTGGGAACCAGCCTATTACTTATATGCACAAGGCGAAAAACAGCAAGAGAATATGGAATGGTCAGCCTATAAATCAACCGTATCAACTCGGTAGATATGTAGTTATTTTAAGAAATGGCCGAGGTGTTCCGAATGAAGTAAAGTTTTATTTTCAGGCGGTTCCGCGCCAGACGTACTCTACAATGATGAAAACTACAGCCAGCAGGGCACCAGTCTGTGATCAGCAGTGACGTTTATTTCCAGGCGGGAAACTCCCTTTCACATGTTCAGATCCTATGCCGAGTAGAAAACGCCTCATGCAAGACACGTGATGGGGAAACAACTTCAAAGAGTAATGACAATTTCAAACATACTTAGCGGACATTTTAATTGACGTCACGTTTTTTGTTTGACAGATGCCCGCGACAGGTGCGTGCCTAATGTCAATTGCGCGCAATTAATAAATGATGCATGATTCCAAAGCAATAAACTTGATTTTCACGCGCTCCCGCCAACCAAGCACAGACGAAGATGACACATATAAAAACGCAACATCTATTCTGCTTTTTAAGATTATCAAAATTGTTTCGGAGTATACACGATTTAATTCCTAGCTAGAAGACGTAAAATAGCAGCATCCATTCTGCTTTTGAAGAAAAATCGAAAATGTTTCGACGCACAAAGAATTGAATTCGTAGCTAAAAGACATAAAAGATCCACTCTGCTTTAAAACCCTTTACCACCTGCAGGCGATATTTATTTATACTTGAAGCAGACAACTTTAGAAAAGCTTTGAAAACTTGTTAACCTTTTTCAGTTCTGCTGTTGTGATATGTGAATAGATCGAACAGGCATTGTGGCAAAAGGAGAAATTGCTTGTGACAAGCAATTGTTCCTTTTGCCACAATGCTGTTTTAATGTCGTTTGCAACAAGACGCAAACATGTGGCGTTAGGTGGTAAGTTGTTAAGATAATCTAAATTGTTTCGACGCAGAAACGATTGATTTCTTAGCTATAAAGCCCAATGGTTGAAGCTCTTTCAAAAAAAGTGCCGATTTTCATTTCCATTTCTACGATCTAGTAAGGCGTTTCATTCGGTCTTTCTCCACAAAACGTTTCGCCGGGCTATGTTGATAGGTTTTGATGAATATGATTCCTATATTACACCTTTCGAAATCCGTGTAGGCCTAAATAACTTACTGTATTGTGTCTGTATCAACGCATATTGGATGCATCTTTCCACCAATGAAGTCTCTAGACAAGGTCCTTTCATATAGTCAAACCCGTTTATCATAGCTTAATTAACCCATTACTAAGAAATAACGATATTTGACCAGTTTGTTGCAGACGACTCTGGAAAAACATTGTGGGGAAAGAAGAAATTGCTCATAACGAGCAATTTCCTCTTTTCCCACATTTGTTTCCTGTACTATCAGAAGATTGTTTTTCAATTTCATCACATTTTGAAATGTCGTCTGCCAACTCTTTCAATTTGGGACAGTTGAAAGGCATTTGGTAAAGGCTTAACCGTAGAATTGTCTCTTAAACAAGTTCGCCAAGGAATTATGCCCCTCATTCACATTTCTACCGACGTGTGAAAACATTTGTTTAAAATTGGAGACCAAACCAAGTCCATATTGTTTTACCACTGGATCTGTATATAAGGACCGTCAAGGGAGAAAGTGCGTGTAAATCTAATCTCTCCACATTGAATACACATGTGCACCGTTCTCTACTACTAAAACCTCACATCTTCTATATGCATCTCAATTAATAATGCCACCGCCATGCTGCCTGTGCATTCAGTCCTTCTAAGTTTTTGTCTCGAAACGGGGAAACTTGAATAAGAACGTCTTCTTGGGGCTTACCCACAAATCATCGCGAGTACTGGTTTAGTATCCAGGAAGCAGTCATAGAGAGTGGCTTTGAACAAGCTTTAAGCTTTAAGCTTCGTTCACAATCGGTGTAAAACAAATAAGGTAAACTAAATTTTTACATGTTCAAGCTATCACCTTTGACAACCGATGTGCCTACCCTGATTAGCCTACCCTGATTAGCCTACCCTGATTAGCCTACCCTGATTAGCCTACCCTGATCAGTCTTTACTATCCATTTAGGTGTGTGATGGAGTTTTCTATACATGTACACGATATCATTTGACAGTAAATGTTTCAACTATCCATGCAAGTGTGTGATGGGGGGATATGTTTGCGTATATAGTTTGGAATGACGCTCATGTCTCTAAAGGCGAATTCGTGAATACGAAGGTTTCCTATACATTCATGGACAATTTCAATCTGAACTCTTCGGGTTTATCCAATGAAAACACAGCTCACGGAAATACCCAATTATTTCCTATTGGGACAGGCTATCCCTTTTGACAACCAACGTCCCTAATTATAAGTTTCTACTGTCCATGTAGGTATGTTGTGAGGGCCATGCAACACATAAAAATCCACCGAGGCATAGTTTAAATGAGAGGGCGGTTCTATTTCAGAAGATATTTATGACACACTTATCAATAAGGCTATATATCATACATCGGTCATTCTTAACCCAGTCTCTCATATGCTACGGGACTTTGTTTCTGCTTCATATTGAGAGACGTTAAATATTGTACTTGAATAATGAAGCATGGAACTGCGATTTCCCATTCGATTTGAGGCTATCAAAATAGTGTCGTTATGTATAGACTATACCACTTTAGTTCATATATACTTGAGAAAGGAAACTTTAACAAAAACAAGCAATCATTATGACAGAAGGATACTTCAAATAATTAAATCCAGTATAACAAAGAATATGTGCTTTACAGTCATTTCAAATTGTCGTCTGCTATCAATTGTCTTTAGTTTGGACTTGTACCATTATCTTATCGGAGGAGAAATGGTTAAAGGATGAAGAAAGCCCCTGTTTATCTTGGACGAAGAGTCGATTTCAAATCCCTGTAATACGATGGGTGATGTTATCGGCCCAATCTTTATAGTCCCATGGGTAAACAATCCATAAAAATCAAACGCTTATAGCTTAGCGACCCATAACGTGGTTATAAACGGTTTCATCCCGTATAATGTTTGTGTGTAGAAGATTAAACGTATGTCAACCTCTCTTGTTAAGCAGCGACTAGTCTCAATGATGAGTCGTGAACGTAGCCTTTTGCAAACTTGGACATTTATCGTGCTCGAAGGCGCCAGTTAATATAGCAATAGCCTTCAGATCAGAAATCTGGACTACACTTTTGTTAATATGGTTTCTGGGGCCATCAACAACATTTGTATTCAAACCGTGAGTATATATGTAGAGAAAATCATATCCGATACCTCGTTCATACATAATACAGTGATTTCTCGTTAATCCGAACACGTCCGTTCCCAACAAAATGTCCGGATTACCGATTCATCCGGACTAATGAAGTAGCGCATGTTCTTATACACATTAAGACATAAACGGTCTGTATGCACGTGTATACTTATAACACTTTAGCAAACGCCAAATTGTCGACCGTCCCAAAAATAATCTTCTGATATGGCAAAAAACATTGTGGGAAAAGGAGAAATTGCTATCACGAGCAATTTCTCCTTTTTCCACAATGTTTTCAAAAGTTGTCTGCAACAAACTGGTCAAACAATTCCGTTCCTTTACAATTTCGTTCGGATTGCGAGACATTCGGATAATCGTGGTCCGGATAAACGAGGCTTCACTGTACTCCATATTACACAGGTTTGAGGAAATAAAGCATCTTTAGGAGAAGAAACTTCTAACGAACAGTTTCTACTTGGTCAAAATGCTTCCTTACACATTCAATGCTAGGTAGGTTTGATTGAACACCATCGCAAAGACGGGTTTAATGGCCAACGATATTCAAGAATTAGGTCTACTAATGTATACCGCAGAACTACACATATGCTCTAGATCTCTAGCCTATATATTCAAACAGAACAGCCATAAAGTGCTTATCAGCTGAAAACCGTGTGAATACTGAACTATAAACGTCAAAACGGGGCTAAACCATTACTGCCATAAATACTCGATATTAACACTTTACCGAACGCCAAATCTTCGACTGCCCCAAATTGAAAGAGTTTGCAGACGATATTTCAAAATTGGATGAAATTGGAAAATAATCTTCTGATAGACCAGAAAACATTGTGGGAAAAGGATAAATTGCTCGTTAAGATCCTCCTTTTTCCCACAAAGTTTTCCAAAGTCGTCTACAACAAACTGGTCGAATGTCGATATTGAATAGGTTAACCCTAAAGGATGTAAACTTAGACACCTGTATACATAATGTTTGTATCGATCATTCGTATTTAACATTTCTATCATCAATCACTTATATTCATCTTAATTTACAAAGGAAGTAAACGAGTCTGTTTTTGAATGAGCTATCGTTGTTGCCTGAATATGATTTTGAAACAGTAAACCCAATCTACCTGCTTGGTGAGCCTTCTGTCAAAACGTTGATTTAAGTTGGATTCATGCAGCGAACGTTCTAAAAGGGTAACGGATATAAAGGCTTAAAGGTTCTCATCAATTGTTTGAGTTTCAAACTGCAGACTTGCTGTCATTTACATTTCTTGTGTTAGCTAACCTTTGACATGATGGTTATGAGTGGTGTAGAAACTCAAACAATGTTTTAAATCTGCGATGTTTGTTAAAGCATTAGTTTCATCTCTTGCTCTACATGTGTTGAGCAATATCCCATTCCTTCATACTAGATTATTGGTCCAAATTGAAAGCAGTAGCCAACGACAACTTAAAAATTAGAAACTAACGACTTTCTATCATACAACATGTAGATAGAAAGCATTGTTAAATAAAGGACATATTGCTCGAGCATTTTCTTCTTTTATCACAACGTTTCTCTCAGTCGTCTGCTGCATGAATGGTATAACCTTTCATAAAAAGTGGAAAGGTTATGTTGTCAAACATAACATCACGCGACACAACGTTGTCTATGCTCATAAAAACTATTGCCTCCGATGTAGGGTCATACTTAATCATCTTTCAATTTGACGGATGTCAATATTAATTAGAACTTGTCAGACTAATGGGTTTACCCACAACTCCCCACATGAACACTCATTCAACTTATTTGTTCGAACAAAAGGGAAATGAATAAACATTATCAAGTTTCTCTCGAACCGCCAATACCCCCTTTTGTCAGGATGTGAACCAAATGGGCTTCAACTCTAAACTGACATTCGTCAAAATGATATGAACACTTTTTCTCTAAATATTTATTTGATTGAGTGCATATACCAATATCTCAATACCGGAATGAAACCTTTTAGCGTTTTTATTTCTTAGAACTGTTGGAGCAAGATGTATAACATCCGCGCGAAGAGCAACATCCTCTTTTGAAACAATGGTTCCATCCCAATATCGCATGAAAACTTGTGTTTGATACATTATCAACATCGCCTGTAAGCGCCTTCAATTTCGACCTGTCACAAAATCCGTAATGGTTAAACTGGATAAAAACGATTGTCGTCTGTTGAATTTGGAATTATATTTGATGTGAACCAATATTACAAGGATGTACCCGTTTTGTCGTTCAGGACCTTGTTCTTATATTACTTTATAAAACATCGTTTTAGTTCAAGTCTATTTCCTTGGTGTCGTTATTGCTCTGTAGAAGCAAAATATTAATCTGCCACACTTTTATTTTTTTCGAGACATTACAACAGTACCAATGGCAAAATGATGTATCATCAAGAAGAAGTTCGAACCAAACCAACCTACCTTTACAAGTGGTCTGGAAGTCGACGCAACAATCGTTCATCTGCAGACATTTCGCGTCACAAAAGCAGTTTCCGATTTCCCCACTAAGTTTCCTCGAATTGGGCACATAGCACGTGTTATTCACGGACTCACAACAAAGCCCGGCCGACGCGCAGTCCGTGATGTGTCGAACCTCGTACTTCCTGGCGAGAACAGCACCGAGGCTGACCAGCGCCAGAACGGAAACAATTTGCATTAATCCCATTTTTTTTCAATTTTTTCTCACTGCTTAATTCGAAGCACTTAACATAAAATTAATTCAATTTCCGATTAAATTGAGGACGTCCGCTAGTATAAAGGTAGCAAACCGGAGTAACTCGCCTGTGTGTAAGTAAACGTCTAATACAACTGCGAGTTGAGTGTAAATGGTGTATGAACCAACCAGCATCAATCGCCTCTGTTAAAGGTAAGAGAGTCAATTCACTACTGCTGAAGAAGCTCCCGTTTTTATACCGAACGCTTTTCTTTGTTTCTTTGTTACAAACAACACGCGAGATTTCACTGATCGACTTCTGCGATAGTTTAAATAAAATATTCAATTTTTATAAAATCCAAAATGTGTTGCGAACTTGTATGGGTTGAGTTAATTTTGTCACGGATAGTACACTGTGCGTATATTCAGGTGCGTACCCGTCTACAAAATGTGGTTGTCTGCTCCCAAAAGCTAACACCCCAGCGAGTATCAAAGTGGAACAAGTCCGATATATGGGAAAACGTCAGAGTGCGTCCGACTCGTTTTAACCCTTATAGTACTGGAACCGACTTCATGCTTATGCAAACTGGCTAGATCCAGGCCAGCCGCCAAGTAAATTGGCGGCTTGCCTGTGATCTTACCTGTTTGCTACTCTGAGAATATTTCCTCAACAAAATTAAGCATGTATTGAAGGTTTTGATAAGCAGACGACACAAAAATATATTTTTAGAAAATTACCCAGTATTGAAAGGGTTAACACTTTTCTGTGGGACGGTCTTGTGCCGGGAGATTGTAAGGTTAATAATTCTTATGAAAATTATCAATCTATGTATCGGGAATTGTGTTAAAACAATAATGCGACGAATATATTATGCAGTGTGGAAAGGTAATGGTTTTAGTGTGATTTCTATAAACCTCGTCTGCTATTACGGCGCGAAAGGATTTATTTTTCAGGGGAAAGGATTTTAATGACTCACAATAAAGTTCAACGAAAAGGGGTCGTCTCAGCTTTAACAGAAATCATACTATTTGATTAAGATTTTCGAATTATGTACCATCCAAATGTCTCGGTATTTTGCGTGTCTGCTGCAGATGATTTAAGAAATTGATTTTAGGGATAAAACATGTTTCTGATCATTTAAAAGAATTGTCTCTTTGTAACAACTTTGCATCCTCTTTAAGATGTCTTTAATTTCTTTCGCTAATTGGATCGTTGTTTGTGAACGGTATTAAAAAGTATGAGACGGGCCAGAGACACAGATCTATGTCTCTGGTCGGACATATAAAACACTGATCAGTAATTTAGGCTAAAAGAGTCATGGGCTCCTGGGCTCCTGGAACATTTATAAGGAAGGTTCTTGGTCAGAGCCACGGCCTGGTAACACCGTCGACCAAAAGCAACGGTAAACTAGTATTAAGCGCTATTCTATTGACACCACAAGGATTCGTAGTTAGGATACTCTTTGGTAGCCTGGGCTCCGGCCCTTGCGTATACCCCGCATTAGGGGTATACACAAGGGCCGAGATCCCAGGCTGAATCTTTAGGGAGTAATGGCTATGGGAACCCGTTATGTATAGCCATCCAAACTACGGATTGACACTCCAGTAACAGATTTATATGCCAGGGCAGCCAGATCCAGTTGGAAGCGGAGATATCGTGACTGGTTGGCGTCAAAATGAGCCAAAAGCAGCATGGTCAAACGAATTGCGTAGGTTTATAATTGAACAATTATTAAAGACGGCATTGAACGGCAAAAGCAATAAGCACATATATATGTATGTAGCTTGCATGTAAATTTTATCGAAACATTTTTATCCGAAACTAACAGAATGCATCCTCATTGCAATTGAACCATCTTCAGAATGTCATTTTTGCCATGGGTGAAATCTGATAATATGAAGGGTTAGTTTCCCGAGCTCACAAAATGCATATGTTTGTGCACGCTTTGTAATGAAGCCATCTTCAAAATACCGAGTTTTCACTTGGGTAATTGTAATCGCTACTTGTGGCACAATGGTTTGTAATTTGTCATTCGGAATACTGTATAAGCTGAGCGAAATAAAGATCATTTAATGAGTGGTTATCTAGCCAATGATACATTGCTTCTTTGTAAATGGCTGTTTTGTGCAGCTTAGTGTAGGCCTACTGGCACGTAACCATGTAACAATGACTTTAAATTTTCTATTTAATTATGCCCAAACGCCGTTTTCGACATTTTCCAGATCTATTGCGATGCTTCATTAGACCAACTTGGTTAGGTCTTAACTATTTATGAATCTTTTTATACATTTTTGTAAATAAGAAAAGAAGAGATTTCTTAATTTGAGCAGTTTCTTCTATTGCCACAAGGTGTGTTTCTATGTTTGCGAGTGGGGTCAACTACTTTCAACGAAAATATTCGATCGTAGCATTCAAAAACTGATTTACATTTACTGGGCTATCTGCCTACTAATTCCTTTGTTGATTTAAAAATGACCAATGTGGTCTATGTCGTAGTAACTTTTGATGGCAATAAATGATAACTATCATCTAACAATTCACTTTCAACATTCGTGCAATATGCTAGTCCATGTCGATTTTCTGACATAGGTTTTTTTTGTTGAATGAGAACCGTTTTCAGCAACTTTTCGACTTATTTATAGCATTTCATTTATCCCACTACAGTTTGGTTTTGCTCGACACGGTTTTTCAAGAAGTAATGCTATACCCGTTCTCCAGAGTAACATATGGGGGACGTTACTGTCTTTGTCAGTTTGTCTTTACAAACTCTAAGATGTATTATATTAAAGTGTTTGTTCACAGAAGAGAGAATTTGATAGTCAAAAATTGATGTTTATATATATTTCTCATTTCTATACTTATGTTTGCTAAAGACTTTATACTTTGATATATCTTCTTCATAGGAGGCAATATAAAGACTGAATTTAATTTAAATGCTTTTGGACTGAAATGCATGTTAATTCATTGTATGTGCACTTTGAAGAATTAAAAAAGAAACGATCCGAGTTTGCTTCCAGTTATCATTTTTTGGTGAGTATCATATAACAGTAAAGATCTTGTGCAGTTTTACGGAAATCAACTTTTAAAGTTTCTCACTTCTGTGAAAAAGCACCTTTAAAATATAAGGTATGGTCCAAAGTTGTTATATCTCCTTTATTTTTGAAGATACAATTTACCCAAAGCATAACATGATATTTTCTAGCATCGCATCTTATATTATAGCAGGGAATGTTTTATGGGTGGAAGGGTAAAATACCCATGTAGAAGACTGCTAAGATACACAATGCACTGCATCGATATAATGCAAATCCATGTAAATAGGCGAATTGGATAGGCATTCCCGCTACCCTAACTTAACCCTTTCCTAAACAATAACAACATTTAGACACTTTGTTGCAGACGACTCTGGAAAACATTGTGGGAAAAGGAGAAATTGCTCGTGACGAGCAGCAAGCCCTCTCAAAAGATTATTTTTCAGTTTCATCACATTTTGAGATGTCGTCTGCAAACTCTTTCAATTTGGGACTGTCGAAAATTTGGCGTTTGGTAAAGGGTTAGATAATTTCTCCAAACATACTCCTACACATACGCTCAATCTATTGCATCAACAGCAGGGTAAGAAACCGTCATGACAAATGAAGCGGCTTTGTAAGAATTCTTCACTTTCCACGATTGATTTCAAACTTTGCAACCAAAAGCATACGTAAACTGTGTTGGTTTTCCTCCTATATTTCCGAAATGGCAGGCGTAAATTGTGTCGGTTTTCCTCCTATATTTCCGAAATGGCAGGCGTAAACTGTGTTGGTTTTCCTACTATATTTCCGAAATGGCAGGCGTAAACTGTGTTGGTTTTCCTACTATATTTCCGAAATGGCAGGCGTATATCGCTTTGGTCCATCCTAACCTTTCGGAAAATCTTTTATAAGGGGATATTATCTATATGTCTGATTTCTTAATTGCGTTTGTCGTTTGAAACTATGGTAGTAGATAAGGAACATGTTTACGATCAATATTTCACTATTTCTGGTAACCTTTCTAAACAGATTTGAAAAAAAAAAACCCGAAAAAATCCTGAGAAATACCTAATTTCTTGTTCCACAGACCAGCAGCATACGACATTTCGCCTGAATTTGGTAAAGATCTAGAAGAAAACTAAACCCTTCATTTATCAGTTACACAGGGAAAACTTACGAGGAAACGTGTAATTATGGTATCATTAATCAATGTAAATACGTTATCCACTGCAGCTTCGCATCTTGAAAAGTGTTCCTAAACAGACGAATGGATTTTAAACAATAAATTGATATTGCAACGGGCATCGTTCCGAAACACCATGGCAGAATGAGCATGGGTTCATCATTGGCAAATTCCGATTTTATCAGAATGTTTTAAATGATTATTCGTTTATTTGTTGGTTGATATCGGTGCACAAATAACAAATTATCTTGTTGACTTATTAAGGAATGATGAAACGGGTTGAGCTCGTAAGACATTTCGACATATGGGGCGGACAAAAATGCCTGCAATTTGTATGCCTGAATTCACGCAATGAATCTAGTATTTCTAAATATATTCCACATTGAAAGCAACTACGGACGACATTCAAACCAGCTAACCCTTTACCAAACGCCAAATTTTCGAATGTCCTGAATTGAAAGAATTGGCAGACGACATTTCAAAAAGTGTGATAAAATTGTAAAATAATCTTCTGATGTGGTAGAAACATTGTGAGAAAAAGAGAAATTGCTCGTCACGAGCAATTTCTTATATTCCCACAATGTTTTCCAGAGTCGACTGCAACAAAATGGTCAAATGTCGTTATTGTTTGGTAATGAGTTAAATCAAATCTGACGAAAGTTATCATCCAGAAGGGGTTAGTGAGTGCATCGACAATGAAACATGGATGACAAAACACAAAAATGTTGGGATATGGAGCATATTTTCATATTGCCATAGTGTTTATCGAAATGTTTTCGGCAATTCGAAGTGGAAGGAGAACTTGACGGTTATATAAATGCACGTTGTTGTCTACAACGATCAGGACTTAATACTTTTGGTATTGAATTGTATCGAATATTAAGCAAGTTAAGCAACTCTAGTTGCTTCTGCTAAATTAGTATCGACGTAGTTGCTTCCCTTATCTTGATCTTCACACGGCTAGCCTTATGATCGCAAACAAAAATTATGTTTTACCCAACACATTAAAATAACCAAGGAATGGTAATCTGAACTTGGTTTAATCTACCGATTTGTTTCGCCACCCTCTATTTTACTTACCAAATTTCAGACGTTATCTTTTGTTCATGCCTTAACCCAATACCAAACAATAACGACATTTGACCAGTTTGTTACAGACGACTATGGAAATCATTGTGGAAAAAGGAGAAATTTTTCTTAATGAGCAATTTCTCCTTTTCTCGAAATGTTTTCCGCCCTATCAGAAGACCCGTTTTCAGATTTTGAAATGTCGCCTGCAAACTCTTTCAGTTTGGTCGTTCGATAATTAGGATAGAATTATATACATGGCCGAAAAACTCAAACCAGGCAATAATGAAAGCTGTAAACGAAATATCCGCAATATCAAGTTCTTCTCATGAACATTTTAAATAATCATAGATTAGGTTGTAGTCAAACCAATTTAATTGAATGGGAAAGTTCTCATAATCAGAAAAATTAATACTCTTTTTTTTTTCACAATTGTTTAACCCTTTCCCAAACAACAACTTTTTGACTGTCCCAAATTGAAAGAGTTTGCAGACGACATTTCAAAATGTATGAGATTGAAAAATAATCTTCTGATAGGGCAAACAATATTATTGGAAAAGGAGAAATTGCTTGTTTAGAGTAATTTCTCCTTTTCCCACAATGGTTTCCAAAGTCGTCTGCAACAGACTGGTCAAATGTTGTAATGTGTTGGTAATGGGTAAACATCATGATCAATTTGAAGCTTTTGCACTTAGATAGTATGTTTAGAGAGTTCAGAGTTCGGAAGGAAGATATCAAATGTGTTATATAGGTGACAGATAGGCTCATAACTCTTAACGACTAATGAACAGTGCACCATGCCTAAGTTAGAAACTATCATAAGAACATAGTTTCACAAGTGGAGGTATTGCTCACATATGACAATTTTCCAAGCAACCTTGAGAGTTGCCGCTGAATTTAAAAAATGAAAACACCCCCATCATATGATAAACAAATAATATGGTAATGTTTTGTATTTAGAGCAATGACTGGTAAAGAGCAAGGGTGAAGACTCCGACAGACAGACGACTTCTGATTGAAACACGTGTTTGAACCAGAGGTCACGTCATCAGTCGACAATTTTGACGTGAATAACTTCCGGTTTGGAAGATACGTCACCGCGATAAGGACAATAAAGAGGGCGATTTAATAGTTTTTATCATCCAGATACTTTAACCCTTAGATTGCTAAGTATTTTGTTAAAAAAAAAATTGTTGTGTCGTATCCTTAGATATCTGCTTAATTTTGACGAGGAAAGATCCTTAGAGTAGCAAACAGGTTGGATCATAGGCCAGACGTCAATTTACTTGGCGGCTGGCCTGGATTCAACCTGTTTGCAATGAGCATTAAGTCGGTTTCAGCCTTATAAGGGTTAGAGAGGGTTACTCGAGCACAAATTCCCCTAAATATGAGGGTTTGAGATTGGTCTAAGTTAAAATCAGTCGCCATTTTCTAGCATGAAAAATTTATAACATTCGTTATGTGGGATCTTCTGTACAATTTGTCTGACGAAAGGAGAAATTGCTCGACTTGTGTCATTTGATCGTTTGTAGCAATGGTTTACTATATTGTCTGCTTTGTTGCGTGAAAATACGGTTACATTTACAATGATATAAGGGAAGGGATTCATCGGACTGTATATCTTTGAAAAGGAGCCGCTAAATGGCTCTACCTTCTGAAAATAAAGTAATTATTATTATTATTATTCATTCTGTCAATCTTTCCGACCACTCGTTAGCCCATATTGCCCATAATTTATGATTTGATTACAGATTGCACGTTCAATATTCGTTGTATTCTATGGACATGTGGTTAAGAAATCTTTACGAGATTTAACGTGTAAAATACATGCTTCGCTGATTACTTTTCTTATTTCGACTATCACGTACGTATTATCAGTATCCATGTACATGTTGTTTCTTTGTTTTTTATATTATTTTTCTACGTCGGGATTAGTCAGTGTCGATAAGTCGAACCCGTTCATTGATCTGAGATTTATAAAACATCACAGGTAGCTTGACTATCAATGGAGACGTGGGTTAATCGATTTCTCATTTGATCGCACCTACTTCAAAGTATCCAACAAACAACTCTGGCCACAGGAGATTTTGCAATTGACGGGACATCTTTCGACATATTCTTTTAATGCAGTCTTGGTAATTCCTTTTTGTCATTTGTTGTTTCAAAGCCATAATGGGGTTTTGAGGTCTTTGATTGTTGATTTCGCTGTTTGTTGCTGCTTAGTCATTATTAGTTACTAGTGCGATTTAAAAGTCTGAAGAGGGTGTGTTAAATTTTACGGTGGGCTAATCCGTTTTTAAACTTTGATTTATAACACCAAGTGCATTTTTGTGGCGCTATGGATAAACAAAAATAATCCCACATTAGGGTTTGAACAGAGTCAAAATGTCCAGCGCACTCTGTGACCCATTTCCACATGCATCATTGAAGGATGATTTTGTAAAAATCTATCTCAACAGTCAGGTTTATTCCATTGCTAAAGCAAATAGTCTTGTTTTTCTTTTGAAACAGTGGACGATACGGCGTTTGCTAAAGGGTTAAGATAGTATCTGTCTAATGGATATCATTCGGACACCTCTGTAAATTTCGTGTGCGATTATATGACCGAAGTACATGTGTTCTACCTAAAGCACTTTTTGTCAAGTGAGGCAAAATGCTTTTAACAAACCAGACCCAATCAGAAAGTCCTATTTAAAAAACAACATTTTTTTCAATATTTCGTCCGAAGCCTTGACCAAGAAATGATGCTTCTTTTTGTCTTGATGTCTTTTTTGATTTTTTGTCGGCAATGTAACAATTTTGCCTTTGCCTTCATTTAATTATACATGTTATGATGTTCAGTTCACCGAAACCGTACGTAACAATTGTATCCCCCTTTCTTAATTGTAACTAGTCAATGTTACAGTAAAAGCCTTACTCAACATGTTATGAGTGTCGCCTGCGTTTACGTTTAATGTTGAAAAGTAACAAAATCTCATCTGAAAAAAAATGGATAGGGGTCAGAAAAGGGTTCAGATGACGCACTGTGTCAATTGATAGTATATGAGTCGTAGCGGAACCTGTCATTAGGTGCCAAAAGGTCGTCAACTGAAACACGTCATTACTTGCAGACGACTTCTGATGCTGCGCAGCAGACGTATTATCTGTGACTAATCTTAATATCAATAAACCCTTTTTTCTTGTTGGGTTTTTAACCCTTGCATAAGCTGGAACCCCTCCATCTTATGTAAACAGGTTAGATCAAGGCCAGCCGCCAAGTTAATTCGCGACTGGCCTGTAATCTTACCTGTTATTTTCCTCGTCAAAATGAAGCAGATATTTAAGGTTTTGGAAAGCATACGACACAAAAGTCCATTTTTAGAAAATTACCCAGCATTCTAAGGGTGAACATGTTCCAAATTGCGAGTAACTTTAAAATAGGAATGATCCCACGTTCTTTGTAATAAAATACCACAGATGATAAAATTCGACATTTATCTACACAAGGATTTGTTTGTTCATTTACCACAACCGTTTATGAAGTCCGCGTGTGGTTGTTGCGTAGATATATCTGAAGTACGTTGAGATGTGTCCTTACCGAAAATTAAACTGGCCCCAAGCTGTTTACTGGCTCCAGTATGTTCCAAATGATAGAAAATGGACAGTCTATAAATTTTGAGCAATTTGATTGGTCATAATACAACGTTCCAAAAGACAATAACAACAAGAAGAAGGACACGGTTGTTTCACCTGAATCATTGCTTTTCGATTTCCGAAGCAGGCATCCCTTCATCAAACTTTAATTATCCACAGATTTGTATCAAATGTTTGTCAAAATTTCAATTTTAAATCATTTTGACCAATATTTCCCCGAAGGAAACTTTGCTGTTTTCTTTCCTTCAGTTACCAGCCAGTTTTCTGACTGGTATATTTGTACCATACCGGTCTCTATATTCGATAGATGAGAGACCGGTTTCCAGCCTTGTAGATTTGTACCATACTGGTCTCTATATTCGATATATGAGAGACCGGTTTCCAGCCTTGTAGATTTGTACCATACCGGTCTCTATATTCGATAGATGAGAGACCGGTTTCCAGCCTTGTAGATTTGTACCATACTGGTCTCTATATTCGATAGATGAGAGACCGGTTTCCAGCCTTGTAGGTTTGTACCATACTGGTCTCTATATCGATAGATGAGAGACCGGTTTCCAGCCTTGTAGATTTGTACCATATTGGTCTCTATATCGATAGATGAGAGACCGGTTTCCAGCCTTGTAGATTTGTACCATACTGGTCTCTATATTCGATAGATGAGAGACCGGTTTCCAGCCTTGTAGATTTGTACCATACTGGTCTCTATATTCGATAGATGAGAGACCGGTTTCCAGCCTTGTAGATTTGTACCATACTGGTCTCTATATTCGATAGATGAGAGGCCGGTTTCCAGCCTTGTAGATTTGTACCATACTGGTCTCTATATTCGATAGATGAGAGACCGGTTTCCAGCCTTGTAGATTTGTACCATACTGGTCTCTATATTCGATAGATGAGAGACCGGTTTCCAGCCTTGTAGGTTTGTACCATACTGGTCTCTATATCGATAGATGAGAGACCGGTTTCCAGCCTTGTAGATTTGTACCATATTGGTCTCTATATCGATAGATGAGAGACCGGTTTCCAGCCTTGTAGATTTGTACCATACTGGTCTCTATATTCGATAGATGAGAGACCGGTTTCCAGCCTTGTAGATTTGTACCATACTGGTCTCTATATTCGATAGATGAGAGGCCGGTTTCCAGCCTTGTAGACTTGTACCATACTGGTCTCTATATTCGATAGATGAGAGACCGGTCATGCTAAGTCATAGACACAACACAGGGTTATGTTTCTGACACCGGTAAGAATCATTGTAACAAAACAAAAATACACTTAAAACACTGTAACCCTTTACCAAACGCCAAATATTCGACTGTCCCAAATTGAAAGAGTTTGCAGAACACATTTCAATTCAAGATGTGTTGAAATTGAAAAATAATGTTCTAATTTGACAGAAAACATTGTGGGAAAAGGAGAAATTGCTCGTTAAGATGCATATTGTCCAGAGTCGTCTGCAACAAAATGGTCAAACGTCGTTATTTGTTTGGTAATGCGTTTAAGGGCTATTTCACAGATTTTTAGGATAGATTTTCATCCTACGATAAATCGCATTTGCAGGCCTATAGAGTAACATAAGACAAGATTAGGGATTCACCTATAACCTCGTTCTTAACCGTTTTGAAAAAGACTTAACACATATAATTTGCAGAGGTATAAGGCAGTTTAATAAAAGGCATATATTGTTCAGAATGGTCTTAAGTTTTCGTCCTGCAAAATCATTGAAATGGCAAAGATCGTCTGAGAACAAGACTGCGAAATGGATCAACGATCTTTTTATGTGCCGCTAGAGAAGATGCCTTAGACGGAATCTCAGCATCTTCTGGCCAAACACAATCATCAATGCAGAGCTCCACCGTAGAACAGAAACAACATCAAAGATAGAAGATGGCGCTGGATTGGCGATGTACATGGAATAAAAGAGTCAGCTATTCCAAGAGTTACCATAAGATGGACACCCATTGGTCGACGACCAAGAGGCAGGCCAAAAGTTACCTGGTGTAGATCAGTTGAGAAGGAGATGAGGAAGGGAAACTGGAACGGGGGTCTAGTACAGACATGGATGAAGGTCCGGCAACATTGGCGAACTCTGGTAACGGTATTATGCACAAATCAGCGCGATGAGGACTTGTTAGTTGGATAGGAGGGTGAGTCACAGAAAAATCACACAGCTCTTTATATATAATGATGTCAGTCAAACCACTGAAAGGCACAAAGGCTTCCTTCAATTTATTCATGGAAATCCATTTCAGCAACTTTGTTATAAAAAAAAATGAAAAAAAGAAATTGCGTTCGTTACCCTTAAAGTGCTTGAACCGACTTCATGCTGATACAAACTGGTTAGTTCCAGGCCAACCGCCAAGTCAATTGGCGGCTGGCCTGGGATCAAACCTGTTTTCTACTCTGGGTATATTACCTAATCAAAATTAAGCAGATATCCAAGGATTTGGAAAGCAGACAACACAAAAAAAATAGTTTCAGAAAATTACCAAGCATACTAAGAAAGAGTGTTCTTCGAAAATGTTGTTTTATCAGATCAGTTATGAACAAAGGCACTATGTGTGTTATCTTGAGTTTGCAAGTTCCTGTTACAGAAAACCTTTCAAGCTAACAGCTAGCTAAGTTCGCGTCGATTAAATAACGACTCTTTACATCCTGAATTATGTGTGAATGTGTGAATAAATGAATATTTTGGTTACTTTAGATTTTTATGGATAAAGACCACAATACAAGATCATAATAAAAGGGCAACAAAGTTACCTCCTTTACCAATGAAGGAACATGCTACTATCATTTAGACATAATTGAATGTTTTCTGTAAAATCGAAATTTAGGAAGAAACTTTATCTTCATTGGATTCAAACCACAATATACAAGATGATAATAGAAGGGGAAGATATTGAATTACTCCATTTCACCGACATTGAGAATAAGCAAATTACATTTCTTCCTTATGAAAGGAAATGGTAGTAACCCTAAGACAAAAGTGGAAGTTTTCAGTCAATTGGAAACTTCGATTTTAAATGGATTCAAAACATAATACAAGATCATTATAATATGGAAAAGTGTAAAATTATTAAAACTTACTGACATTGAAAATTAACAAAGTAGTATCATTTAGACATAATTAGAATTTTTCATTAAGCCTGTGTTGTAATAAACAGTTATTAAACTCTTTTGATATGCTGTGTGGTGTGTTTGTTAATTGTAATATCGATATGCATTCAGAATATCTTTTATTTCCCTTCATTTATACTCTTTGTACTTTGTAGTATAATAGGAAATAAAATGTTGAAACTTGAAACTTGAGACTTGAAGCTTCAAATAAGGAGCAACAACGTTCACCCAAAATGGGGGAATGTATTATGTTCGTGAAGGAAATAGATGGGAGTAAGTTACCGCATATTTCCCATTCAACCCTTTACCAAACGCCAAATGTTCAACTGTCCCAAATTGAAAGAGTTTCACATTTTCAAAATGTGATGAAATTAATAAACATCGTTACGAACAATTTCTCCTTTTCCCACAATGTTTTCAAGAGTCGTCTACAACAAACTGGTCAAATGTCGTTATCGTTTTGAAAAGGGTAAAGGCGTGCGTTCGGACAGTCCTTCCACGATAGTTCAGGGTAAACCGGAGTCACAAGCTTGCTTTTGCTCGATTTACTTAACCCTTTCCCAATCAACAAATGTTCGACTGTCCCAAATTGAAAGAGTTTGAAAACGACATTTCAAAATGTGATGAAATTGGTAAATAATCTTCTGATAGGGCAGAAAACATTGTGGGAAAAGGAGAAATTGCTCGTTACGAGCAATTTCTCCTTTTTCCACAATGTTTTCTAAAGTGGTCAAATGTCGTTATTGTTTGGGACAGGGTTGAATATAATCCCTCATCTATATATCTTAGCCCGATTGAAGCAAAGATAAATTAGTCCGATGAACAAATAGACGGAATTGCACGTAAATTTTTTCTTCACCCCCATAAAAAAAAGAAGATTCAACAAAAAAGATATCACCTCATCTGATATCTGTTTGTTACTGTTTTCAATTTAGAACTATTGCAAAAATTACATTTGAAGAAATAGATTAAAATGTCATCTCCTGGACACCTGATTCAAGTAAAATTGTAAACAAAATGAGGTTTTAATCATTGGTTTATGAGATATTCCACACCATCAAATGACGATAAATAATTCATTCCAGAACACATGGTACTACACATAATAAAAGCTGGGATCCGATGCACACTAGAATGAAATAGCTTTGTCAGTATTGAAAGCTTTTGATAAACAATGAGGCATTATCACCCAGCTACTATCAAACTTTCATATAAATATGCAAATACGAGTACATGTTTGATGTTTTTATGATTTGTGTAAAATACGTAAATTTTCAACAAATGAAAAGTTCGTTAAGAAGGTATCAAAAATGAAAAAGATATTAAATTTGTCCACAAACTTCTGGATAGTCCCTCATGTTTGGTGCATATCAGAGCCATAAATCACGGTAGATTTATGTCAATCTAGACGTACTAAAGTAACAAATCTCTGTAACACTGTATGCACTGTTGTTTTCCCCATGGTGCGCATGCCCGTCAGTGAGTCAGGGTACAAGCCTCGTTCAAGATGTAAACACCGGAAGTGACTTCCGTTTTTTATGACAAAATGCGTCCCACATAAAGGAGGTCCAGATAAATAAATTTGTAGGACAGTCCTCCACAAATGTCATCTCAGCTGTAGTCGTCAGTGGTTTAGGGTCGTCTCTCCGAGACATCTAACCTAATATGGTGTAAGATCAACAACAAGTCTCTAAAAAAAAGAAAAAAGAAAACTAAACACCGTTTATCTTAATTCACCAATTAATTTCGTCCGATTTACATTTTAAAACAGATGCATAGACTGTACACTTCGATAATTGGTCTCTGGTTTGCCCTATCCAATCACAGTGCCGGCCGTGTTTCCTTGAAAGTTGTTGTAGTACTGTCCTAGCTCTGTCAGCCTAGACGAATGTCCGTCGAAGAAACTGGCAGACGTTTGTACAAATCCCCCGCGAAGGATACGTGCCTGGTACCACGCGTATCTTAAATATATAAACTTGTGATTATCTTCTTATATATTTTGCAAACATCCTTAATATATAAACTTATTGTGAATTATTTCCTTGCCTTTTGCAAAACAATGAACTTAGTTTAATTTATTTCATTTCCTATTGCGAAACTATCTTCAACCCTTAATTGACGAAACGCCAAATCTTTGACTGTCCCAAATTGAAAAAGTTTGCAGACGACATTTCATAATTTGATGAAATTGAAAAATAATCTGATAAGGCAGAAAAAATTGTGGAAAAAGGAGAAATCTTTCCTTTCCATACAATGTTTTCCAGAGTTGTCTGCAACAAACTGGTCAAATTGTGTCATTGTTTAGTAATGGGTTAATATATGAACTTATTGTGAACGATTTTCTTGCCTATTGTGAAACCATCCCTTGTCTATAAACTAATCGTGCACATTTTCCTTAAATATTGCGAAACTGTTCTTAATATATGAGCTTAGTGTGACTTTTGGGGTCCCGCCCTATCGATTTATATAATACTAATGGTTCTTTTCAACTTTTGTTAAAGGCGCATAAAAGGAGATTAATGCTATATCAAGCTATATTATTTGGTAAACCTTTGGTCAGATTCAAATAATTATCACCAAAAAACCCCACCAGCACAACTTAAACGTGAAAGCCAACAAGAAATAACCCAGATTAACCAGTTTAATAATTCAGATTGTGTGATTCTTCACCCCTGACCTTGACAGTTGATACACAAATGTTTGAACCGACCAATCAGAATTTGTTATTTTGAACATGTAAACAAACAGGTTGTTGATAAACATGATTGAATTGGAGACGACTATATTTCAAGCACAAAATAACTTATGTTGAAGGAGTCTTTTTGATAGGGTCTCAATGTATTTGTAAATTAATTATCATGACTTTTATGAACATAATAAAAGAACTCCATATTTCTTTTCAGTAATTTATTTTTACTCATCTCCTTTAATGTGCCTTTAATATGCTTTCATGACCCAGACATTGTTTTATAAATGCGCTTCTGCTAATGCGATATCGAACCCAATAACAAACAAGCAGACGACTTGCTGTCATAACTGTTGGAAAAACGATATATTGCTTTGCTGGCCGATCTTGTATTGTTTTTTCCATGAGTAAAGATGTACTTTCACAGATCTCACACATGGGAACAATTTAGAAGTCAAAATAAGAGGCCGTTAAAACAATACAGTCTTTGAATGTTGCATGAAATACAATTAAAAGTAGTCATTCAAAGTATAATTGACCCTGGAAGCGTCAATAGATGTTAGTATATACAGCCTATATGCGGTAGATCTCAAACCGTTGTACATACATTTATATTGATTCTGTGGATTCAGGCTCAAAAAACTTAAATAAGCACTTAATTTGCTTCTAATGTCTCCTCTCCGGTGCGTATCACACAGCAGTACAGTTTTTGTGCAGTTTTTTTTAAAAAAAAATAGTTACAAGATATTTCCTCAAATCTGTGAATACGCACTTTCAAAATTGTTGAGTACTGTTGATAGAAACTGGTGATATAAACTACAACCAAATGGTCCATATTATGACATTAACCATATGTTTGAAATTAAACTCAACATGAGAGTCTTGTCTTTTGCCACACTCATTTATACAGTTGTGGAATCTTCCATCAACATAGACTAACCCTTGGGCCAGATGTGGGGTTTGAGGCACTAGCACCATATCTTATTACAACCGAAAGCAGTCGTGTAACTCATAGATACATTCAAATATATGAGCCTATTTCAGAGACATGGACAACATGGCATGTTATCTATGTATCTGCTTATTTTAAGATCTAGGCACCGTTTTACTTAACATTTTATGCTAAAAATCTGCCTAAGGTTAAAACAACATTCCATTTTTTTCAATATTGGGCTAAGTAATCGTGCATAGAAACACTGAATTGGAATCGTCTCTCCAAGACACTCTCAATGACATGTCAGATGCCAATGTTGTGTTTTCGTTTAGAATACTATCCATGTTTAATAGTTTCGACTCACGCAACTAATTTTCTGAAGCCCTTCAGTTAAACGGCACCCTGGTGTCAGCTCTTTGAAACAGTACATGTGATGTATAGCGTTTTTTAAACAAACTTATTATTGATGCTCACAAACCTGCTGCAGTTCGTCTTCAAGAAACATTTTTGAAAGAGGATTATACCGTCTCCCTGAAATTTCACCCCGTCTGTAATAAGACTTATAGAAAGATTTAAAAAAAAAAAGAAAAAAATAAGCGTACACACCTATACACATACGGAGCAGCCTCCAGCCGCGGTAACACATTTTTCAACATGGCCAGCTGTTTATGTGGATCCGTCGTATACGGGCACGCAAATTCCGTCAACCAGATTTTCTTCCCGTAACGATGAAACAAACCCTCCAGAAAGGTCATGATCATGTCCGGGTCACAGGAGTATATGTGCGTGGCCAAGTAGTCGACCTTACACCCGCTGCAGTGCCGGAAAAACTCGTCAAACCATCCGTTAATACTGTTCACACATTGGTCCCCTCCGCAAGGCGCCGCTGCGGGGCTCACAAGGGGCTTACCACGGGACTGGTCCTCGATGGTCTTCCAGAGGATGGCTGCATCGGCTGCGGACATGTTCGATTGTTCTTTGTGGTTCGGTTCGTTGAAACCGAGTACAGCCACAGCCTCGTTTTCGATTGTCAGGTTCCCCTCGTGGAGTGCGTTGAAGCTCCAGACCATGGGTACGTAGGTATCCAGTATGCGGTCTATCCCGGGACAGTGGAACTTGTTTCGGAACACGGATACGTCCATACGATAGTCGTACCTGGATCGTTAAATGTTATTATGTTTATATTTACATGGGTTTACATCGCGTCAACAGTATTTCAGTTATGTTCCGACTCTTATTCCTTTACCAAACGCCAGATTTTCGACTGTCCCAAATTGAAAGAGTTTGCAAACGACATTTCAAACGTGATTTAATTGAAAAATAATCTTTTTGAAAACTATGAAAAAGGAGAAATTGCTCGTAAAGAACAAGTTCTCCTTATTCCACAATGATTGCCAGTGTTGTTTGCAACAAACAGATCAAATGTCGTTATTGTTTGGTAAGTGGTTAATGGTAAAGGAACACCCCATACTCAACTGCCTATAAGGGCTTGGCAAGCAAGGTAGAACCATCGGCAATCCGCTAGTCAGTCTCGGGAAACTACCTCTCACAGTATTCCAGTTTTATAGCGATGCCTGGCTATTATTGAAAAAGGAAAACCCTATACCCGACTGCCCATAAGGGCTGGTCAAGGCAGGTAGAACGATCGGCATTCCGTAAGTCAGCCGGGTGACCGTCTCTCATAAAAATCCAAATGCCGTCACCGGGATTTGAACCCATGCGGAGAGGGGCCATGTGGTTTTAGTCCTGTACTCTTACCACTAGGCCACGGAGGCCCATGGGTCGTGAATTCATACAGGGAGTATCAATCTTAGTGTTTGTTTGTTTTTCAATTAATTTACAGGGCAAAGACTTGGTAAACATGTTATAGTACATGTTCCCTGGATAACCCATCCGTTCTAGGGTAGGAAATGTGTCTTGCCAAATGGTAAATTTTAGAGATTATGCAATGTTATAGAAGGCATGCATGTATATGTAGACTACCAAACAGATCATCGGAAGAGAGTGTGTTTCACTGACCGGATGTGATTGGGTCTTTGAGGTCTTTTAGCTACTAATCAGCAAAATGTTTTAACTCACGAATAAGAGAGACAGACCAGTAAAGTTTCGAACAGGTTTTGGTAAAGTTTAGGCTTACAGCTGAGAATACAGCAATTCACGATTCATGAAAAATGCGCTATATTGAGAGGAACCAAATTCAAATACTACAAATAGTTGACAAATCGCACTAAACGTCGAAAAGGTCATTTATGTAGTAATGATGTTGAAGCAAACACAATTATCCGTGACCCAAACATTCTCTATGATAAAGATTGGCAAAAACAAAACACGATTGCTCTACAAGAAAACACTATGTGCTTTGAAAGCAATTATACTGAAGGAATGGTACAGAAAATGATGTATATATAATTTCTCTTTATTGATAAGCGTTAACCTTTTTCTGGCTGTCTTCTATTATTTGCAAACACTGTTTTAGAATTTTATATATATATATATATATAATTCTAAAACAGTGTTTGCAAATAATAGAAGACAGCCAGAAAAAGGTTAACGCTTATCAATAAAGAGAAATTCCACCTACCACCATGATACATTATTAAGAACCTGGAAATCCTCGCATTTTGCATACCCTCTGTAGAGAGCCACTCCCTTTTTGATGGACCCCTCGGGCAGTAGGCACAGGGTACATAGGACTAACACAGATAAGTACACTGTTTGTCTTTCCATGTTTCAACTGTTCTTTATCAGTAAGGAGTCAGTAAGTATGTCTTTGACACTTGACATAGACTTGCATAAAAGTGTGTGACTTCAATCGGTGATAACTCTTAGAATACTGGGACATTTTCTAAAAAGATGTTTTTGTGTCGTCTGCTTTCCAAAACCTTAAATATCTGCTTATTTTTGGTGAGGAAAGATACTCAGAGTAGCAAACAGGTTAGATCACAGGTCAGCCGCCAATTTACTATGTGGCTGGCCTGGATCTAACATGTTTGCATAAGCATGAAATCGGTTCCAGCACTATAAGGGTTAAATGAAATCGAAGATAATTTTGTACATATTCCTCGACCCAATCTCTCATACTGGTTTTGAGATGATCAGTCCGATGAGAAAGAACCGACCGACAACAACTACATGGTATTGGAAGAATTTTCATGCTGGAAGGAACAATAATAGCAAAAATAAGAAACTGCTTTATACATTACAGAAGTAGTTTTTTTTGTTTTTGTCACAATGCTTTTAGGAGGCATCTGTATTTTTTTCCGTTTATCCCTAACTCGGATGGTCCAAGCCGTAAATGTCTACGTCTGGATCTTTCGGATTAGTTTATCCTAGGTCGATTTTTATCTTAAGGCAGAATACACCTAATCCGCCATTTTGAAACGTATTCTATCGTCGGATTACGTCGGCCGTTCACGTGTAAAGCGAATAACTCCGGCCCTTCACGTTGTATACCGAAAATGACCGAAGTAATTCGACGAAGGAAATAAATTCAAAATGGCAGATCATGGCTATTCTACCTTATATTCTTCATGTGAGTCAAACGTAAAAAAACTCTTAAGGCGCACAACAAACACACGGGTGGCAACATTTTGTGCTTTATTAGCATTAAATGCTTAATAAACATGCTTATTTGGTATTTGGCTGTATCCAGCTTCATATGCAATCAAAGCCATTCTATCGATAACAAGACTAATCAGCCATATACATGCACTTGGCAAATTATATCCAGAGTTTGCCATTCGTTGATTGAAATGGAATGACTTCTCTGGATAGATAATGTACATTTCGTCACACCCTTTATGTTTAGAAATCGTCAACAACGACTCTGAATACATACTGCAACCGTTGCCATATCTTCGCTGAAGCTTACTTTAAATCTTTGAGGCGTACTCATCAATTCGGCCATAATGTTCGACAGGTGCGATTTACACTAACATGTGTACCATCGCTTAAAGGATTGTGGGTAAATCAATCTTTAGATATATTGACGGGATTTAAGAACGCCTAACCCCAAAATACAGATTTTTGACCAACATATTGCAAATATATCGCAAATAAGAGGTCAAAACCTTTTAATTTCACATGTATAATGGCCATCCAATGTGTTAGCAGATTAGTGGTTTAATTTTTTGGACAAATGGCTTAAGGTGACGTCACAAAGTCTACGTGCAGCCCTTGTGTTTAAACCATGTGGTGTAGATCCTTAAGATCATGCATACTAGTATTGGAGTGTTTGTCGATACACAAACTTATTTCATTAAGACATATTGATTGTTACAACTGCCGACGATGCCACGTCTAAATAATGAAGAAAGGACTTGCGTTTTAGCTATGTTTGAATCTGCCCTGAGTGAAACTCATGTCGCAAGGCGCTTCAACGTGGCAAGATCCACACAGCTGAATCGACGAGTAATGGACACGTGAACATTTACGGATAGACCGCGCCCCGGAGCACCACGTGTGACAACCGCTAGACAGGGCGTCTTCAAACCTCAACGTCAACGTCACCTACGCACTCGGTTTTTGACGGCGGAATCAACAAATAATTTCGTGGAAGGCAATCAAGGTGCACCAGTGAGTCGTTATACGATCAGAAATCGTTAATTGGAACACGGGATACAGTACCGAAGACCATACCGTGGAGTAATCCCGAAAAGACGTCACCGCCAACAACGCTTGATATAGGCCCGTAACCATCTCCGAGATAACTGGAACAAATTTACTTTTACTCACGAGTCATGTTTCAATTTGTTTAGTGCGGATGGTCGTATTAGGGTCTGCAACCCAATAGAAACCGTTTGGGATTACATTGAACAACGTCTACGCCAACGTCTTAACCGACCTACAACGTTACAACAGTTGACTGCAGCCCTTCATCAATATTGGGATAGGGTTTCGCGGTACCTGCTACGGAACTGGTGTGGGTCAATGAGAGAAAGATAAGCTGATGTGGTCGACATACACGATATTGACTTTAAAAATGAAGATGCATTGACTCCATTGAATAAAACGTTCTACGGCTTTGATAAATTGGTCATTGATTTATGTTTTGGTATTCTAAAATAATTCAAGTATATAAGGACATAAATGATTTTACATTGTTGGTGAAATTGAATAGATTATTGTCAAAAACTTTTGGTGAAGCGTTTCTTAATCCCGTCAGTATAGATACGTTGTTGTTGTTGTTGTTGTAAAGTGACGTCACAAACTAGCACTCAAACCGGCAGGTGCAGATTTGCATATATATTGTTCTTCTACGAAAACTCCTGTTCATTTTGTTATTTTTTAGCTAGATATTGATTCAAGTACATGTATTATATTAAATTATTTTGTAGTTATAACACTTCACAATCGATTCCTTGGGTTGTACTTAAATAACTATTTGTTGCGTATGTTTCTACTGTGATGCGGTGCATAGGTACACAAAAAGCCATATCGCGCTGTCATGCGTCGTAGTACAGGGGTCGGTCGTTACTGATGACGTAGACACCTGAACAGGGTGCAATTAGGGTAACGAATAGATAGAAAAAAAGAAACACATCATTTTATATTTTCCCGTTCATTCATTGTCTGGAATATATAATTCAATGTGGACATTGTTCTAGATTGCACAATGACCCATTATCAAACAATAATGTTATTTAAAGGCACATAAAAGGAGACTAATGCTATATATACTAATTGGTAAAGTTTTGGTCAGATTCAAAAATTTATCACCAAAAAACCCATCAGCACTACTTAAATGTGAAAGCCAACAAGAATTAACCCAGATTAACCAGTTTAATTGTGTGATTCTGAAACCCTGACCTTGACAGTTGATACACAAATGTTTGAACCGACCAATCAGAATTCGATCTTTTGAATATGTAAACAAACAGGTTGTTGATAAACATGATTGAATTGGAGACTACTATATTTCAAGCACAAAATAACTTATGTTAAAGGAGTCTATTTAATAGGGTATCAATGCATTCGTGAATTAATTGTCATGACTTTTATGAAAATAATAAAAGAACTCCATATATTTTTTTAGTAATCTATTTGTACTTATCTCCTTTTATGTGCCTTTAACCACTTAGTTGCAGACGACTCTTGAAAATATTGTGGGTAAGGAAGGAAGGAAGGAATTGCTTGCTCCCACAATGTTTTCTACCCTATCAAAAGATAATTTTAAAAATTGCATCACTTTGAAATGTCGTCTGCTAACTCTTTCAATTTGGAATAGTCGAAAATTCGGCGTTTGGTAAAGGTTTAACCAATAATAGCTGTGGAGATGTCGACACTGTGGAAGTTGTTATAAAAGCGGCCGAGAGCGGTCAATGTTCCTGTTGTATGGTCAAGAAGGCTAGCCTCTTTGTGGATAAAAGTGTCACCAGGGTAAATTCGAGCCATATACCAGGAATACCTGGAATAGATAAAATCTTGAGGTATAATAGATGAAATGGTTCTCTGCTTGTTTTCCAACTTTTTAACCCTTATAGTGCTTGAATCGACTTTATACTTTTGCAAACAGGTAAGATCCAGGGCAGTCGCCAAGTAAATGGGCGACTGTTTTATTATCTAACCTGTTTGCTACTCTTAGTATCTTTCCTCATCAAAACTAAGTAGATATTCAAGGTTTTGGAAAGCAGACGACATAAAAATCTGTTTTCAGAAAATGACCCTGCATTCTAAGGGTTAACGGTTGAGATTGTAGATGTGACCAAATAACTTTTGAACATTCATTGGCAGTTCTGCGATGGAAATGTTGCAGAAATACGTCACATGCGCTATCTTAATCAACTAAATGATAGAGAAGTAGTTTAATAGGTCAGTGGACAAAATCCAAATCGTAAAGTACGAACTGATGGCTTCTTTTAACCCTTTACCATAGGCCAAATTTTCAACTGTCCCAAATTGAAAGAGTTTGCAGACGACCTTCCAAAATGTGATGAAATTCGAAAAAGATCTTCAAATAGGACAGAAAACATTGTGGTATAAGGAAAAATTGCTCGTCACGAGCAATTTCTCCTTTTCCCACAAAGTTTTTCAGAGGCGTCTGCAACAAACAGGCTTAATGTCGTTATTGTTTGATAATGGTTTAAACCATCTAGATAACAATCTAAATGTTTACCACGTTTACCAGACCTTATTTTTGAACATTGGTCTTATTTTCCTATTAAAAGCTGCTTTAAAGGTGTTTGGTCACAGATGCGAGGAAATTTGGAAGATTATTAATCAATCAATTAATTTCTTTAAGACTGTACAGCTATATTGATAAATGAAACACACTGAAGAATAGTAATGCAGCAACATTGGATTGCTTTTAATTCTATCAAGTGTACATACAGTGACCATCCATGTTTTTAAACCAAAACCTTGACATTGCTTTTGTCATCTACCGCATGTTAACTATACAATGTACTTTGATAAATCGACGCTTCCTGAATCAACTATGCTTTCAATCGCTACTTTCAATTGCATATAAAACAACAAAACAACAAGCTGTAATGTTTAAACGATACTTCATTTTGACTTTCAATTTGTTTCTCCTGTGAACAAGCACCATTAACCCTTTCCCAAACAACAAATTTTCGACTATCCCGAATTGAAAGAGTTTGCAGACGACATTTCAAAATGTGATGCAATTGAGAAATATTCTTCAGATAGAGCAGAAAACCTTGTGGGAAAAGGAGAAATTGCTCGTTACGAGCAATTTCTCCTTTTCCCACAAGGTTTTCCTCAGTCGTCTGCCACAAAGTGGTCAAATGTCGTTATTGTTTGGGAAAGGGTTAACGAGATTATACGATGATCAAGACGGTACAAGTAGTTGACCTGCAGGTGCTTCCGTTTAACATGATATCATGGCAGAGGATGGTTGTCGATGAAATATAAGCATAGTTCCGAGATAGGACATGCTAAGCCCCAAATACGATCTCGGCAAATTAGTTGTACCATGTTTCCTGTCGACTGTTTTCGTTTACCCAAGGAAGCTTTTGTTAGAATTCGGTCATGGCGCATAAGGATAATGATATTAAATCTTTATTTTCTCCAAAAGTAAAGATTACAAAAGATTAAAAAAGACTACAAAGAAAAACATTGAATTACATACAGTATACGTTAAAGAAATTACTAAAATGATGAAAAGGAGATGAAAACTGATTTCTCACAGCAAACATACACACACATGCACAAGCATATACACACATACAATTTAACCCATGCGCGTAACCACACGCAAATAAATATACAAGTTTCAGCCGAAACTATCATTAGATGGACCCAATCCAACCCCTCCCAGAATGGTATCAGGAACTACCACCACTGGGATTAACCTCCAATGAAGTAAAGTACCTTCATTAAAGAGGGCCCCACCATGTTTCATGTCGACTGTTTTCGTTTACCCAAGGAAGCTTTTGTTAGAATTAGGTCATGGCCCATAAGGATAATGATATGCATTCAAACCAATCAAGTGCGTTCGCATATATGTTTAATTCATTGCAAGATAGTTTAGAAAGTATAACTTTAGCATTACGTTGAATTTTCGATATGCAATAGTCACACAAAGCAAATAAACATACAACTATATATACAGCTACTTGTATATATATACTGGTCAATAGTAAAAAAGTGCAATTGAATACATTCTAAACAACTACTTAAATATCAATGTGGATGAGACACAACAATTAAGCTAAAAGCAAATTTGAGATAGTCTCTCCAAATAGTATTGTATGTTTTAATAATTTAACAAATGTAAGCATGTTTTGTCTTTTGTAAAAACTTATTTATACTTTTTACTACTTCTTATTATAAAAGTCTATATATTCTTTTCTTAAAGAAAAATAGTATTGGCACTTCAAAACAAAATGATACTCATCTTCAATGCCCCCCATTATCGCAAATTAATGGACAAGAACGCACTTGATAATTGTTTGCCATCAAGTCAATATAATCTCACCTATACACGTAAGAAGCGGCCTCTAGTTTCGGCAGCAATGTCCGCATGTAGTGTAGCTGTCTGTGTGGGTCCCCCGAGTAGGGACAGGCAAACTCCGTCAGCCAGATCTTCTTACCGTAACGATCATACAACCCCTTCAGGTACCTCATCGTCGTATCCGCATTACACGAATAATGATGCGTCGCCAGATAGTCCACACGGCAGCCATTACAATGGCGGAAAAACTCGTCAAACCATTGGTTGGTATCCCCAATACAGTTCTTCCCACAATGCGCTGCGGACGGACTCACGAGGGGTTTCCCGTTCGAGTTCTGTTCTATCGTGCGCCAATAGAGCGCGGCATTCGCCGGTGTAAGGTTCGCCTGCTCTCTGTGGTTTGGCTCGTTGAAGCCCAAGATGGCCTCGGCGCTGTCTGGTACCCGGACCGTACCGGAAGTTCGGGGGTACCAGCTCCACACCATCGGTACGTAGCGGTCCAGTAAGGCATCGTAAGGGGAGCAGTCAGGATTCGTCTTGTAGTGGTCAATGTTCATCGCCCAGTCGTACCTGCAAGTAAGCACATTTCTTTAGGAGTCTTTCTTAAAACAGCGGAGGCAGTTCGCTTATGAATGCTTTCTGATTAGGCCTAAAAAAGTAAATTGTTTGTTTATGGCAACATCTTCAAAATCAGTAGGTAGGGTAGGTAGGATTTTTTCTTAATTTTTATTATTATCTTTTTATTTTGAGCTTCAGTTTGACGTGCTGTTTTCTTTCTAAAGAAAATAGTTAAGCAGTACATTATAGAACTGTCTTCTGACACAGACCAGCATCCCACAAAATGCATTTTTCAGAAGTTGTCGCATTAAAAGGCTGATAGAAGACACGAATAAACATACATTTGTCAGATGTTCTCAGTCTATTCAACTCGTAAATTGGCCAGTCGGAAATGCGCGAGAAGTTTCAAATGGATATGTTAAAAATATGGCGCCAATTGATTTCTGCATCCAATGGTCAAATAAAATCTTTAGGGTAGGCAGGTTTGACTAGGTAGGGTCGGGTTACCCTAAACAAACAACTTTTTTAGGCCTTAGTATAATATTACAAGATCATGAAAAAGGTGTCTTTACGATCGACACATTGCCCGAATAATTCAGAAGGTTTACATTTAACATATAAGTGATGGAACATCATACGTCATGGTTATTTCTATTAACACATTACCAAACAATAACGACATTCGACCAGTTTGTTACAGACGAGTCTGAAAAACATTGTGGGACAGGAAGAAATTGCTGATAACGAGCAATTTTTTCCTTCCCCACAATGCTTTTTATATATAGGCTATCAGAACATTTTTTTCCAATTTCTTCACATTTTGAAATGTCGTCTGCAAACTCTTTCAATTGCGGGACAGTCGAAAAGTTGGCGTTTGGTAAAGGGTTAATGGACACCCCAACATCGGATGAATGGTAGTACCACGATGTAATTATTTGTCGCAAACATGTATCGAGTGAAGGAATCGAAACTTACTACCATACCATCACGGATGTTTCTATAATAGATATCTCAACGATACGGATCAAGACAAAATAAAAAAATAATGATTTTAAGTTTCTCCCACTAAACGACTTATAAAAGTATTATTGAAACATGTTCAATTATCACACGTACACAGTTTCCTCTGCCTACAATACCTAGATAAATGGTAAAATTCAAGAATGTTATGAAATGTTTGGCCCTTTAAAAAGACAGTATCTGATGACACATCTTGTCAACGACATTGATGGATTATTGCTCAAGCAATGTGACATTATTTTAGTCTTTCTATAAACAAAGTTTTGACGATTTTACGGGTACCGTAATTGGAACTGTGCAGTTCAACACATAATCTTTACCGGGAAGGAAGTGACTGATGATTGAAAAGTCTTTATATATTCCAAAACATTATACATGAAGATAGAATGTCATTTTACAAAACAAAACATATAATAGCAGTAATTCTAGTTTGTAGTTTAAAGGCAATGTCATAATATAGTCAACGCTTAATTATTGGTGTTCTCTGTGAGTGGGCTAAACAATATATAAAGTGTATTGATAGGAGGAGGGGGTGTTGATAAGGAGCTGGAGAAGGAAGAGGAGGAGAAGAAAGAAGAAGAGGAGGAGGAGGAAGAAGAAGAGGAGGAAGAAGAAGAGGAGGAGGAAGAAGAAGAGGAGGAGGGGGTGTTGATAAGGAGCTGGAGAAGGAAGAGGAGGAGAAGGAAGAAGAAGAGGAGGAGGAGGAGGAGGAAGAAGAAGAGGAGGAGGAGGAAGAAGAAGAGGAGGAGGAGGAAGAAGAAGAGGAGGAGGAGGAAGAAGAAGAGGAGGAGAAGGAAGAAGAAGAGGAGGAGAAGGAAGAAGAAGAGGAGGAGAAGGAAGAAGAAGAGGAGGAGAAGGAAGAAGGAGAGGAGGAAGAAGAGGAGGAGAAGGAAGAAGGAGAGGAGGAAGAAGAGGAGGAGGAGGAGGAGGAGGAGGAGGAGGAGAGGGAGGGGGAATGGAAGCGAAATAAGGGGATGGTGGAAAGGAAGAAGGAAATTACCGCTAAATCCTTAAACAAACTTTTCGACTGTCCTATATTGAAAGAGTTTGTAGACGACATTTCAAAATGTGATGAAAACATAGTGGGCAAAGGAGAAATTGCTCGTTACGAGCAATTTGTTCTTTGTCCACAATGTTTTCCAGAGCCGTCTGCAACAAACTGGTCAAACGTCGTTGTCGTTTGGTAATGTGTTAAAGTACCAGAAGGACAAAGACCACATCATGACCAATCTCTTACCACCAAGACACATTGTGGAAGGCTTTAAAGTCCGTGCAGTTAAAGTTCTTGTTCCATAAGCAAAGCCCTTTCTTCTGCAGCCCTTCTGAAGGATAACAAAAGCAAACCAATGCTAGAGCAATAACCAGCGTGCAATGCCACGACGCCATGGTACAGCGTTTTGTATTTGATCGCCGAATTTCGGTCGTCCACTATCTAAGTAGGACGCCTCGTTTCCATAATCTTAAAGGTACTTGTTCACAGAAGTGAGGAATTTTGTTTTATTAAAACTGCACAACGGTTGTACTGAAGAGATACTCACTGAAGAATAGACACTGGAAGCAAACATATGTCGTTTGTAAATCGCTAAAGTGAGTGTACATGTATTTTAATCCAAACACGTGACATCGCTTTTGAGATCTACCGCATATAAACTGTACATACTAAGATGAAATGATGCTTCCAGAATGATCTTTTCAATAGTTACTTCTTATTGCCTTACAGACAACAATGCGAAAAATGTTTTGTTTCAAAGAATTTTTTTCTTCTGTGAATAAGTACCTTTAAACACCAAAACAAAACCTTCCTCTTATCGGTGCAGTGTGGTCCTGGACATTAAGTCTGACATCGTGGTGTGTGTTGTTTAACCCTTTACCAAACGCAAAACTTTCGACTGTCTCAAATTGAAAGAGTTTGCAGACGACATTTCAAAATGTTATGAAATTGGAAAACAATCTTCTGATAGAGTAGAAAATATTGTGGTAAAAGGAGCAATTGCTTGTTATGAGCAATTTTTCCTCTTCCCACAGTGTTTCAAGAGTCGCCTGCAACAAACTGGTCAAATGACGTTATTGTTTGGATATGGTTTAAGCTTTTACAAAGCGACTTCATTTCACCCGGAATAGATCCGAATTGAAAGTGGAAAATAACGATATTTTGGAGTGTGATCATAATAAATATTTATATAAAACGACCAAATTAAACTTTGGAGACAGTATTAAGACGCTCCTTCGTAAGCAATAGTTTCAAAAGATATCGTTTGAGAAAGACATATTTATTTTAATCAAAATGGATCGTTGCGTTTTCCTTTAAATCTTTTTAAACCTTGATCACTAGAATCACACCAAGAAACGGATGTTACTAATGGAATATTGCTTATAAGTTATCACTTGTCCTTTTTACAACAAATGTTACTGTTTTGACTAAGTGTTAAACCAGGACAAAGGTCGCCAGCAGGTCATGCGTGTTTAACACTTTCTCTTGTTAAAACTACTTCAACCATATCAACCCTTGTAGTGCTGGAATCTACTTCATGATTATGCAAACAGGTTAGATCCAGACCAACGGCCAAGTAGATTGGCGGCTGGTCTGTGATCTGACCTGTTTGCTACTATGGGTATATTGCCTCATCAAAATTAAGCAGACGTTTACGGTTTTTGGAAAGCAGACGACAAAAAATCTATTTTTAGAAAAATACCCAGCGTTTTGAGCGTTAAGGTTTCCTCGTGGTGGATTTGTGATAGCTCGAAATAGAAAGCCAGGCGACAATTATGTATAAACGGGAGAGAAAATCGCTGCAGCCTGAATGCGTTGACTTTACGTTGATTATGAACGGACATGTCCTACGTCGACGCCATGTTGCTGGACTACTTTCAAAATGATTCCCAATTACCTCCGGAGTATTTCTAAGAATTGGCCGAGGTGTTCCGAATGCCTTGATGGCAGTCCAATGGTTCAATGCAAGACTAAAGTAAATGTTTCACAAACATGAATCACTTATTATAGTATTGCAATGATGTCTCGATCCGGCGATAATTCGTCCGAAATATGACAGATCAATCACAACTGGTCAACCGTAGCTTACATGCCAACCAAAGTAACTAGAATGTATTAAACCAAGATCTGTAATTTCTGTATTTATTAAAACGCTGACAAATAAAAGAGATACGACACCCCATGCGTAATAATTGTTTAACCCATTACCAAACAATAACGATATTTGACCTGTCCGTTGCAGACGAATCTGGAAACCATTGTGGGAAAAGGAGAAATGGTCCGTTTAGAGCAAATTCTCCTTCTCCCATAATGTTTTCTGCCCTATCAGAAAGTTATTTTTCAATTTCATGACATTTTGAAATGTCGTTTGCAAACTCTTTCTACTAACGACAGTCGAAAATGTTGCGTTTGGTAAAGGGTTAACTTTAAAGCAGTGTAAGCACAGGTTCCTCTTCATCCTACGATCTGTGTGCTGGTTTCCGGCCACTGGAAGTTGTTGTAGTACTGACCGAGTGTGGTCAGTGTAGAGCTGTGGGAGTGTAACAGACTTGTCGTGTGTGTGGTGAAAGCGTCCGAGGTCTTACGCGCCTTGTACCACGAGTACCTGTAACAGAGCAGAGAAAATAGATTCAGATTTCGGAATTGAAACTAATTTAGTTACGTTTGTGAACTCAAAATAATAAGAGAATACCTAATCACACCCTTGTAACAGATTTTCTTTATTGTAGTGTCATTCCTATTGAAAGGGCGAACAAGTTTGGCTTTTGAGACACTTTTCAAAGATTATACCCAGTACCTTCCAACTTTTATCACAATGGCAGGTGCCAAGCGGATATAAGTCGGTAACCATTAAAGTTAACTAGCTCGCGGCTCACGGACCGGCCATTTCGGAACAAGTCCCACGAGAAACATTCTCCGGACAAACGCCTTCCGTGGGGCTCGATCCTTCGACCTCCCCGTCCTGAGGGGGACGCCTTAACCAATAGGTCACGGTGACGGTATGAGACCGCAAAGTATGACATATTTTTCAGAGTTCATGCCTCCATGAACAGGGAAAATATATGCATTCATTATGATTCCATGCAACGTAAAAGTAGTCGGTTAATAAAATCCTATCTTTCACTTGGATTTAGAAAATAATTTTTTTTTTTTTATTTTTTTTATTTGTGTTTCCATTAAAAGTAGTCCCGGCACAATAAAATCCTTGGGTCTTCGTGAAGCTTTAAACTGTATTGCGATATCTTACCTATACACAAAGTCGGCAGCCTCTAATCGAGGTAAAATGGCCTTCATATAGCTGAGTTGTTTTCCGTAATCCATCGTGTAAGGACATGAGAATTCCGTCAGCCAGATTTTCTTTCCGTAACGATCATACAACTTCTGCAGGTAGTCCATCGTCGAGTCAGCGTGGCAGTTGTACGCATGCGTCGCCAGGTAATCTACCCGACATCCATCGCACAATCGGAAGAACTCGTCGAACCAATCAAAACTGTTTCCGTAGCACTTTGAGTGGGTGCTGCAGGGAGCGGCTGCTGGACTGACAAGCGGTCTGCCGTGTGATTTCCGTTCAATAGTTGGCCAATGAGCGGCCGCCTCTTGGGCCGTCATGTTGGACTGCGAGTGAAAGTTCGGTTCATTGAATCCTAGAACGGCAATGGCGTTGACTGGTACCTCTACTGGGTGCGACGGGCCCCAACCCCATATCATTGGTACATGATTGTGTTCATGGCTGTCAATGTCGTCACATGTTGTGTGGGCGTGATAATACGATAAGTCATTGTGCCAGTCGTACCTGCAATCAGAGATAATAATCAATATACACAGGGCCATAACAAAAGAGATGAATAAAAATAATTTCGGAGAAAACATCATCGTCGGTAAAAACTACTGGATTTTAATATGATGGCATTTTTCGTTCACTTATCTATAGCCAGCAATATATAACAAGACACGGTGGGAATTTGGTTAAGATATTTCAAAACAAAGGAGAGTTTCCTCATCCTATATTTATTTTTAGAAATTCTTAGTTTGGACCGCTTAAGCATCGTAAAGTCCTACTCAAATTGTTCCTCAGGTGAGGAGCCACAATTTGAGGTTGGGATTTGATGTGAAACGCGCAAGTTGAGAAATCTCAGCTGAGCGAAAATCTGAGGTTGAGGACGTACTCAAGTTGAGATCTTTCGTAAAACCCAGGCCTGAACTCATAGGTTTTATCCAATAGAAATACCTCTGACATTATAAGGAATCAACCATATTGTTTCTGGTAAGACTACTTTCATTGTATTTTCGTTTTCAAACAGTCCTACAACTCAACATTGAAACAGATTGAATACTCGTCGAATAATCATACGATCACACATTCCATATCCGTTTCAACAAACTGTGTTTCTTTATATTACCACTTCCTCTCCTTGGCAATTGATTAAAGTGATATTCAATCATGGACACCATGCTTTGTCTTTTCCCATGACCGTTATCGTTAATCAGGTGTCATAGTTATTCTAAGCTGTGTGCTAGGTTCCATTCTTCGTATGCATGTTTATCCACATGATTATGTTGTATGCCAAAGCCATTATTCTACTTTACGTATAAAATCTTCAACACAAATTCGTCTTGGGATATGTATTTATGGACCTTGGGCCCGTTTTACTAAACAGTTTACGCTTAAGATTTGCGTAAGTCTAAAACAACAAGTCATTTTATTTCAATATTTGGCAAAGCAATATTGCAAAGTAACACATCATTGGAATCGTCTCTCCGAGACGCTTCCAATGACGTGTCACATTGCAATATTGTACTTTCATTGAAGATATTATCCATGTTAATCAATTATGACTTACGCAAACATTTTCCGTAAGTTGTTTAGTAAAACGGGCCCCTTTTCATTTATTGGCATCTATCATCATATGTTTGGTCTATGCTAAACGTTACATAAAGAATCATAACACAAGCATCACGAGGTAAAGTTGTCAAACTATTGTATGTTACATGGATTATTACTAACCACCAGGAAACGTTGTTAAGGGCCCTAAAATCCCCACACAGCAAGTCACGCTTTCCCATCGCCACGCCTTTCTTTATGGAGGCTTGGCTTACAACGACCAATAGCACAAGAGTTGAAAATACCGCTATTCCTAACCCGGACATGACAGTTGGCATTATGCTCCAAAACTTGTTACCAACCAGTAATGATCAGACTTTTACAGAAGAAACATCAGACCAACCATAATAAAATGGTCGTCCGAATGGAATCTGGTTCCCTGATCCGAGAGTCTTCACGTGTGGTGCTTCATAGGCCGGGAACCAGCTTATCATTGAAAATGGATACGTTTTCGGTCAAGCGATAAGGTATGACCGCATTCAAGCGACATGATCTAGCTTAGTTCAACCCTTTACCAAACGCCAAATTTTCGACTATCCCGAATTGAAAGAGTTTGCAGACGACATTTCAAAATGTGATGAAATTGAAAAATATTCCTCTGGTAGGGCAAAAAACATTGTGGGAAAATGAGAAATTGTGCGTCACGAGAGTTATCTGCAACAAAGTGGTAAACTGTCGTTATTGTTTGGTAATGAACGCTCTGCCGCACTACCGCGGTGCTGACGAGGAAATCGGTTGCGCGACTACCGGTAGTGCGTATCATTATTTATTATAAAATCTATATACATTGACATGAAATGGCATATTCGGTGATATCAAACTGTTTTTACGAACCTTTAATTTTTTAGTTGCATCGGCAAGGGAGAATAACCAAATCTCAGCCAAACCCAGGAGTTCAAAATTGAAACTGTATCTAAAGGCGGTTGAATTCAATAAGGGTTGAATCATGTTTTTAGATTTTTGAAAACTTGTCTGAAAATGCAGAAAAATAACAAAGAAAAGAAGTACGTACATCTGAAAACACCGGAAGTCGCGCAACCAATTTCCGCGTCAGCACCGCGATAGTGCGACAGAGCGTTCACCAGCCGTTAATAGTTATCACCAAAATAGCCCATCAGTTCTACTCAAACGCGAAAGTAAACGAGAAATAACCCAGATTAGCCAGTCACCCAACGCAGAAGCATTATTCGTTGACGTATATATTCCAAAATATCGTTTACAAAAGTTGACGTATGCATAGTCCCATACCTGTAAAGAATAGCATAAGATAGGTTTTATTATTGTGTCAAATAGTTTAAAGTAATCGTGTATCCATTGCATTTTCATTCTGTTTTCTTTTGTATAAATAATATTTTTGACCAAAGCGCAATTAGGTCTGCCAATGATATTCACTGGTAAATACGTAGCTTGTCGTACAATGGGCAAAACAACACTTTATTTTTTTAGCTACGGTAATCCTGCCTTGTGGAGATATTGTCCAAATACCCCAGCTTTGAATGAATGATATCATTGAATCGGCCATTCATGCAGTGATTTTTATACAAGCGTATCTGTATGTTGATTCAATCGACTGTAACCCAAAGAAAATGGGGAAAAAATATGCACATCGCCTTTCTACGATCTTGAAAAGAAGCCTTCCAGAAGCTTTCAAATGCTTATTAGTTTTGCGATTGGCGGTAGACCGTGGGATTTCCGAACAATCCAGATGTAGATTAAGTTACAGCTTTGTTCATCCGAGTTTAGGATTCCATGGTTTGTTCACAGAAAATGGACCCGAAAGTGTAAAATAGATAGACAGGAAGAATACGCAGAAAGCTAATATGGTTTGATAATTTCGTGAGAAAGGGTGAAAATCGACGAGAAGATGTTAAGAAATAAGCTTTTCCCAAGTTTGAAGTGTTCAGTTGACTCAGCTGCGGCAAAGGTATTTGTTTTTGCCACGTACAAAACCTTCTCTTGAAGTTTTTTTTATGACATAAATGCATAAAATTTAGACTCTTGAATGCGCGAACGGAATATGTGTCAAACTTTTTTGTCTGCATTGTCAACCTAATACTTTTCAATAAACTCATAACAGAACTCGTACGGGATTTCTTTCATCAATTTCATTAAATACAATGAGCAATCTTTATTTTCAAGCAGTGTCTAGTCGATAATCACCCTTTTCTCACGAAAATATCAAACTTTTTTGCGATGACATCTGAGTGAATATAGGCCGTGACAGTAACCGTTACGGAGTACTTCCGGGTTGTTGTCCCACTTTGAAATTTTGAGTTTCGACTTCTGGTGCATAGTTTTGCTATTTGGAGATTAGCTGGTAGAACACTGATGTGTTTCCTGTATAGATGATAGGCCAACAATGCTCTCAAATTCTGTTTTGATTGCCTTTCGTAGGACTATTTATTTATGATGTATGAACACAAATACGAGTACCTCAGCCAGATTTGACAGATTGTGCACTGATTTTCGGACGGTAGTAGTACACTTTGATCCCTATAAAAAATGGGACAATTGAGGTTTCCATTTTATAACAGTTAAAGAGTCGTATGGCCCAAATTGGTACTTCCGTACAAAACTAGGTGTAAAAAACAATATTCTTCACTCAGCAGAGACTTGCAAATACCTGAGTTAGTGGGCAACATTCAAGGGCGGATTTAGGCGGGGGCGGAGCCGGCGTACCCCCCCCCCCCCTCCCCCTAAAATTGACCAAGTAAAGTTTTTTTTAACAAGCTCATCTATGATTATATAGTCAGCCGATCTGATTCAATAATATTTATCATCATTAGAAAATCACATGTTGATTCACTTTACCGTTAAATAATCATTTTCCTTCATCCTTTTCAAGCATTTTGTCACATTCAGCAAACAATTAAGACATTAAGTAAAAGTATGTGAACCGTTTTTGCACCTTGAAGACGATAAAAGTCAAAATGGCCTATCCCTCAAAATGGAAGAGGATAAAACGTAACCAGAGAAAATTGAGATGTTTTTCCCATGAAAGAAAAGAAGCGGAAAGTTTCCACTGTCATGTGGTTAATATTTTGATACACATAAACATGGTTTGCTAAAAATAGTAACATTTTGGTGATAAGACTCTTCACGTTTAGACACCTGTTTGTTGCTAACATAACTGCATGAAAGTCTGAAACTGAGTCACTTTAATGCTTGAAATATGGATCTTAGTATTTTCCTATAATACCCAATTTTTAAAAATGTCAAATGTCAACTTTATCTCAAGCGGAACATACGATGTTGACCACTGTCTTTTTACGTCTACATGATAGGCCTATTTTGTGGTGTTCAACTTCAAGTTCTAGTTAGTAGCCTACATAATACAACCTTATGATCATTTTTGTATGTTTATGAAATAAACAAAAGTGCTCTCCATCAATGGGAATCTAATTCCAATAATACTTTACTTCAAAACATACAAGGCCAGAAAGTCATACCAACGACAGCCTAATTTTCATTTAACATCCTACTTTTATTGAATAGCAAGTGGTCAGAGTACAACAAGGTTCACTTTTTCCTTCAATACCCATGTGATTTAATTGATTTGATCCAATTTAGCAGTATCTTATCTCGACTATAGAGAGGAGCTTTAACTCAGGAGAGGTCGTTCAAAGGCTTTCAAAACAGCATAAAATCGATTTCCGTTAGGGGGCTTGCCCCCTGAACCCCCTTGCAGGCCGTTGCCCCATGCTTAACTCTTCGCCAACCAATAACAACATTTGACCAATTTGTTGCAGATGACTACGGAAATCATTGTGGGAAAAAGTCCTTTCCCTATCAGAGGATTATTATCATCACATTCTGAAATGTCGTCTTCAAACTCTTTCAATTTGGAACAGTCGAAAGCTTTGGTAAAGGGTTAAAGGCCGAGTTTAACCCCCACCCCCTATCTAAAATTCCTGTATCCGCACCTGTCATTGGTGCAGGGATAGAGCGTCGGGCTCTTGTACCGAGGGTCCCTGGTTCGAATCCCGTTAGGCGAGGTGAAAATTGCCGGGACTAACCAACACACCGGCGTGATTACTGGTTTAGTATCCAGGAAGCTGTCATCGAGAGTGGCTTTGAACAAGCTTTAAGCTTCCTGCACAATCTATGTAAAACAAATATGGTGAATATGGTGAATATGGTGGATATGGTGAATTGGAGTCAATTGGGAATTTAAGATCACAAAAGTAACAGGTGTATGACCATTTAAAAGAATCTACTGTTTGTACTCTCCACAATAAAGAGTACGCACAAGGGAAATAATAATGAGAAAACATCTCCCTTAATCCACATTCACGCGAATTTCACAATATCGCAACTGGGAAAGAGCATATCACCAACTGGTAAGCGCAAAACGTTATGATAATTCGTTTTGGTTGTCTAACCCCAACGCGAAGCCGCCCCAAAGGTAATACGCTATTGACTAGAATCCGTTACTGACTAACTGTATCTGATTGCGTGCTAGACCTCAACTATCATGTATTCCGGACTAGCTACAGAGTGCGGATAGTTTTATTCACATTCTCTCGTTTAATTTGCTTAGATGCCTGTACTTGTTTCACTGAATTAAAGCATGGATCGTTAGTTTAAAGCGTTAAAATAACAGCTAAGAGAGTAAGAGCATCTTTAAGGGATAGTATGAACTTAGGCACTGTCTAGAAATGCGAGCACAGCATCCTACTGTTTTACCCATTTAGCTGAAATTAAAAAGGGTTTATTGGAAAGTCTTATCGGCTTCAAAAATGCAGTCGAAACTTAGCATAACCATGGGAGACAGTGATCTTGATGGCCATTAGAACTCTCCAGTAAATTATGACAGGCTCTTTCTGCTTAAACTCTTATGGTATATATATTTTGGTCATCTGATATAATTGTTGCTCGAGACTTTTCATATGAATTCCCTGAATATAGGGTTAAGAGAAGAAGTAATCCAGTTAGCTAGAAAAATGACTCCAATACTGTTCATTCATCCTTTCCAGTTCCCTTTCTTTGGGAACAGGGTCAAATTGAAGGAATACCCATCTGATGAATTCAATTGATTGAGGATAAAAATCAAGTTGTGTATCAGTGGTTGCTAAGATTTCTTACAGTCTACAGGTTTATCATTATGAAAGAGTCTAATAAAGTAAAGGTTCAAGCTAAAGCTAAGCAATCAAATTTAGAATGATGGGTCAGTAATATTTTGAACTGGTAGCAAAAATTCTTTACAAAACTGTTTTACTCGTTGCTTTGCCTGTGGACTTTAAATTCTTTGACAACTCTTTTCTTTATACAGCCTTATTGTTTGTGTATACACAGATATCAAAGTTACCCTGTTTAAAGTTAAATATTTAGTATATTCAAATAAGCAGAAAGCTATTCATTGATGTGATATAACATATTGTTTATGTCATTAGGCTGGATTACTATTCAGGGCCTCCGCTGCTGATCGCCAATGTCGCCAAATGCGAAAAATCTCGTCAATTTGCGACAAAAATAACAGTTTTGCGAAAGTGTTTGCGACAAACCGTATTTACCAATCATGCATGACATAAGCGACCCGGAGTAATAGCCAGTTCCCGTACTGGAGTTATCGAGGCATTCTGCGTGTATAAACTCAGGAACCATCCCGATAATGACCCGTATCTTTAGCAGTTTGCACGCAACCGAGTTCGTACACAAATGACTGTCACTTATCGGATTAAAGTTTAATCACTTCATATGACTCGTGCGGCAACAGTTATGTTTGCGCCGCGTGTGTGAAATTGCCCTGACACCTATCCCTGAAATGTGTGTGTAAATATAACAGTTTGACGCGAACGCATGATCGGAGACAATGTGAAAATTAGATGACAATTATCAAACACCGTCGGGTGTTGAAAATTAAAGACGGTGAATAACGAACCTATTTTAGGTATGTTGCTCGTTCATCACAATGAAGCATTTACTACAAAATCGGCGAGATGCATTCTCTTTATAAACTGACTGATTTCGCAATTTACTGCCAATTGAAAAAAAAGAAATAGAAAACAAATAGACCTTTTATTTTAACATTGGTTTCTGTCAATTCAAAAGCTTGTTTCATTTTTTTTTAATAAATCCGCTCAGCTCAATTCATATGAGTTATGTGTTTCATGTTTTTTGTACAATTTAGAGATATTTATAGACAACCCTTATGGTATCTTTAAAACAGATTTATATAAAACGCAAAATAATGAAGCATGGGGGACCATTCTTGCTTGTCTGTTATCAGATGTTATACAGTTTGACATCAACTCTTTATTTATTGACAGCGAATTATTTCTTTTGTAAAACTATTTAATTAGCACATGGGTAGAGCCAAAGACTTCCCCATTTAATAGTAGTTTATGATAAGATAAATAAAGTTATGAGCTGCTGTGCACAGATTTAAAACATCATAATGAACAAAAACCTTCTTACTACTCATAATAATTACCGTCAAGCCTTCAATTTAAAATTGGCTCAACTTTTGGCTCCACTTTCTTAAATTTGGCTCCAAAAAAATCCAATTTGCGAAAATGGTTGCGACAAGAAAAAAAACTCCAGGGGAGGCACTGCTATTTATAAGTATTTGGTGACTGTTTTGTTATAAACAATGATATTTTGAAATTACCATCAAACCTGAAGACACCTGATGACTTTCAGAGATTCCAAAGCTTTTACAATCCATCTTCTTCAATTGAGCCTAGCATAGGCTACTCAATGAAACACTGATTAATACAGTGTACAAAATACACCAACAGTGTTCCACAGACATCGAACATGAACCATTGTTGTTTTTCTTTTTGAAATACAATTCTTTGCTAATTAACCTTCAATAAGTGGACTGTTAATTTGTTAATCTGAATGCTTTGACTTTACTTTCAGAAAGATGACAAGTCTCGATGGAAACATGGAAGTTCAGCACCCAATGTTGATATACTTGAACAAAACCCAAGAGAATGTGATAAGATTTATATTTCAAAAGAACAACTGGTCATTGTTGATTAAAGGTATTGTGCCTACTCATCCTTTCGACAAATTATCTTTAAAGGCATATGAAAGAATATGAGTTTAACCCTTTACCAAACGCCAGGTTTTTCGACTGTCCAAAATTAAAAGACTTTGCAGACGTCATTTCAAAATGTGATGAAAGTGAAAAATAATCTTTTGAAAGAGCAAAAACATTGTTGGCAAAGGAGAAATTGCTCGTTAAGAGCAATTTCTCCTTTATCCTTCCATGTTTACCAGAGTCGTCTGCAACATCTGATCAAATGATATTATTGTTTGGTAATGGGTTAAATAGATTACTAAACAAATATATGGAGTTCTTTTATTATGTTCATAAAAGTAATGAAAATTAATTTATGAAAGTTGTGAGGCCTTACTTTACAAACTCCTTTAACATAAGATATTTTGTGCTTGAAATTTAGTATCTAATTCTTGAAATCATGTTTATCAACAATCTGTTTGTTTACATATTTATAATAATGAATTCTGATTGGTGAGTTCAAAAATGTGTGTATCATTTGGCCAGGTCAGAGGTGAAGAATCGGGCAATGTGAATTATTAAACTGGCCGATCTTGGTTATTTCTTGTTGGCTTTCATGTTTAAGTTGTGCTGATGGGTTTTTTTTTTTGTGATAAATATTTGAATCTGACCAAAAGTTAACCAAATAATTTTATTTGATATGGCATTAATCTCCTTTCATGTGCCTCTAAACTGTTATTACCTGCAGACAATGCTTTTGTAATATTTAAGAAATGAATACATTTTGACAGATGAGGATTAGCTAGCTGTCTTCGTACATCATCCTTTTAGGATATCATTTTTCTAAAAACATTCGCGCCTATCTGAAAGAACTGAAATTACCAGATTTGTTATTTCAAATTGTTTCCTTGTATTTTTGGAAAGCACAGGTCTACAAAAAATGTCCTTTATGAAAACCATCTTTTCTTTTGTGACTAGGAAAAACACACACAATTGTTGCTGAAGTTTTAGAACTACAGCAGGTGAAGTTATACATATACATGTATGAAGGAAATTATTGTGGAAAGAGTTAACTTACTACCATTGTTTTCCTCTTCAGCCCTTTCTGCATGTCAAGTGCAAAAACTTGGTTTATTGAACGCTGATCAAGTTTCCCCTCCACATGATGCATGGCTTGAACGAACAGTTCCTGGAGGTAGGAGTTGCCACATAACAAATGAATCAGAACCAACCGTGTCACTTGATTCAGGCATCGTTTATAGCAGCATGAGTACTGGTACTCTGTCTGTTGGTTCTAATGTTTCTGGATTGGATGAGAGATCTCAATATGCAGACCAAAATAACTGGGGAACACATGTTGACTTAAATGTATCTAACACACAAACAGCTGATATGAATGGATGCTACAGTATTAGTAATACAGACTATGACAATACAGTTACAGTAAAATTAGAGGTTACAAATGGATCATTTGAAAATGGAAAACAAGATTCTAACGGGTCCTTAAATGGAGAGGAAAATAAAGATTGCCAATCTGAAGTGAAAACTGAAGCGACTTACGAAGAGACTGTGAGTCAGGAAACACAAAACAATGTAGAAACAAGACTGAGACCTAGAACACGACAAACACAACAGGACATTGTTTCTCCCAGTGTTTCAGATAAAGTGGATGGTGAGACAATTAAATCTGATGTAGATAGTGATACAAAAGCAGAAAGGGTGAATGATTTTGTTGGTTCGACATTTTTGATAAGGCTTGCTGTTGCTGAGGGGGTGGATTCTGTTATAAAATACCTCGAAGGATACATGTGGACCAAACCAGCTTCATTCGGACAACTACTACATACATGCTGCTCGTTTCTGATGGAGAAAGTTGATGAGTTTACAAACTGGTGTAAAGATTATATCAATAAAAAGCATCAGCATGATGAGAGATATTGGAAAACAAGAGTTTTAGCATTGGCGATTAGTTGTGATCTTGATATTGTTAATGAAGTAATGATCGCTTTAAAACATTTGTCCAGCATCATACTGGCAAGTGTAGATACTCAGTTCATTAACACTGTTTCAAACTTTCTCACCTCGACCAAATCACTCATGACTGTTAATTCAAGCATTCCTCTTGTTGATCCTAATTCACCAGTAGAGGATAAAGTACTCAATATGCAGCCACAGGATGATCATAGCAATAGCAGTTTGTCGGAAGATGATCAAGAACCGTTTTCTTTAATCAGTAAGCGAAAACGCAAACCTGTTCCGTTCAATCCGAAATGGAAGTTGAGTCGACATAGCCACAAGTTTCCGGGTGAGCTGAAAGTATCCTGTCTGTACTGTGATAAGATGTTTTATAGTCAGAAAAACATCCAATATCACATGATCAAGGCCCATCCAGAACACGCTGACCTCAACGAATGTTTCACCTGTAAGAAGCAGTTTCTGTTCAGTAAGTACAATAGGAATACATTTTATGTTTTCAGAAATAAGTCTAGTAGATGATATTAACCCTTTACCTAATGCCAAATTTTCGACTGTCCCAAATTGAAAGAGTTTGCAGACGACATTTCAAAATGTGATGAAATTTGAAAGTAACTCTCCGATAGAGTTGAAAATATTGTGGGAAAAGGAGAAATTGCTTGTCACAAGCAATTTCTCTCGTTTCCACAGTGTTTTCCAGAATCGTCCGCAACAAAGTGGTAAAAAAGTTATTGTTTAGTAATGGGTTACCAATTGCAGGTTCAATGCACGACAGCAGAGAGTCTTTCAATTTTGTGGAGGACTAGTTGTAGTCTTACATTGATTACTTAAAATGCTAAAGTAGTAAAAACCAGTTTCTTTTAAGTGAGTTAATCATTAAAAAAAATCTTTTATTTTGTAGCTGTGTAAAATTGATAAGCCGATAGTGAAGAGCTATATAATAAGACTTAAGTCATCACTACTATTTGTTTGTTGTTTTCCTTTCTCTTTCATTTTAACCCTTATAGTGCTGGAACCGACTCCATGCTTATGCAAACAGGTTAAATCCAGACCAGCTGCCAAGTAAATTGGTAAATTGGCAGCTGGCCAGTGATCTAACCTGTTTGCTACTCTGAGTATCCTTCCTCAACAATATAAAGCAGATATTTAAGATTTTGGAAAGCAGACAATGCAAAAATCTTATTTTAGAAAATTACCCAGCATTCTAAGGGTACCACTTGGAAGACTAAAGGACATACTGGTACAGATTGCAAAAACATCTTGTGTGTTACACTTTCAGAAAAAGATCTTCGTGAACATGGGTTGAGAACCAAGCATAAAACCAACTCCTTTGTGTGTGAAAAATGTGGAAAAGACCTAGCTTCTGACGCTGGTTACAAATGCCATATGATGTCTGTTCATAACGTGCAAGAGGATGCACACAAATGTGAGATTTGCTCTAAAACATTTAAAGGGAAGTTTGGCCTTCGAGCACACAACAAGCGGTGCCACTCTGATGAGACCTTCTACTGTGATGTTTGTGGACGTGCATTTACTAGCAAAAGAAACATGACATCACATAGGATACGACATGACGAGGAAAATAAACGATACAGCTGTCCCGGGTGTGATAAAAAGTTTTACTGCAAGACGAACATGATCAACCATAATCGTATACATACTGGGGAAAAACCATTCAAATGTCCTCTTTGTGATTATCGGTGCTCGTTCAAGAATAATATTGCAAAACATATGAAAGTTCATAAAAAGTGAGGTAAAGTAAGTACCTATTGTTTCTTTGATCTTGACAATATATATAAATTTGTCTTTGATATCTTTACAAAATGTTTTACAAAAAAAAAATGTGATTGCTCATTGTGTAGGAATCAAATAAGAACTAAATGCAAATATTCCTTGATACAAACTGAAACATTTGTAAGTACCTATTATTTCTTAGATCTTGACAATATCCATCTTAAATATTTTTACAAAATGTTTTACAAAAAGGAAAACATGATTGTTGTTTAGGAATCAGATGAGAACTAAAGCAAATATTCCTTGCTACGAATTGAAACATTTGTATGATCTATTGTTTCTTTGAACTTGACAATATCCAAGCTGGGTGATCACGTGATCAATGTTTACGATATAAAACAGTTTGAAAATGGCAGCACTCATGAATGAGCAGGTATTTATGCATTTTTTTTTCAGATTACTTAGACAACTTTAAGCAAATATACCCTTATACTCTTGTTAGTTCATTTTTCGAAAACATTGGTCACATGATCACCCCGTCTGAATATCAGTCTTTAATATGTTTACAAAATGTTTTACGAAGGAAAACATGATTTTTTGTTGCCTAGGAATCACATAAGAACTAAATGCAAATATTCCTTGCTACAAATTGAAACACTTGTAATTATTATCTAATGCCTTATATGAATGTCAATCCAATATTTTCTGCTGTTTTATTGAGAGAAAAAATGAAAACCTGTCATGATTTGGTAATCTAATTGCACTACAAAGTGTTGACCTGTCAACACTTTGAACTGTTGACCGCCTGCACAACGGGTGTTTCCGAAAAGATTGCTCGGCATTATTTGATATCTTCCGACTAATGCAGAAAGTACCAGTTTCAGTTCGCCAAACAAAACAGCAATGTTATTTATAGTATGGCAAAGTCTGTTATATGTTTGAGTGTTTACATGTCGAAATTTTTTTTTTTTTCAAGTGAATTAAAAAATAAATGTGTTGAGGGAAAATGTTTTGTGCACTGTGTTTTCCAAATAAACACATAGGTATAAACATTTATGAACATTTATATTATGCATTAGGTAATAAAACAGTTACTTTATTGGCATTTGTGAAACAGTCCTAAATATCAGGGATCACATTTTGAACTATTGTCTTCGGAGTATGGCCTCAGGTCAAAAGTTCAAAAGTCATCCCCTCAAACTCTGGACCACAGTTTTGACGAGTTCCACAAATGCCCATGAAATGACTGTATGCTGAGAAAATGTTAATTGTAGAAAAATTGCCTCTTTTATCATTTTTTTTTATTTCTTATCCCTTAGAATGTGGGGTAATCTTTTGAAAAATAGATTCTTGTGTTGTCTGCTTTTCAAAACCTGCTTAATTTTGATGCAGAAAGATACTCAGAGTAGCAAACAGGTTAGATCACAGGCCAGCCTCCAATTGACTTGGCGGATGGCCTGGATCTAGCCTGTTTGCATAAGCATGAAAAGGGTTATTTTGTGAATGGGTTCTGTTTCCTGACAAATTGGGAAAAATTGCATCTTTTTATCCCAAAAATGAGATTTTTTTCAGGAACGAAAATTTCAAACATAGATAAGCCTTTCCAAGTATTTGCTGTTGTAAGAAATCACATCATTTGAGAAAACACAACAATACCCAAAGACAAGGAGTTTGGCTCTTTTCATCAAGATGCATGTACACCCTGTGTCATTTAAGCAATGATTATTTTGATATCTTTTAAAAGCATACTAGTGCTCAGAAAAAACTGCAAAACTGGGTAATAATGAGTTATAAATTATGATAGAATATTTTGAAACAGAGAAAAAACACAGGATCATGACAATATAACGTCTTGACTATTTTTTATCTATTTTTCAAGGTGTTATTTTCACAATTTTGGTGCCCACCAGTTTAGCTTCATTGTTTACATTGGAGTAACATCTAAAATAGGAGGGAGCGCTCTGATTAATGAGTGGCTATCACCTGGTCAGAATAATTACGTTGAACACATATAAATACTGTCATTTATCCAATATTAACAATGTGAACATTCAAATTGGAAAGTTTCTTTGGATTTATTGAATCCCGTTTCTCGTCTGACCTTGCTTTACAGCTAATTGGAAACAAACCTTTTAGTATTTTCTTGTTGAAAAGAATCATGTGAACATGTTACAGTCTCAATTCCTCTGTGAAAGGGAATTTCAAGTACTTTTGAGTTCTAGAACTTTTACGATTTATGAGTAAATGAGTGCAAGTATGGCTTTAATCATTGAATCATTTTACAGTCATTTTGGTTATGTAGTTCTTTATTGGGAAAAATGACCAGTTAATTTGATTGGGAACGGGTTCGTCCTCCATAGTTCGTAGTCACAGCCAACATTAACAGTGCTGCATTTTATGATAAAGGATATTTTCGATAAGGTTGATGCCAAAGATAACTTAAAACCAATGAAAACATCACATAAATGACTAGACTGTGTTGATTCAGTTGGGCGAACATCAATTTCGGTGGATTCTCGCAGGTTACCCACAATAGTACTTTTTGTAGCTAGTACTTCTTGTAGAAAGTACTGCTTTCATTAAAAGATTCAAAAATACAAAATTCCAAAAGAGACAAAACGGTATCTAAACATTTCAACTTGGTACATGAGTGAAATTTTTCATGATTATTCCTGAATTTTAGGTTTTTGAGACTGTTTGTCCCTATATAATGCTCTAGCAAACATGCCTTTTCAGGAAAATTAACTACAGATTTTAGGTTTTTGAAATTTTTCAACTTTCACCCATGTAAGTATCACATGGCCTGAAACCCCCTAAACCAGTTACGAGCAACTGCCTCATATTTCTGACCATGATGGGTTGCGACACACCTGTTAAATATAAACACACCTGTATAAATTTTGTTGATCACAAATCTATTGGGATGTGCCCGTTGAATCTTGTATAAATCTGGTTGATCACAACTAATTGGGATCTGCCCGTTGTGTCTTGGGTAAATCTTGTTGATAACAAATCTATTGGGATCTGCCTGTTGAATCTTGGGTAAATCTTGTTGGTCACAAATCTATTTGGATCTGCCCTTTGTATCTTGGGTAAATCTGGTTGATCATAAATCTATTTGGATCTGCCTATTGTGTCTTGGGTAAATCTGGTTGATCACAACTAATTGGGATCTGCCCGTTGTGTCTTAGGTAAATCTTGTTGATCACAAATCTATTGGGATCTGCCTGTTGTGTCTTGGGTAAATCTGGTTGATCACAAATCTATTGGGATCTGCCTGTTGTGTCTTAGGTAAATCTTGTTGATCACAAATCTATTGGGATCTGCCTGTTGTGTCTTGGGTAAATCTGGTTTATCACAAATCTATTGGGATCTGCCTGTTGTGTCTTAGGTAAATCTTGTTGATCACAAATCTATTGGGATCTGCCTGTTGAGTCTTGGGTATATCTGGTTGATCACAAATCTATTGGGATCTGCCTGTTGTGTCTTGGGTAAATCTTGTTGATCACAAATCTATTGGGATCTGCCTGTTGTGTCTTGGGTAAATATGGTTGATCACAACTAATTGGGATCTGCCCGTTGTGTCTTGGGTAAATCTTGTTGATCACAAATCTGTTGGGATCTGCCTGTTTAGTCTTGGGTAAATCTTGTTGATCACAAATCTATTGGGATCTGCCTGTTTAGTCTTGGGTAAATCTTGTTGATCACAAATCTATTGGGATCTGCCCGTTGTGTCTTGGGTAAATCTGGTTGATCATAAATCTATTTGGATCTGCCTGTTGTGTCTTGGGTAAATCTTGTTGATCACAAATCTATTGGGATCTGCCTGTTGTGTCTTGGGTAAATCTGGTTGATCATAAATCTATTGGGATCTGCCTGTTGTGTCTTGGATAAATCTGGTTGATCATAAATATATTGGGATATGCCTGTTGTGTCTTGGGGTAATCTTGTTGATCACAAATCTATTGGGATCTGCCCTTTGTGTCCTGGGTAAATCTGGTTGATCACAAATCTATTGGGATCTGCTCGTTGAATCTTGTATAAATCTGGTTGATCACAAATCTATTGGGATCTGCCTGTTGTGTCTTGGGTAAATCTGGTTGATCACAAATCTATTGGGATCTGCCTGTTGTGTCTTAGGTAAATCTGGTTGATCACAAATCTATTTGGATCTGCCTGTTGTGTCTTGGGTAAATCTGGTTGATCATAAATCTATTGAAATCTGCCTGTTGAGTCTTGGGTAAATCTGGTTGATCACAAATCTATTGGGATCTGCCTGTTGTGTCTTGGGTAAATCTGGTTGATCATAAATCTATTGGGATCTGCCTGTTGTGTCTTGGGTAAATCTTGTTGATCACAAATCTATTGGGATCTGCCCTTTGTGTCTTGGGTAAATCTGGTTGATCACAAATCTATTGGGATCTGCTCGTTGAATCTTGTATAAATCTGGTTGATCACAAATCTATTGGGATCTGCCTGTTGTGTCTTGGGTAAATCTTGTTGATCATAAATCTATTGGGATCTGCCTGTTGAGTCTTGGGTAAATCTGGTTGATCGCAAATCTATTGGGATCTGCCTGTTGTGTCTTGGGTAAATCTGGTTGATCATAAATCTATTGGGATATGCCTGTTGAATTTTGGGTAGATCGTTGACCCTCCTGCTAGTTATCCCTAGTTTTTGTGTTCATCCATATACTGTTGTTCTGACCAATAGTTTGATTATCAACCTTGCTCATTTTTGTTCAACTGACATATTTTTGGTAAATTCCTTCACAAAGAACCTTTGAATAATTAAATTTATACATGTACTTATCCACATTATCATTATACAAAGGATTGTAAAGCCATCAACGCTGTTCATGGAACTTGGTGTCTTCCATCAGTTCACGGATCTCCAGATCATGAAACATTGCTGGAATGTGTTTACACTGCACATGTCTTTAATTGACGTGCCTCTGCCTCGCATCCCGAGAATGGGCATGGGGTTCGTTAAACTTTTTTCCAGCCTCGTATTGGACTCGGCGAGAGTTGTCTCTTTTTTACCTCTCTGGAGTGCTCCACCACCCTGATAGCCAAGTCTTTCATTTGATGCCTTTGTTGCCTTAACCCTTTCCCAAACAACAAATTTTCGACTGTCCCAAATTGAAAAAGTTTGCAGACGACATTTCAAAATGTGATGAAATTGGAAAATAATCTTCTGATAGGGCAGAAAACATTGTGGGTAAAGGGGAGAAATTGCTCGTCACGAGCAATTTCTCCATTTCCCATGTTTTCTAAAGTCATCTGCAACAAAGTGGTTAAATGTCGTTATTGTTTGGGAAAGGGTTAAAGGAGAACCTGACACCACCCTTTTCTTTTTCAGACACTGCTGGTCACCATCATCTTCCACACACTTTTGGTCTGGTTTATATTTGTACCTTCAGATACACCATCAGGTGGGGGTTAATCATCTTCCGGAGGCTTTCAGGGGTTTGTTCCTCCTTACGATAGATTGTGATTCAAGGGTTGGTTCCTCCTTACAATAGATTGTGATTCAGGGGTTGGTTCCTCCTTACAATAGATTGTGATTCAGGGGTTGGTTCCTCCTTACAATAGATTGTGATTCAGGGGTTGGTTCCTCCTTACAATAGATTGTGATTCAGGGGTTGGTTCCTCCTTACAATGGATTATGTTTCCTTACTTATTTTAAATATACATATAGCAATATCATTTACTCATTACAAACTATTTTTTTAACATCGCACATTCATTACAAATTATTAATCTTTTATCATTTTTTTTTAAAAAAAAATTGCTACTTTCATTCATTCATTACGAATTCTTATTTATTTTTTCTTTAATCAAACACATTTTAACCTGTAAATAAATCAATATACATTTTATCCACATCATCATAACGCGCGCTAAATGACCTTAGCTGTCGATGCAGATTAAAACACCATTCATTCATTGTTATTGTTAGAAAAAATGTACTTGTATGTTATGTTTATGAGGGTTGTTGTTGTTATAAAAATATACTTAAATGAGGGTTGTATTTAATAAAAAAAAATATACTTGTATGTTATTGTATATGAGGGTTGTTCAGATGTTTATTGAAAAACGCTTTACCGGGTATATTAGAAATGAAATTGAAAATAAAATAAAAAAAAAAAAACATTTATCTGTAAATTGTTTTGTTTTAACACAACCAATAAAGGCTCATGGTTTACATGTGCAATATATTTAGGTCAACCCTTCCCTTCGAACTAAACACCTTTCTGTGTATACTATGAATGTCTTTTCTTCTTTAACTGTTAACCAAACACTGACTGTCCCAAATTGAAAGGGTTTGCAGACGACATTTCAAAATGCAATGAAATTGAAAAATAATCTTCTGATAGGGCTGAATACATTGTGGGAAAAGGTAAAATTGCTCGTAACGTAACGAGCAATTTTTCCTTTTCCCACAATGTTTTCCAAAATGTCTGCAACAAAGTGGTTAAATATCATTATTGTTTGGTAATGGGTTAAGCATCTGATTAAAGATTCTTAGGTATCCTTGTGGCCCAAGTCTAGTTGTAGAGTACAGAACTTAATCTCAAATTATGGTCAAATTCTTCACAAGGTTAAAATCACAATGGCAGTCAATTTGGATTTTTTGGTTCTTGCATGGCCTCGTGGTCAAGGTGTAGGCCTTGTGACACAGGGTCCCAGGTTGAATCCTCACCGCTGGCTCTGGGATTTTTTGTCAGAGTGCCCTTAGGCAAGACATTACAGAGCCCTGCCTAGTACTGGTCAAATCAAGGAAAGCCGTAAAATAACTCAAATGTTGTTGACAAGGCATTAACCCTTTCCCAAACAATAACGACATTTGACCAATTTGTTGCAGACAACTCTGGAAAACATTGTGGGAAAAGGAGACATTGCTCGCTAGGAGCAATTTCTCCTTTTCCCACAAGGTTTTATGCTCTATCTGAAGAATACTTTTTTCCATTTCATCACATTTTGAAATGTCGTCTGCAAACTCTTTCAATTTGGGACAGTTGAAAATTTGCCGTTTGGGAAAGGATTAACCATCATTTGTTAAAATAAATAAATGAATTTGGATTTTCATGAAAGCTTGTCACCCACAAAGCTGACTTACAGAATGTTGATGGTTCCACCTGACTTGACTACAACTTGTGTACAGTCAACACATTATCATTTATCCCTGAACGTGGCCTAGTGGTTAAGGCGTACCCCTAGGGACAGGGAGGTCGAAGGTTGGAAGCCCACCGGAGGTGTTTGTCTGTGGGATGTTTCTCGTGGGACTTGTTCCAAAATGTCCAGTTCTTGAGCTGTGAGCTAATCAAATTTAATGCTTACAGACTTATATCTACTTGGGGCCTGGCATGAAGTGATAGAAGTTGGGAGGTACTTGGTATAATCAGTGAGAAGTGTCTCATAAGCTTAAACTGGCTGGCCCTTTCAATACGGGTGACACAATAATAAACAAACCTGTACCTTATTGCCACATCTTTGCGTCTTATAGACGACTTTCAAAAAGCATGGAGGCAAAAGGAGAAATTGTCACAAGCAATTTCTCCTTCTGCCACAATTCTTTTTCAATCAACTCACATATCGCAGCAGCAGAACTAAAAGGTTTATCACATGTTTACAAAGCTTTTCTAAAGTTGTCTTTTTCAAGTAAAATAAAATGTTGTCTGCAGGTGGTAAAGAGTTAAGGTTGGTGTCTTCCTCCATCATTAGCCAAGCATCACAATGCATTCTCAAACAGCAGTTCAGATTCCATGAAGTAAAGGAGAAATGGTACTAAGAATATTGTTGGGGTCCTGAGTAGCTAAGTGGTTAACCCATTACCAAACAATAACAATATTTAACCACTTTGTTGCAGACAACTCTGGAAAACACTGTGGGTAAAGGAGAAATTGCTCCAAACAAGTGATTTCTCCTTTTCCTTTTTCTGTCCTATCAGAAGATTATTTTTCAATATTATCACATTTTGAAATGCCGTCTGCAAACTCTTTCAATTTGGGACAGTCGAAGATTTAACATTTGGAAAAGGGTTAAGATGGACTTGTGACTTTGGCGGCCCTGGTACAAGCTTCAATACCACTGACAAGATACTTCAGAGCCCTAGACTAGGGATGAACAATCCGGGGAAATCTGTTATATAACTAAATAGTGTTGACACAGTGGTAAATCCATTCAAAAAATAATAAAGTTTGTTAAGAAAACATTTTATTGATATGACACAATACCACAAAGTAATGTTTTTTAAAAACTTTACTAAATTTACATATCTGCAACAGACAATGTCATAACAGTGTAATAAAACTATTGATTAATCTAATTGAAACCTTAAAGTTTTATTCTGCAATAAACTCATTAATCAATATGGCAATTTGGGTATAGTCTAAATTGAAAGCAACAGACGGTGACGAAACAGTCTGACAAAACATCCAGAATTGTTATGATATGGAAGAAATCATTTCGAATGAAAGAAGAAACAACTTCTCCTTTTGTCACAGTGATTTCTCTCATCATTTGAGACAGATGTTGAAAATGAGGTAATATGGAAAAAGATTATAAGAACTAAAAAATCTACATTTCTTTGCTACTTTTTCTGAGTTTTTTTTCTATAATTTCAATGTTGTTGGTACTCGTTATTGTTGTTTTGTTCGGATAATTCTAAGGAGTGCAATAAAAAGGATTAACACATTACCCAAACAATAACAACACTTGACCAATTTGTTGCAGACAACTCTGGAAAACATTGTGGGTAAAGGAGAAATTGCTCATTACAAGAAATTTCTCTGTTTCCCACAATGTTTTCTGCCCTATCAGCAGACTATTCTAATTACATCACATTTTGAAATGTTGTGACTCTTCTACAATCTCTTTCAACTTGGGACAGTCAAGAAATCATCCTAAAGCCTGGCAAACCTGCTCTGAACAGTAAAGATCAAGATTGTTTGTGTTCTCAAAGACGTCTTCTACCTGGTTCAGGCGGATTCTACATTCATCAAAATTTCTGAAACCTCCTTTTCCAACCCTCAGCACAAATCAGGATTGTTTGTTTATCTGCTCAATAATGGCTTTGAGCTGTTTCTGTGTTGCATTCGTTCTGATAGAATACGGTTCGAAATGCGTCCGACTGGCTCTGTACCCAGCATGCTTCAGTCGGCTGATGACAACATCAGACCTGTCAATGAAAAAAAAAAGCGTATGTTTCAGAATGGATGTGTAGTGTAACCTTTTTTCATTTCATTAAAAATAGCCAACAAACCAGTACGGTTTAGTATCCAGTAAGCAGTCATCAAGAGGGAATTTAATAAACTTCAGGCTTCCCTCACAATCAATGTAAAATAAATAAATTTAGATTGACAGTATTACTTTTATTCAATGCATCAACAGTATTTTAGTGATAATGCGGTGCCAAGGCTCTTAAACAACAAAAGACATCTCCAAACTTAACAGCCTATCCCTGGTTCAATGCAGTACTATAGTAAGTGCTTCATGTTTATGAAGCACTTACTATAGTCTTGCAAGCAGCATTGAACCCTTGACATAGGGTCTGGGTCTTGGGTGTTAGAACCAACGCAGTGATTTTTTTCCCTATATGTTTAGTACCCTTAAACGGACCCATTCCCAAACAAATTAACTGACCATTTTCCACAATTTCCCAATAAAGGTAATGTTTGAGTACAATTTTTCCTGGAATATGTCCATTACGTCAGTCTGGAGACCTCCACTCATGAAAATGCAAATACCCTCACCAGGATTTGAACCAAAGTTGAGAGGGGCCATTTGATTTCAAGTTGAGTAATCTAACCATCCAACCAAGAGAAGAAATAACACTGACCTTGGGACAACAGTACATCTTAGCTGATGAAGATGATAGTAGAAAAGCGGCATGGGCTCGCGCCTGTCACTCGAACCTTCTGCCGTGGAGGTTGAGGCAGATAAAGTACCTTCATGAGATTCACAAGTAGTGTCAGCTTTTGATGGAACCTCTGCCTGATTCCCTAAATTGTCAGATTTGTTCTCTAACTTTTCTGATTGATTTCCTAAAGAGTGTGATTGAATGTCAGAACTTGTGTTTTGTTTATCATTTATATTGTCTGATTTAATTCCCAAATTGTCAGTTATGTTATTTATCTTTGTAGACTGCGTGTCTCCTCCACCAATTTGGTTTTCAATCTTTTCTGATTGGTTGTCTAACTTTGGCCGTTTTAGGGGAGGTTCTCTTGATGAAGAATGTACAGGAGGATTTAAAGTTTGGCCTGAAATCCCGGTACAAGTAAGTTTATTGTCACATATTGCCTCTGTAATCACTGTGTTGAGTATGTTGTTTCCGGCACTTTTAGGAAAGTCGGTCTTCAGTCTACCTGCTAGCTTTTCTATAAATGGAACATCATACATAGGCCCAATCCTGCAAACATTAATGTTAAATAGTTAAAAGCTGCTTGCTTATAGATTTGAGTTAATTTGAAACTTAAAACTTGATTTATTTTTTCCCATTACCAAACAATAACGACATTTCACCACTTTGTAACAGACAACTCTAGAGGACATTGTGGGAAAAGGAAGTACTTGCCCATAACGAGCAATTTCTCCTTTTCCCACAATGTTTTCTACCCTATCAGAGAATTTTGTTCCAACTTCACTACATTTTGAAATGTCATCTGCAAACTCTTCCAATTTGGGACAGTCGAAAATTCGGTGTTTGGGAAAGGGTTAAAACTGTACAACAGCTGTACTGTTTAATGATTTGAACCAGATAATTACAATTGGAAGCTAATTAAGTTTGTTTGTGTCTAGGAAATAAGCAGTTTTCAGATTCAAAAGCAACAGTTTTGTATCACATAAAGACTACATACTCAGATACACTGGTGCTTCCTAATTTAATTATGATTCCAATAACAATTTTTAATTGTACCAAAACTGTAATGTTTAACCCTTTCCCAAACAATAATGACATATGACCACTTTGTTGCAGACGACTTTAAAAATCATTGAGGGAAAAGGAGAATTGCTTGCGACGAGCAATTTCCATTTCCTAAAATGTTTTCTGGCCCATCAGAAGATTATTTTCCAATTTTATCACATTTTGAAATGTTGTCTGCAATCTCTTTCAATTTGGGCCAGTCGAAAATTTGTTGTTTGGGAAAGGGTTAAAGACACTTTATTTTGACTTTCAACATATTGCGCGCTAGATGATCTTTGATTTTAATGCTCCTTCAATAGGTGGGGTGATCATGTGACCAATGTTGATGAATAATGTCCGAACAAGATGTCCGTGCCACAGGTACATTTGCATTTTTTAACAGCAGATTACTTTTGTTTCCCACTATTTTATGTATGCCATGTAACAACCATCAACTTTCCAGTTCTGGTGGTATATGGTAACCCATGGTTTATAACAGCGTTATGTCTAACACTCTGTAGAGAAATCACAGTCGATGGGTGATGTCATTAGGTATATTCACATCCCTCTTCTCGAAATTCTCTGCAGGGTCTTGGAGCGAACGACACGACCAAAATGGAAACAATATTCACATGTGGTTGCAGCAAATTGATTGTCTGAACATGGCATATATGGTGGAAAACAAGAGCAATCCAATGAAAAAATGCATGAATACCTGCTCATTCATGGGCGCCGCCATGTGCAACCTGTTTTATATCGTAAAAAATGATCACATGATCACCAGGCCTGTTAAAACACCATTCATTTATTCAAATTTTCTCATCTGTGACCAAGCAATTTTGATTATGTACTTCATATAATATTATATATGTATTTTATGCACACACAACAGGAAATTTATTACATCAATGTTATTGAAGTAGGGATGACTCAACATAACAAATGTCACACTAGTTACAATTTTTTCTGTTTCATTGTTTTCCCTATAGACAACTTTCTGACTGGTCCAATTAAAAACCAGCATCAGATGACAATTTTGAAAATTGAAAGTTTTCAATTGTTATTGGGAAGACTACAGTAATAAAACGTGAAATTTCTAATAGTCTTTCTCACATTTATTTCCTCGAGATGTCTTCTACATTTCAAATATTTATGTGGGTTTTTAATTGCTACAACTGTACTTCAGTTATGTTGTGAAGTCCGACTCAAAATGATGGAGGGAGACCCCAAACTTAACCACCAATAAGGACTTAACAAGTCGTGAACAACTGTCAGCATTCTAAAGATCAACTGAACAACTGTCAGCATTCTAAAGATCAACTGAGCAACTGTCAACATTCTAAAGATCAACTGAGCAACTGTCAGCATTCTAAAGATCAACTGAGCAACTGTCAACATTCTAAAGATCAACTGAGCAACTGTCAGCATTCTAAAGATCAACTGAGCAACTGTCAACATTCTAAAGATCAACTGAGCAACTGTCAACATTCTAAAGATCAACTGAGCAACTGTCAACATTCTAAAGATCAACTGAACAACTGTCAGCATTCTAAAGATCAACTGGACGACTACCTCTCATTAGATATATTCTAATACGTTGTTCAAACCATTGCAAGTTAATATATTCATTTATATATGAAACTACACTTTCTACACATTTGAAGAGGTTTCATTCAATTGCTCTTTGACCCATTACCAAACAATAACAACATTTTACTACTTTGTTGCAGACAACTCTAGAAAACACTTTGGGAAAAGGAGAAAATGCTCTTAATGAGCAATTTCTCTTCCCACAATGTTTTCTACTCTGTCAAAAGAGTACTTTCCAATTTCATCACATTCTAAAATGTTGTATGCAAACTCTTTCAATTTGCAACAGTAGACAATTTGCAGTTTGGTTAAGGGTTAAGGAATGGATAAATATTTGGAGAAAACGCTTTTATGCAAATAACAACACTTGCCATGTGATGTAAAAGCATCTTGCTAATGTTGTGTTTTTTGTTTAGCATTTTATATTGATCCCTTGAGTTGCTTTCAATTAAGATTGATAATAGAAAGAGATAATTGGTTGATACTTAAGATTTCCTTACCACATAGGTCCAAGAATAGTTGCAGTTTTCCCAGGATTTTGACTGTTACAATCACAAGGTAAAAGCTGGTATGGCATTTCTGAAATACACATAATTCACCATATAGCTGCATAAGCCCTATTTTCAAGCATATGTCTGCAAGTTGAGGTCTCAGAACAAGACTGTGGAAAAGAACAGCCTAGTACAGTGAAGCCTCGTTTATCCGGACCCCAATTATCCGGATGTCTTGCAATCCAAACGAAATTGTAAGGGAACGGAATTATTGTGCAGTAATTTGTCTAACCAGTTACCAAACAATAGCGATATTTGATGATTATGATGATTATTTTTTAATTTCATCACGTTTTGAAATGTCGTATGCAAATTCTTTCAATTTGGGACAATCGGAAATTTTTCGTTTGGTAAAGGGTTATAAGCATAAACATGCGTAGATACAATTTATGTCTTAATATGTTTATGACCAAGCCCTGCTTCATTAGTCCGGATGATTCGGTAATCCAGAAATTTGTTGGGAACTGATGTGTTCAGATTAATGAGACATCACTGTACTGCTGGATCCAGGAAACCCGTTACATAACTGAAAAATTGTTGATACGGCATTAAACACCATACAAACAAACAAAAAAGAAAGAACAGAAATTATTAGAACCAAGGACTCAGGGGCAAGCACTTAAGCTTATAGTTCTTAAACATGCAATTTATTGGCTGGCCCAAAACAAACATTATACGTAAATTCAAATGAATGTTGGTCAAATAGATGATGCCTACCAACTGGACAATGGGTTAATGGATGCAAATGACACTAAAAAGATTTACTTATCGGTTAAGGCTTTTGGACAACCAGGGCAATACAGACAATGGGTTATGCCACCCGAGGGTAACACATGGTTTATATCTATACATACCCACTGGACAATTGGTCTGTGGATAGACCACTCTCTCCTCACACATCAAGCAATGAAGAATTGGGCGACACTTATCCACAGCCTCCCCTGCTTTCTTATAACTTGTCTTTATTCGAATGATGAACAGAAAAAGCCCCTCTGCTGACAGAGTGCATAAAACATCAGCCACCCGACCATGTCTCCCCGCAGACCTGAAAATACATCATCACCATCATCATCAAGTTTATAATCCTTTACCAAACGCAAACTTTTTTACTGTTCCAAATTGTAAGAGTTTGTAAACACCATTTCAAAATGTGATGAAATTGGTAAATACCCTTCTGATAGGGTAGAAAACATTGTGGAAAAAGGAGAAATTGCTCGTTATGAGCAATTTCTTCCTTTCCCACAATATTTTCCAAAGTTGTCTGCAACAAGCTGGTGAAATGTCGTTGTTGTTTGGGAAAGGGTTAATCATACTGTGACTTTGAATACAACAGTCATTAATATGAAAAATATTCTTTCAAATGTTTAATGCAACCAATGTGACATGTTTTTTTCTCTCTCTCACCACTTATCAAGAAGAAAAATGTTGATGTTGATGCACCAAGTTACCCGCAGAACTAGATTTCCCTTTATTTATCAAGAAGTTCAAGGCATTAAAGAGAGCAATAGGTGTATAGTTAGAAATGTTATTTCCGTTATAAACACTGCATAGTGCATAAGATTTACAAAAGAGGTTGCCATCTACAGAAATGTAATACCATAACAGATATTTCAAATGAGGTCTGCAAATGCTAGTTTCATGACAATAGGCTGCTCAGCAACAAATTTGAAATAAAACCCATTAAAAAAGGATTATTACTCATTCCGAGCAGTAATTCCTTACTCTGCAATAGTTGTTTTTTCAAATCTACGACAAACACACATTCTGACAGTATAAAGGTGTATGTTCTATATATTCGGATTCTTTAACTTGATTCAATTGATGCTAATAAAAAGTCCAAGATTGTCAAATAATGCATTTTTCAGTAATATAGATGGTAATTTCCAAATGAGCAACTTATGTAAACAGTAAAACAAAATGAAAAATGTTTGAAAAAAATGAGAAATTCTGATCGCAAACAAAATATAAACAGCAAATTGGAAAAGAAATCCATGCAATAAGAAAAATTACTCATTCCAAGCAGAACTTGTATCTCCATACTCTAACAATAGTTTTTAAAGTTTGCCGCAAAGTCACAGTCTGACAGGTATAAGGTGTTGCACACAGGTGTGTTTTCTATAGATCTAGAGATAACAAGGTTAGCCAATGTGTAAACATCGGTCTGAGTGCTGGCTTGTAACGTCACATCTTTATTTCTGATTGGAGATTACCGCTAGACGTTTTCTTTCGGGGATCAGTCCTTATTTTTCCAATAATTTTCACTTCGTAGTTACCGTTTTTGTGAAGACATTCAATATATCTTTAGACTGCCAAATACATTCAATTTAGTTGCTGTTTTAAGATGTGTCAACAACATCAATAGCCAAGTAAATTGGCGGTTGGCCTGTGTTCTAACCTGTTTGCTACTCTGAGTATCTTTCCCCATAAAAATTAAGCAGAAATTTAAGGTTTTGGAAAGAAGACAACACAAAAAACTATTCTTAAGAAAATTACCCAGCATTCTAAGGGTTAAAATAACATTTGTTTAAAGGAGCAATCCATACCTTAGACAATTGGACACTGCTCCACAGAGAAGAGCAGTATTCCTTATCCTTAAATCATTTTAAAAGGTGTCTGCCTCATTGGTGTCACACATGTTCACACATGTTCAGTCCAAGAGGTCTTTTACAAACGGTTAAATGTAACAACAAACATCCTAATACCTCATCTCGAATGTTTGCTGTTTGGTATACAAAGGTGTTGAGCATGACTGTCATATGTAATGGCTTTGTCAATCTCAGGACTGCGAAGGTCATCCCTTGGGAAGGATTCAAGAACTTGTTCATGAACTTCAATGATGTACATACACAGCAAATGGCTGTTCATGAACATTAAGGTTATGAACATCAAGATCAGGTTCATGAACATCAAGAACATGTTCATGAAATCAAGAACATGTTCATGAACATCAAGAACATCATGAATATGTTGATCCTTTCCTACAAACACATCTTTATGTATCTGCAGCAGGTATTGAAAAACCAAATTGTGACAAAAGAAGAAATTGCTCACATGAAACTATTTCTCCTTTTGTCTCAATGATTTCTTCTCAATAAAAAAAAAAAATTGCTTGATAAAATAATTGTACCCTGTAACATTTACCATTGGTCCACAAATGAATAGGTTGAGTGTTTATATAAAGGGCAACCATCTACTCATTATAAGTACCTCACAATGTCCCCAACTATGATGCGAGCAGCCATTTCTGCCACATAAACCGTTTTCCGTGTGTGGGCATAATACTGTCTCTGTATTAACTTTGGAGATCTAAAGCACTGACTTGCGATGTTTGGACACAGTAAACATGCAACACCTCCCCCCTTAATCGTGGACACCAGTGACTCAATATACGTGAACACACCATGAGTTGGCTGTGAGTGTACATATCTGAAATGAGAAAACATTACAAGATTACACATAGATTTTGTGGGACCATACACTAAGGACTCAATATATGTGAACACACCACGATTTGGCTGTGAGTGTAGATATCTGAAAACGAAAAAAACGTAACAAAATTACACATACACATTGTGCAACCATACACATAGAACTCAATATACGTATACATGTACACACCATGATATGGTTGTTAACAGAGATATCTTAAATGAGAAAACGTAACAAAATTACACACTGACATTGTGGGACCATACACTAAGAACTCAATATACATATACAATGTACACACCATGATTTGGCTGTGAACGCGGATATCTGAAATAAATGTCCGACATTAGACAGAGATATTGTGATGCCAGATTCTATGGACTCGATATACATGTACATACTATGATTTTGCCTTGAATGGAGGTATCTGAAACAAATAAATGACATAAACACATTACCACCTGATGCCACATTTTTGCATCTTGCAGCAGACGGCTTTCAAAAAGCATTTTGGCAAAAGGAGAAAATGCTGTTTACAAGCAATTTCTCCTTTTGCCACAATGCTCTTTCAATCTTTCCATATATCACAACAGAACTGAAATGTTTTTCCCATGCTTACAAAGCTTTTCAAAAGTCGTCTGCTTCAGTTAAAAAATGTCTGCAGGTAATATTTAGTTAAATACATACAACTTCAGTTGCAGGTTCGCTCTCATAAGTAACGCAGAAGGACTGAGTCAAGTTGGGTTGAGAGAGTTTCCAAACGACATTTCAAAATGTGATGAAAGAGAGTAGTAATTATTCATATACATTAAGAGCGATTTCCCCTTTTCCCACAATATTTTCCAGAGTAGCTTGAAACAAACTGGTCAAATGTCATTATCATTTGGTATAGGTTATCACGGTAACATAAGGAGAAACTGTTCATTATGATTTTTTATTCTCATTGTCACAAAGGATTATCTTGCTGCAGGTGTATCCAGTTGTCTTTTTATAAAGTAAGTTGTCGATATATTTATGCTAAAACATCGTTATGATAATAATGAAATATCTATCATCAACCGAATGTTTGTTTTCAAAATTGGCAGTTATTCTCAATTGCAAAGTCAGTATTGTAATGAGAAAATTACATAGCAAAAAAAAGACTTAAAGTATTGGATATTGTTTTATCCAAGAAACTTCTATGTTTATTACCAAGGGTCCAGACAAGAATTATTTTCATTGCTAACCTTTTTGTCAAATCTCTTAATCATACATTGCAAGTATTTATAAGATTGTGTCAGCAAGACAATTATAGAGTGCTCACAAGTTAGGATATATGTGGCAGATATAGAAATAGTGTATTAAAATGACCCAGATATCACACAACCTTACATATATGAGGGTTCAACACAAAACAATAGTAAGTGCTTCACAAACATGAAGCACTTACTACAGTCATGCATTGAACAATCATGTAGCTCTATATCAAAATGGTTTCTAAAGTCAAAACCACCCAGTAGAAAAACATAATGATTTAACTGAATGTTAATTATTAAATATAAAGCTTAACTCTTTAACAAACTTTTGACTGTCCCAAATTGAAAGAGTTTGCAGAGGACATCTCAAAATATGATGAAATTGGAAAATAATCTTCTGATAGGGCAGAATACATTGTTGGAAAGGAGAAATTGCTCGTTAAGAGCAATTTCTCCTTTTCCTACAATCTTTTCCAGAGACGTCTGCAATAGAGTGGTTAAATGTTGTTATTATTTGGTAATGGGTTAAGAACTTACACAAAGTCAAAGGCTTCTGAGTGCAGAAGAACTTTAGTAGGCAATGTTGATATGTAGATTTGATCGGTCCCCTGCACAGGTGTTTCATTTTTCTCCAAGTTTCCCAGCTGGTTCCAGTCCTTGGCTATAATATTGTTTGCCTCACATTGCTTTTGGATTGAACCGTCACTATTGTTGTCCCCGCATATTACTGTCACCTTATCTCCTAGATGCTTCTTCCATTGCAGACCAGACATTCCTGCAAGCATGAAGGAAAGATCATGATAACTCACCTTTTTCACTATTACCTATTTCCATATAGTTCTTTCTCCGTTATGGTGGTTTAAGTCCTCTGCTACAAACGTGTTATTATTAACCCTTTACCAAATGACCATCCCAAATTGAAAGAGTTTGAAGACGACATTTCAAAAGGTGGTGAAATTGAAAAATAATGATGGGGCAGAAAACATTATGGTAAAAGGAGAAATTGCTCGTTAAGAGCAATGTCCCTTTTCTCACAATGTTTTCCTGAGTCTGGAACAGACTGGTCAAATGTTGTTATTGTTTGGTTATGGGTCAATTGATAGGAAGTAATCATGAAATAGACATAAAAGCATGCAATCATCTGGATAAATTATATAGTTGATCATGATGAGAAATTATTGCTTTTGTCCTTATTGTTTCTTTTAGCATACAACAAAATTAAGTATGATTTTTCCTTTTGTCACATTGATTTCAAAAGTCTTTCCCTTTAGCACAATTGATAAGAATTAGTGAAAGGTTTGAAATCAACAAAATTGTAAATCTATTTGAGAGAAAGTAAAAAAATGTTAAAAAAAGTACGTCTTACCATTTCCAGCCACAGCATCAAAGCAATACAGACTGGGTGCCTTTGAACAGTCATTTTCTAGCTTTAGTGTTGTTATAGCTATTTCTCTGTACAAAATATAAAGGGACTTAGTAAAAATGCATCAATAAAATATAGTATGCTTGACTGTCTTCTGAAATACTAGGCAAATATGCTATTGGTTTATCCTTCACACTTGTATGCTACTAATTTTGTTTTTCAGATTACAGTCAAAAATATATATATAATTCATGTACTTTTTCATGGTATTTTTTTACTTCTAATCTTGCTTTCAAATTAGACATGTCATCCATATGGGCTGAATGGCTTTTCATTTTGGACACAATATTCCTCATGATATAAACCCTTAACCAAACACCAAATTTTTGACTGTCCCAAATTGAAAGATTTACCGAGTAGCAGACAAATTTCAAAATGTGAAGAAATTGAAAAATAATCTTTTGATAGGGCAGAAAACATTTTTGGAAAAGGAGCAATTTCTCCTTTTCAAACAATTTTTTCCAAAGTCGTCAGCAACTTACTGGTCAAATGTCATTATTATTTGGTTAAGGGTTAAAAAAGAATTGGTAGAATGAATTTTGATGAACTTGTTCTCTAAAAAGTAGCGTCTTATATCTTTCTAACATTATCTTTCATCCATTGTCTGAGCAGTATTGTAGTCATAGACTTTGCATAATTATAATGAGCTATTTTTCCTTTTCCTACAATTTTTTCTGCCCCTTCAAAATCTTTTTTCCAATTACCTCACATTTTGAAAGGTCGTCTGCAAACTCTTTCAATTTGGGACAGTATGTAAAATAAACTTATATACCACCAAAGAATGACATCAATTGCCGTTAAACAATAAAAAAAAATGCTTAATAGGTTTTCCCATTCAAGTGTGAGAGCGCAGAAAAAAATTTCAGGAGCAAAAAATCGTCAACTAACGTAAATTAAACCATTCTTACAAAGTTAATATGTGGAATAAGGACATGTTAAGTGCATAGATTGATTAAAAAAGGATTAATTCACAACTGTGAGTAAATAATTTGATAGTTTTAAATAATACTGGAAATAGGGGTCTTCAAACATTGTGTAACGTTCGTTGAACGTTTATGCAATTAAGGAACCTTATGCAATGTTTGAGAGAACATGCAGGTAATATATATAGACAACACAACCGCTCAGTGTATGACAGTGTTTTTCACTGATCGGATGTGTTTGTGTCTTTGAGAGGTTCATTTGCTCAGTTCGTTACAATTGCGACAAATTTTTGGTCGCATCTGTCCTCCATTAAATGAATCATTCGAAAATTTGATGTGACGGGAGATATTGCCCAAGACAAAAATTTCTCAATATTTTCCGATCGAGTCAAATTAGTTTAACTAACTCCAGTAACTGATAATTTGTGCACAATTCAAACCAAATGATGGTTTTTAATCTATCGTCCAATCGGCAAGCAATAAGTCAATGGCCAATCAAAAGCAACAATTGATTCTCTGACACTAATGTGGGATATACACATTGACGGGGACCCCTGGCTAAGTACGGTATATGAGGTTAAAACTCTTTAGTAAGCACTTTTTTAAGTAATTATTTTGCCCACAATTTTCAAAAGTGATTAAACTATTTATGTCGTGAAAATCCAGTGCCCCTATAAAAATTTCAAACTGATATCAACAAAAGTGTTGAAATTGATAAATCTACACTTTGCTACATACAGTCAACTCGACAGTTTCGGATCATCAACAGTTCCGGATCATCTTATGTTTGTTGTCAAATTTTTATGAATGCGAAGAAACTCTGGCCTTAAAAACTTCACAGTCATTTAGCATATTCATTTAGCTCTTGACAAAACCAAGATGACATTTCCACTTCTGGTAAAGCGATCACAATCAATTTGTAATGGTTAATTAAGACCGGGACAAGTCACCAGAAGTTGACCTAATTTCACGGATATTTTTTTTCGGCGATTTAGACGCCCATTTAAAAAGATAATGTGCACTAAACATTGACATCATTTGTAAGAAGAATTATAATAGAATGTATTTATGCAAAATGTTCACGCTAAAACGGGTCTGGGATTGTATAATTGCATGATGAATAAAGGCAGGTGAATTCGACAGTTTCGGATCACCTCTTTGATTTATAGGGGTCGTCTCAACATTACTTCCGGTCATTCTTGTACGCTCTTAATAGTAAAAAGTAAAATAATTCTTTAAAGGGAAATCGCACAAGGCATGTGTTGGATGAAAATAAAGTATTAATTGATGATATTATCTTCTGTTCTTATTGTCTCTTTGTGAAGTTGACCCTTTTTACGATAAATGATATGACAATTAACGTGATTCGGAACTGTTACATTTGATCCAAAACTGTCACGATGTCCCCGTTATGATTTCTTCAAAAACTGAAAAATGGAAAATAAAAGCGGTAAATCATTGGTATGAATAGACAGAGGAAGAATTTTTGGTTAAATTCATATGTTGATTTCTACAGTCAATTGGTTAATACAAGAAAAAACGATCTTTTATCTATTAGTGATTCGGAACTGTCGAGTTGACTATGTAGACAAAACGACTAGTGGACGAAACGACCAATAGACGAAACGACCGTCACACGTTCATTAAGTGTTAGATCTTAAATGAATAGTTCCAGTTCTATCGGGATTGCCTTGCCAACGTTTTTCAATTAGGCCAATATTTATGTAATGTTTTTCTTCCAAAGCGAAGATTTCCTCAAAAATCGATAAACGCACATTTTGGAGAACGAGATCGCACATTGCTTATCCTGAGAACGATTTTTATGACAACGCGGCAACATTGGGACGTTAAACATGCTTAAATTACCTGTAAAATTCTTGTTTATTACCCAACATTTTACTGTTAAGGTTAACATTTGTGATGCCCGACTCTGAATAGTTTTCTTTCTGTTCATTTCCCATTCTTAATGATCGTTGTTTATTGAGTACGTTTATCAAAGTCGTGCTGGTTCCTTGAGCTCTTTCCCTTACTCTATACGACGCGAAAAAGCAGGGTACATTATTTGACTGCTGATTACTTCCGGGTCAAAGTTCCTGCATGTTTGTAAAATAAATAATAACTCTGAAAACATCCGAAATACGAACCAAGATATGTCTTCCAAAGACAGGTTGATAACATTTGCTTACAAGAAGACAAAAAATGGTCACCCTGACAAAAGTTATACAGAAAAAGGTTTGCCAAACTTAATCACACATTAGTTAGATGAAACTGATTTAGTCAAATAAATGAACAGAAGAGGCAAATTTGCTTGGTCAGCATCCTCCTACCTCTGTGTTAGGCAGGGCTCATGCTGTCGGTCGCTTGGCGTATGTTTTTTTCGTTCAACTTTACCATATTTTCACCTGTCCTGACATTACAGACAGTAATATCTTTTGACACACTTAACAGTATCTCTGAAAACCTCAAATTAATCCGCTAATTGTTATCCGTGTCAAACAATGCCTGAGGCGTGTATTAATCGGGTCTTTATATTATGTGTAAAAAACTCGACACACTTGATTGGTAGACTCGATGCGGTTGTTCCACAAAACTGATTACTATTTACCGCATTCCGTCCAGTGTTTTATGATGTATGGTAGAATGCGAGAATTCAAAGAGGGTTAATTTGTAAAGTATTTTGATATTGACAGTTCGCTTCCTTCGTTGATGCAACGGTACTATTCAAATTGCGATCCTCTATTATTAATCATTCAATTCATCATACCAGAGTCTTGACGAGAGTAAAAACAAATAGACCTAAGATCATGTTTAGTTTCCATTTATCTATCAGACTTTTCTAAAATAAATAACAAAACGGAGAATTCAGAAATGTATAGTCTTCGATATGATTTGATGTTATCTGAGATAAAAGATTCATTTTGATTTTGTCACTCAAAGCGTAGCCTTTAGTTATACCATCTTTGGTTTAAATTTGTTCGGAAGGGGAAGGGGAATGTCTTGTTTTTTTTTGTTTTTTTTTAACATAATATTTTTATTGGCATTACACATTACATATTTATGACATTACAATTTTAATAAAAATGGTGAAACATAACAAACAGAAATAATTTACCAAGAGGATTTAACACATATGTACATATAACATGAAAGTGTTTAAAATAAAGAAATTTTAATTGGTGCCATTTGCTCAGAATTTGGCTCCTACTTCTTTAATTTGGCTCCTATTTTTGTCATTTGGCGAATGTGCTGGCGCAGACTTTTTTCCAGCCAGGGTGAGCCTTGGTTAGGTAGGGCTTGTAAGGGGACCAGAGTACCCTGGTACGAGCCACTATCCAGGTAGCAAATCAGGACCCGTAAGCCTATGTTAAATTTACCTGCGAGCCGATAATCCCAAACTTGCAATCAATTATCCCCAAAACAATTTCTCAACATGTGTACAAATATGTCACACGCAATATCAGCTATATTTGCTCCAGCTTGAAGGTTGCTCGTCAGTTATCGAAACTATCTGATTTTTTCTGATCATCGCACTACATTTGTTAAGTCAAACTAATATGACGCGATCAGAAAATAGAGATATTATTTTATAGGCAATATCTCCAGTCACATCAAACTTTTGAAAGATTCATTTAATGGAGGACAAATGCGACACATGTGATTATTTTCTCTTTAAGGTACCAACCCCCTTCCCTCAACAAGTAAATCCCAGTTTGACACAGATATGGAACTGCTCAGGGACTTTGACCTTCATTTGGAGTTTGGACCTGCAACAGGTAAGAGAAAAACTGAAATGAAACATTTATGTTACAAGTTAACCCTTTATAGCTTTACCTCCTGCGAGGACATTTTATTTTACATGAAGCAGTCAACTTTAGAAAAACATGTGAAAATTTTTTCAGTTCTGCTGTTGTGATATGTGAATAGATTGCAAAAGCATTGTAGCAAAAGGAGAAATTGCTTGTGACAAGCAATTTCTCTTTTTGAAACAATGCTTTTTTGAAAGTCATCTGCTGCAATACGCTAAAAATATTCATATTGAACAATCTCTTTTTCTATCGCAATAGTCCCTTGCAAATACCACAAAGAGCATGTTAATACTTAAATCTTTTAATGCTTTATCTTATGTTGTTAGGTAGAAGGAAATTGGAAGGAGGTGAAACATTCAATGGATATATTCTCTAACAACTCGAAACAGAAGGAAAGTGATATTTTTGTAACGTTCGTTGAACGTTTATGCAAATAGAAACCTTATGCTTTGTTTGAGAGAACATGCTGGTATATATAGACAACACAACTGCTCAGTGAACGACAGTGTTTTTCACTGATCGGATGTGTTTGTCTCTTTGAGAGGTTCATTTGCTCGGTTCGTTACATTTTAAACACAACATTTGGATAGTATTAGAAAAGTTTGCTCGATGTCTATCTGGATTTAGGTGATGTAGGTATCTTTTATTGTGGAAATTGAGATTTGATACTTTTTGCCAAGATATTTGATGCCAAAAAAGAAATTATGAAACTTTGAAAATACAAGAATAACTTATCACATGTAATATTGCTCTTTTTCAGAAAAGCTTTTGGTATAAAAATGTCTATGTTGTTGTTCGTTGGTAATCACTAAGCCATACTTGCGCTCATTTACACTTACGTTGTAAAAGTTTCTAGAATAATTGAAAATTAACTTGAAAGTACTTTAAATTCCCTTTAACAGAGGAATTGAGACTGTAACACATTCACATGATGTTTTTAAATGAGTGAATACTACAAGGTTCGTTTACAATGAGCAATTAAACAAGGTCAGCCAAGAAATGTTTGGAACCAATAAAACCGAAAAAATACTCCATTTTGAATGTACATGTTGTTGATATTAGATAAATGACAGCATTTTTATGTGTTTCACGTGATTTTTTTAACCAGGTGATAGCCACTTAATGCGAGCATCTATTTTAGATGTTACTCGGATGTAAATGATGAAGTTTAAATTGGGGGGGCACCAAATTTGTGAAAATAGCACTTTGAAAAACAGATAATAAAGAGTGCAGGCGTTTTATTGTCATGTCCTTTGGTTTTTCGCTATGTTTCAACATATTTATCATAATTTATAACTCATATTACTCAGTTTTATAGTTTTTCTGAGCGCTAGTACGCTTTTAAGTGGTCTGGGCTTGTGTCTACCAGGTAATCCTTCATTTGGTGAATCGGTGTACCACATGGAGGATTAACCCATTACCAAACAATAACGACATTTGACCACTTTGTTGCAGACAACTCAGGAAAACATTGTGGGTAAAAGGAGACATTGCTTGTGACAAGCAATTTTTCCTTTTCCAACAATGTTTTCTACCTTATCAGAAGATTATTTTCCAATTTCATCACATTTTGAAATGCTGTCTGCAAACTCTTTCAATTTGGGACAGTCGAAACTTTGGGACAGTCGAAACTTTGGCGTTTGGTAAAGGGTAAAGTCCAGATTTATCTTGCAGGTATTACTAGACTAGAGAGATGGAGGAGAGCAGACAAACATGGCCTTAATCCATCCATGGAGATAAAAGATTTGATCTCAGAACACAGCAATGATGAAAGATATACACAAAGGTATACTTTTTATGTGATTCTCTAAACTTATTTGCAATATTACAACTTGACATAATTGGAACCAAAAATTGGCAAATATACACAAAGTGTCCAAAGAAAAAGTGTATTAGTAATACTGATTTATAACTGTTGTGACAAATTGATGTAAAAAATGCGCAAAAAGTTTTCCATTTTGTCACAGGAATTCTTTAATTACAAAACTAAGCATAGTAATGTTATCATAACATCCTTAACCCTTTCCCAAACGCCAAATTTGTGTCTGTCCCAAATTGAAATAGTTTGCAGGCGGCATTTCAAATTGTGATGAAATTGGAAAATAATTGGAAAATAATTTTCTGATAGGGCAAAAGACATTGTGGGAAAAGGAAAAATTGCTTGTTATGAGCAATATCTCCTTTTCCCACAATGTTTTCCAGAGTCGTCTTCAAAAATGTGGTTAAATATCGTTATTGTTTAATAATGGGTTAACCGACATAAAGGTAAACATTAATGAAGAAATTATGGAAGGTGTGTGAGCATTGTTCTGTCAAGTGAACCAACATAAAGTGATAGGTTACTGAAGAAATATTTGAATATGTCCTTGGTTCAAGCTTTTTCAGGCATTATGCGGGGTTTAAAGTAAATGTGAATTAGAGGCTTTGAAATCTTAAGTACAGTATTTTAGTGGTAAGAGTACAAAACTATTAATCACAGCCTATCTGCAGGAGAACAGAAACTAGGCTTCAGGTAGATATGAATTTTCATAAAAGGAACTGTTGTGGGTGACTAAGAAACTGTTGTGGGTGACTAAGGGAATGTTGATTGTTGACTTTTTTCAAACAGCTTGACACAGCCTTCAACCCTTTACCAAATGCCAATTTTTTTACTGTCCCAAGTTGAAATAGTTTGCAAACAACATTTCAAAATGTGATGAAATTGGAAATTAGTCTTCTGATTGGGCAAAAACATTGTGGGAACAGGAGAAATTGCTCGTCAAGAGCAATTTCTCCTTTTCCAACAATGCTTTTTTTTCAGAGTCATCTGCAACAAAGTGGTTAAATGTTGTTTATGTTTGGTAAAGGGTAAAAAGCTCAATAAGTCTAAAAAATTGTAGATGTAGCGGTATTTATCAAAACCATATAAAACAAGCCATTTATCTATGTTGATTTGATTTGGTTTTCAGTATTTGGAATGCCTACAAGAATGTGACGTGATGCCCAAGATAAATATCATGAAAAAGGTGAATGGTAGCTACAGAACAGCAGTTAAATCACAGTCTAGAATCCTAAATGGGCCGTAGTTTATACTTTATATCATTAGAAAAATGGCATCAAGCCTCATAGGAGCCACATGTTTATATGATATATATTGTGTTATTAGAAAACAGTATGAAAACCTAAAGGAGTCAAGCTTGTATACATAAGAATACCTGCACAGATGAATAATACTCTTCTGTTTTTGAAATTCCATCTGTTCACTTCACTGATATACCATATTCATGTACTTAAACATCATATACAATATTAACTCTCACAGAAAGTGCAGGGTAATTTCTAAAAATAGACTTTTGTGACGTCTGCTTTCTAAATCCTTAAATATCTGCTTAAATTTGTTGAAAAAAGATACTCAGATTAGCAAACAGGTTAGATCACAGGCCAGCCACCAATTTATTTGGCGGCTGGCCTGGATCTTACCTGTTTGCATAAGCATGAAGTTGGATCCAGCACTTTAAGGGTTAAGATCCATTTCTAAATGTTTATGGATACACTCATTTACAAAATACTTGAACATTATATATACAAAATTAAGATCCATTTCTAAATGTTTATGGATACACTCATTTACACAATACTTGATCATTATATACATAATTAAGATTCATTTCTAAATGTTTATGGATACACTCGTTTACACAATACTTGAACATCATAACACTATTAAGATCCATTTCTAAATGTTTATGGATACACTCGTTTACACAATACTTGAACATCATATACACTATTAAGATCCATTTCTAAATGTTTATGGATACACTCATTTACACAATACTTGATCATTATATACACTATTAAGATCCATTTCTAAATGTTTATGGATACACTCGTTTACACAATACTTGAACATCATATACACTATTAAGATCCATTTCTAAATGTTTATGGATACACTCGTTTACACAATACTTGAACATCATATACACTATTAAGATCCATTTCTAAATGTTTATGGATACACTCATTTACACAATACTTGATCATTATATACAAAATTAAGATCCATTTCTAAATGTTTATGGATACACTCATTTACACAATACTTGAACATCATATACACTATTAAGATCCATTTCTAAATGTTTATAGATACACTCATTTACACAATACTTGATCATTATATACAAAATTAAGATCCATTTCTAAATGTTTATGGATACACTCATTTACACAATACTTGAACATCATATACACTATTAAGATCCATTTCTAAATGTTTATGGATACACTCATTTACCAAATACTTGAACATTATATACAAAATTAAGATCCATTTCTAAATGTTTATGGATACACTCATTTACACAATACTTGAACATTATATACATAATTAAGATTCATTTCTAAATGTTTATGGATACACTCATTTACACAATACTTGATCATTATATACAAAATTAAGATCCATTTCTAAATGTTTATGGATACACTCATTTACACAATACTTGAACATCATATACACTATTAAGATCCATTTCTAAATGTTTATGGATACACTCATTTACACAATACTTGATCATTATATACACTAATTAAGATCCATTTCTAAATGTTTATGGATACACTCATTTACACAATACTTGAACATCATATACACTATTAAGATCCATTTCTAAATGTTATGGATACACTCATTTACACAATACTTGAACATCATATACACTATTAAGATCCATTTCTAAATGTTTATGGATACACTCATTTACCAAATACTTGAACATTATATACAAAATTAAGATCCATTTCTAAATGTTTATGGATATACTCATTTACACAATACTTGATCATTATATACAAAATTAAGATCCATTTCTAAATGTTTATGGATACACTCATTTACCAAATACTTGAACATTATATACAAAATTAAGATCCATTTCTAAATGTTTATGGATACACTCATTTACACAATACTTGATCATTATATACAATACTATAAAGATCCATTTCTTAATGTTTATGGATACACTCATTTACACAATACTTGAACATTTTATACAAAATTGAGATCCATTTCTAAATGTTTATGAATACACTCATTTACACAATACTTGAACATCATATACAATACTATAAAGATCAATTTCTTAATGTTTATGGATACACTCATTTACCAAATACTTGAACATTTTATACAAAATTGAGATCCATTTCTAAATGTTTATGGATACACTCATATTTCAAAATATGTTAAGATTATTTTTACAATAGAGTCCATTTCCAAATGTTTATGGAAACACTTCCCTTTATTATCAAATGATGAATATGCATAATGCCATCCTTTTCTGATAGATTATGTTTATCCACATTCAGTCCAGGAGCAATATATCGTCGAAGGCCCTTATTTCGTGAGAGTCCTAATTCCGGTGACCTTTGTTTTTATCTCGTATCTCAAGAGTTGGTTTAACGTCACATGCCAAAATTTCAGTAAATATTACCAGATCCTGAACGCATCTTTTAACACCCAGAAAAGCTCAAAATAATACCTAGATTGCTAAAGCTCTTATAAAATGGTTTGCATTATTTGTTTTTTCATGTTTTCTAGCCACAAACAAATATTTGGGCATTTTCAGATCGTCTGCAGTGTCGGTCAACCTTTCCCCTCTAAAAGTAAACCGGAAGTATAGTTTTCTTTCGAAGGCCAACCAAAGATTTTAAAACAATTTTTAGTCCTATTCCTTACACAATTTATTCCACATTTTTTCAAATGACAAGCAAAACTTAACCTGATAGTTTACCATCTTTTACACTACTTCTGCAAATCAATTGAGGACAATGTTTGCAACCATTGGTGCTTTATGGTGTTCTGTTCCGTAGTTAACCGTTCTAAGAAGGAAGGTTTTTTTTTTCTTCAATGTTGTTATAGAGAAGAAAAACCTTAGACTTTCTAAAAGCATAAATGTGCATATGAACGGGAAATAAGTTTGATATACATGTGTGTGTGTTGTACAGTGGAAGTTAAAAGCAATAAAAAGCGTAAAACTTCCTGAAAACTCCAAAACTATCAGTATTAAATTCCTCTGCCTTATTTTGTTTGTTTTGGTAGTTTCCCATGAAAATTTGTATGGGTAGCTTCCCTTGTATGGCGTCACCGAAATTGGGTCACTTTTTCAAACAGCGACTAACTTTAACCAGGGTTTGTTTAAACTACCCTTTCTCCGTCACATTAGCATAGTTGTATTAAAAAATAGATTGGAAACGAAGGTAAGATATTGCTGTATTACGTTAGGCATAAAAAGCAAGTGCTGCATTTGTATTTAGTCTTTTTTTTAAAGAGATCAAATCCTATATCACCGGAATTTGGCCCTTCCAGGAAACATGTAACACATGGTCAACCTAATCAACAATGGAATATTTTCACTAGCGTTTATCCTATTGCAACTGATTGTTCAAATCATTTGAGATTATTTTTTTTGGCAGCTTGGCATAAAATTTAGAATGAGAAAAGTAAGAGAGTTGAAAGGCTTATCAATGCATAGGTCATATTTTTGTGTGTACTTTACCTGATAAACCTGTTACCTTCTACATATTTGTGTTATCAGTCAAAATTGAGAGCATGGGCAGACAACATTTCTGATACCAAGGGTTCAATGCAAGACTATAGTAAGTGCTTCATGTTTTTGAAGCACTTACTATAGTCTTGCATTGAACCCTGGATATGTCCTTATTAATTTAGTAGAAATGTTTGCTACAAAAGCATAAATTAGTTGTTAAAAGCAATCTCCACCTATTTTGTCCTCAAGATTTCTTAAACCATTTGCAGGTATCCAAAAAAATTGTATATAAATGCAGGAAGGGATGTAAAACATCATTTTAAACCCTTACTTGGTAATACCTCTCTTTGATCCATCAGAAACCTTTAGAAACCAATATGAAAAAGGATGAATTGCTTTTAATGAACAATTGATATTCTCTAGTGATATTTTTGTTTCATGTTACCGGTACATTTGACATCTGTGGATGCTTTGAATTTGGATTTGTGGCAAATTCTCATATGCATGAATTGGTAATCAATTAATACTTAATATAGTTATTTTACTGACAGCTTAAGACTTTAGCAACCATTTTGACAGGAGAATTGTGGAATTTGAGACCTATAAGTTAGTGAACCTACCTCTTTACAATGTCCCTTTTTGACTCAAATATTTCTGCTCAAAAGGCATGTGATTCGTGACGTGTAATTACACTTCATCATAAATTATACCCTCAGAGACCTTTGTTAAGAACAACATGTATATTGAGACATCAGTGCAAGAAGAAAGTAAATCCTTGACAAAAAAGATTTACTGAAGTTTTGCATCCAGGCCTTGATATGATTGTTTGTGGATAATTTATTATTTTTGGTTTATTGTATTTGTTATTTGTTTGTTTTATTTAAAAGAATAGTTTACATCTTTGTTTTAAGTCATTTTAAACACATTATCCTCATTAATAGAAATCCTTTTAACCGTCCATCAAGATACAGTTTGTCATAATCTTTGTCTAGAATAAAAATAAAGTGAAAACCTGTTTGATTCAGGCTTTACGTGACTTGCTTAATTTTCTGCTTCATACATTATGAATTTGTCTTTGACCTATTACCACACAATAACGACATTTGACCAGCTTGTTGCAGATGACTCTGGAAAACATTGTGTGTAAAGGAGAAATTGCTCTTAATAAGCAATTTCTTCTTTTCCCATGTTTTCTGCCCTATCAGAAGAATATTTTTCAACTTCATCACATTTTGAAATGTCATCTGCAAATTTTCAATTTGGGACAGTCGTAAATTTTCAAATTTCAATTGTCAAAATATGATGCAATTGGAAAATAATCTATTGATAGGGACAAAGCTGCAACAAAGAGGTTAAATGGCGTTATTGTTTGATAATGGGTAATGCAACTCATTATTTTAATTTCGCAAACAACATAAACAGCACATTTGATTTCAAGTCCTGGTAATGGGGGAATATTCACAGTTTTTTTTCTTATTAATTACAAAGTCCCAATATTATGTACTCAATTAACCCTTTCCCAAACAATAATTTTTCTTCTTTCCCAAATTGAAAGAGTTTGCAGACGACATTTCAAAATGTGATGAAATTGAAAAATGTTCTTCAGATAGAGCGGAAAACCTTGTGGGAAAAGGAAAAAGTCGTCTGCAACAAAGTAGTCACATGTCGTTATTGTTTGGGAAAGGGTTAAGACTCCAACAAAACCATGTGATAATATGAATAAGTGACAAAAGCAAATACTTCTGATCAAAAGTTAAATAAATATCAGTGGGAATACCATCTGATATAACTGATATTTATTAACCCTTAGAATGCTGGGTAATTTTCTTAAAATAGATTTTTGTGTCGTCTGCTTTCCAAAACCATAAAAATCTGCTTAACTTTGATTAGGAGAGATACCCAGAGTAGCAAACAGGCTAGATTTCACTTGGCGACTGGCCTGGACCAAACCTGTTTGCATAAGTTGGTTCAAGCACTATAAGGGTTAAGTACATGTATTTTACTTTTCTAGAAGTTTATCAAAGTTTTTCTTCTTTCTTAAATACTTGTTCATTTTGATATATACATGTATTTATAAATTTGATTTATGTATGTTTTTTATATGAAACCAATAAAAAATTTAATTATGAATATCTTGGCATGTTAATCATAATGATACCTGTATGACCTTACTGTTAACCTTTTATTCCATAACCATTCGACACATTTACTGTAGAGGTCTTCCGAAACCCTAGTAACAAAAGGATAACTTTCACAAATTGAGTGCTTTTCATTTTGTCACATTGGTTTTCTTCAAATCAACCTCTCTAAGACACAATCACATTCGATCAGTGAAAAACACTGATATTCACTTATCATAGAGTTGCCATTTAATATAAATCCAGGTTGTCTATGACAATGCATTAGGTTTTCGAATTTGCATAATTGTTCCACGAAAGTTACAAAACTATTTATTATTTATACTTTTGTAGTAGGGGTCTCGATTGAGGTGAGTTAAATGTGTAAGCATGCCGGATAGCTCTGTCAGTAGAGGATTCGCACGGTTTGCGGAGGTCCGACCTGGTCTGGCTGCATGTTTTTCTCACCTTGGTAACACTTTATTGCTGTCTTCTGATGCTTTCAATTTGACTACCCACAACTTAAAACGTAAGAGAACAGATTGGTTAGAGTACACAACTCGTAATTACAGAGCCCTTCTTCAAATCACAGGTGATGTTTATTTGAAATATAATGAGAGGTTGTCTCTGTTGACAAAGAAAATGTAAGTTGATCTTTTCTTGACCAAAGCTTATAAGCTTTTAACCCTTTACCAAACACCAAATTTTCGACTGCCCAACTTGAAAGAATTTGCAAATGACATTTCAAAATGTGATGAAATTGGAAAATAATCTTCTGATAGGATAGAAAACATTGTTGGAAAAGGAGAAATTGCTTGTTAAGAGCAATTTCTCCTTTTCAAACAATGTTTTTCCAGAGACGTCTGCAACAACCTGGTTAAATGTCGTTATTGTTTGGTAATGGGTTAGGTAAGGTGTCTTCCTTGATGATGAAATGGCGACTGGCCTGTGATATAACCTGTTTGCTACTTTAAGTATCTTTCCTCAACAAATTAAGCAGATATTCAAGGTTTTAAAAAGATGACGATACAAAAATCTATTTTTAGAAAATTACCAAGCATTCTAAGGGTAAATGATATCTGTTGAGGATGAATGTTAAAAAACCATTCCTGCTTGAAATGCTGTATGGAACAATTGCAAAAGTAGGAAATTACTTCGAATACATTGAATGTATTTTTTTCTTATTGTTCAAACAATCTTTTAAAGCAATGGCTATTTAAGGGCAGGAACTGATGCGTTTAACCTTGTGTGGTTTTAAAAATAATATAAACCCCAACACTAATCAGCTCATTTTTATTAATGCATTGCTTGAAAAATTTTGATTTTCAATAATTCTTTATTTAAGGGGGCGCAATGACAACAACCATAGACATTATAGACATCAATTGAATATTTATTTAATTCAACAACTAGCATTTCTACACTTCTTAAAACGAAGATGTAAACAAATAAGCACTACTTACACAATCATGTAAAAACTACTACACATTTGTACACATTTTTCTACACAAAATACTTCATTAAAAATCTGTTAAAAACGGATATTTCTATAACCTTTCAGATCTTTCTCACAGTTTCTGTGATAAAACAAGCTGTATAATCAATAAATACGTCATAAGCGAAAAGAATTAGCTTCCTTCATTATTTTAACAGTGAAAATATGATATTCTATACCATGATAATTGATGCTAACAAATGAGTAAAGGTAAATTAACCCTTGTAATGCTGAACCGACATCATGCTAATGTAAATAGGTTAGATCCAGGCCAGCCGCCAAGTAAACTGGCAGCTGGCCTGTGATCTAGCCTGTTTGCTTCTCTGAGTATCTTTCCTCAACAAGATTAAACTGATATTTAAAGTTTTGGAAAGTAAACAACACAAAAATCTATTTTAGAAGATTACCCAGCATTCTAAGGGTTAAATTCCTTCAGTGAATATTTAAGAAGTGTGCAGCACCATGAGTAGGAAGAAACAGGTACCATTTTATACCTAATTCATCCACCTTTTCTCAATAAGATAGGCTTATCCTATCTCAAAATAAAAACACCTTTCTGCCTCAGAAGGTTAAACATTGCATTGAGAAATTTCATTGTATTGAACAGTTTTTGGTTATTTTGCAAATGTTGGCCAAATATGTCTATTGATGGAGCAAGACCCATTATTTAACCCTTTACCAAATGTCAGTTCTTTTACTGTCCAAATTTGAGTTTGTCGACGGCACTTCAAAATGTGATGAAATGGGAAAATAATCTTCTGATAGTGGAGAAAATATTGTGGGAAAAGGAAAAATTGCTTGTTATGAGCAATTTCTCCTTTTCCCACAATGTTTTCTAGAGTCTTTGCAACAAAGTGGTTAAATGTTGTTATTGTTTGGTGATGGGTTAACTCCCTCTTTAGGTCTGTCAAGACTAGTAAAACCATTGCATTCCATTAATCAGTCACTACAGACTTCGAAATTAGCCAAATCCATGCTTTCAATTAAAACTTAGAGAGTCTGCATTATTCACTGTTCAGTCCTATAACGAATTAGCAAAGGTAGCTCCTACGATTGTAAGACAAAGTTGCCTCATACTTCTGATGTGTGACTACAAAAAGTGCTTGCCTTTTGTGATTGTATTATCACCTTTCTTTTCGTTCTTTTTAAACTATATACCCTATCAGAAGATTATTTTCCAATTTCATCAAATTTTGAAATGTCTTCTACAAACTCTTTCAACGGAAAAAATTTGGCGTTTGGTAAAGGGTTAAGAAACCAAATTTTGAGACTTGGATCAAAATTGTTATCTGCATTTGTTTTGAATTTATACAAATTCTTGTAGAAAAAGACATCCAGTATGCCGGCATAGAATGCTGTCTGTACAATATATTAGGCAAGAATAAAAGCCCTTGTTGCTTCCTATTGAGGTGAAAATTATTTGATTTTTGATGTCATGATCATGGTAAAATTTGGTATTCTATTTTTATTAGGGAATTGACTGCAGTCAGTCCACCTACTCCAGTGTCAATATGACTAAGAATCAAATGGCAGAAATGATAATTATCTCTAACTGTAAAAGCCCTAACCTAACAAGATGTGTAATGTACTACATTGTGTTACTTAACCCTTTACCAGACGACAAATTTTCGACTGTTCCAAATTGAAAGAGTTAGCACATGACTTTTCAAAATGAAATTGAAAAAATAACCTGATAGGACAGAAAACATTGTGGGAAAAGGGGAAGTTGCTTCTTAAGAGCCATTTCTCCTTTTGCCACAATATTTTCCAGAGTCGTCTGTTCAAACTTATCAAATGTTTGGTAATGGGTTAAAACAAACAATACAATGTATGTATATTCTTTCTTTTTCATGTACACACTAATCTACATATTTCTGTACAATATCTTATTCAGACCTATAAACACAATATATAGATATATATAATATATAATTGTGAGAAAAGTGTCACAAATCAGTGTGAGAAAAAAGTCAATATCATAATCTGAAAACATTACAAGAAACTGACAGACATATGACTAGAAGAAGTTCTGTAGATACAAAAGAGAGTGATGACTGATATATTTACTTTCTCATGAATTCAACAGTTTTTGATCTGTAAGGCAACAAATATTTGGTTAAGACTGCTTTTGAACTTACGTGACAAAAGACAAAATTGCTTATCATGAGCAACGTAACAGGCAATTTTTCCTTTCCCCGCAATGATTTCTGCCCTAGCAGAAGGTTATATTTCAATTTCATCAAATTTTTAAATTTCGTCTGCAAACTCGTAACGAGCAATTTTTCCTTTTCCCACAACGTTTCCTGCCCTATCAGGTCATTTTACGATTTCATCACATTTTGAGATGTCGTCTTTCAATTTGAGATAGTCAACAATTTGGCGTTTGTTCAAGGGTTAATACAGAGCGCAAGCCATGTAGAAAGCTTCTGATAACAGATCTCTACATAACTTGCATCCTCTGCTGAATCTGTAGCTGCCTTTATACTCATAAACTCAGTCTATTTCAAATAGATTACAGTAGCTGTTTAAATCAAGCTTAGTTGTAGTGGCAGGGCTTTGTTGCGTTTTATAACAGGGACCCATACAAGGCACCTTCCCAATGGGAAATTTCTTTGAAATCATGCAGTATTCCCAAACACTCAAAGTCATACCAGCTTTTAAGCTTCCCAATTCATCAATTTCAGCAATAATATTTCCCAAATTCAACAGGCTTGGGCCTCTTCCCAATTCAAGGAAAAAAAGGCCCTGAGTGGTAAAAACAGACAGTGTTTCAGTAGTCAGATCTTGAGCAGTCAAAAAGAGATTCTATAACAATTGCAATATAAACTGTTGCTGCTCATTCTACAGCAAGAAGATCAAATTTAATTGAATAAACAATATTTCAGATATTTGTTATAATTGATGGAAAAAATTCCAACAACTTAACAGCCTTTTAAGGTTGAGGTAAGGGTTTCTGTCAAACTGATGACCTTCAAAATATAAGTCAGAAAACTCATGGTAACCTGAATCTAACTGTGTTAGGATTCATATTCACTAAAGACAGGTTCTTAGTGATTTAAAATCGAGTACTCTAACCATTTGACTGTAAACTCTGAATAAAATGAAGTCTATCATCAATACTGGTGGCAAGAATTAGCATAAGCGATCTATAATAACGTTTCCATCTTTGTCCTTGACACGCAGGCGTCCATTTGAGTATCGGGTTTCTTGACGACCGTCCGGGTATACAGTTTTAGCAGTCCCATCAGGATACTCTCTCTTCTGTGAAAAAATGAAACAATCTATTTGTTAACTCTTATAGTGCTGGAACCAACTTCATGCTTATGCAAACAGAATAGATCCAAGTATATTGGCGGCTGGCCTGTAATCTAAACAGTTGGCTACTCTGTGTATCATTCCTAAACAAAATTAAGCAGATAATTAAGGTTTTGGAAAGCAGATGACAAAAAATCTATTTAGTGAAAATTACCCAGTATTCTAAGGGTTAACCATTTCCTAAATAGAAACCAATTTAAACACTTTACAGAGTGTGACAGATTAAAACTTTGGCAAAAACTCACTTCTGCATACATTTCTTGAAACCATAGAACATGGAGCATACCTCTTTGATTAATTCTAAGCCAATTGTCTGTCTTTTTCAATTGTGGACAGTAGAAAGGACAAAGAGAGGTAGGAATAGCCATGCACAAAGATTTGCTGCATATTCTTTTGTAGCGAAATTAAAGACAACCTATGAAGTTGTTAAATTGTTCAAAGGTAAAAGAATTTTATGACCATTAAATCATTATCTGTCATGATTATTGAGACTGATCTAAATTAAGAGATTGATCAGATAAATTTGAAATAAACTCTTACCAAACACCAAATTTTCAACTGTCCCAAATTGAAAGAGATTGCAGACAACAATTCACAATGTGATGAAATTGAAAAAGAATCTTCTGATAGGACAGATAACATTGTGGGAAACAAACAATTTCTCCTTTTCCCACAATGTTTTCTGTCCTACCAGAAGACATTCTTTTTCAATTTCATCACATTTTGAAATGTCGTCTGGAAACTCTTCCAATTTGGGACAGTCGGAAATTTGGGGTTTGGTAAAGGGTTAAGGTGAGGTACATGTATTATGAAGTAAAGGGTTGAGACAAATGTTCTACCTTGTAATCCTGTGTGTGTATTTCTCTCTGTCCATTTGGAAACTCCATGACTTTGTCCCCATTTTTCTCAAGTCGTATAATAGTCCCATCTTGAAATATACTTTCTTCAGACCCATTTGGAAAGATATACTTGACTGTTTGGTCTGGAAAGGTAATCTCCCTTGTTCCATCGGCATATAACTTCTCCGTTTGATTACTGAAAGGAAAGGATATTTTCTATTTGTTTGAGATATGAATAGGACATAAATCATTTTCCCTTGTATGAAATGAAGTAATACCAGGTGGTAAAGGTAATGGTTATTTATGTATATGGATCACACATAATTGAAGTATGTTAGGTAAGTTTTTTACTTTTTTACTACTTACATGAAATATCCAAGGAGGGTTTTCTATTATCCCCTTGATTAATACTAATTTTGGGAACTTTTGACCCTTTTATATGAAATAGTGAATGGAAAATAATAACCTTTAGGGGTATTGTCCAGCAATTGGTGTCATTAAACTTAATAAGTTTGAGCTCAAACATAACCCCTGTCTAAGGGATTTACCAAATTAGGTGTAGAAATTTACATTTGGTGTTTGTGTTTGAATTAGAAATGGTTACAGGGGAAAGAAGGAATATATTGAAAGTACTCACACCTACGTGCACAAAATAGCTGAAAACTTTGCTTTACATGGAAAAAGATGTGTATGTTTATAACTACAACATGGCATGAAAGGGAAGTTCTCTAATTATGTTTCCATTTAATCAAGTTTATTGAAACACATTGAAAAAAATATAAAAGTGGATAAGGCATATATATTGATCACCATATAGTTTAAACCTATTTTTGTTTTTACATCGATTGTGAAACAAGTTCTTACAACTTAGATTAATCACTCTCGATTCTGCTTCCTGGATACACAATCAGTACTCATGCAAATGGTGGATTAATGAAAGGTCACAAGGCGGAACCTGATACTCACGGGATTTGAACCCATGACCCTTATGTCCCAGGGCCAACCCTCTACCCCTGGACCACTGTCCTCCACACAAATGTTCATAAATCATGTATAGAGAGTAAAGTGGTCACTTACTTAGGAAACTGTAGAATTTCTAAACCATCTGGATAACTTGACACTGTGGTCTGTGCCTCTGCATAGTAGTAAATCTGAAAACAACAACAACAGCAAAACATATGGTTGGGTAATTACCAGTGCAAATACATGTAAGAAACAACAGGTGAAGGGGTAGCTACTTGCAAATTAGTTCACCAAATCCACCATCTTGGCTTTTGTGACAAGTAAAAGATAAAAGCAAAAGCAGGTCTACAAAAAAAGGTAAGAAAAAACGAAGTGTACACATTTCCTTTAGGACACTGCTGTTAGGAAGGAATAAATAAATCTCTCCAAAGGAGCAATTAATTCTTTTGTCACAATGGTTATACCCATTACCAAACAATAATGACATTTGACTATTTTGTTGCAGAAGACTCCGGAAAACATTGTGGGAAAAGGAGAAATTGCTCGTAACAAGCAATTTTTCCTTTTTCCACAATAGCCTACAAACTTTCTGCCCTATCAGAAGATTATTTTCCAATTTCAAAATATCATCTGCAAACTCTTTCAATTTGGGACAGTTGAAAATTTGACGTTTGGTAAAGGGTTAGACAAATATACATACTTGGAAAGCAACGGACAACATATATATGCCCTTGTAGTGAGTGATTGAACATGAAGAAATTAAGCACCAAATCATTAAAGGCACACAAAAGGATATGAGTACAAATAAAAAACTGAAAAAAAAATATGGTGTTCTTGTATTCTGTTCATAAAAGTCATGAAAATTAGTTTATGAATGCGGCGAGACCCTTTTAATAAACTCCTTTAACATAAGTTATTTTGTGCTTGAAGTATAGTTGTCTCCCATTCAGTCATGTTTATCAACAATCTGTTTGTTAGAATAACGAAATCTGATTGGTCAGTTCAAAATTTGTGTATCACATGGCCATGCCAAGGTGAAGAGTCAGGTAATCTGAATTATTGAACTGGCTAATCTGGGTTATTTCACGTTAACTTTCACATTTGAGTAGAGCTGATGTGCTTTTTTGGTGATAACTATTTGAATCTGACCAGTTTACCAAATAATATAGTTTGATATAGCATTTATCTCCTTTCATGAGCCTTAAACCAAGCTAATTGTAGTACACTTACAACTCTCTGGTCAGGCATAATCTGTTTCATGTCCCCATTGAAGAAGGACACAACAATAGACTGGCCATCTGCAGATATCTCTTTTCTTGTCCCATTCGAGAACAGAATTTCCCTGGCACCATTCTTGTAGATCCTTTCAACCTGTCATAGAAACCAGGATTAACCAATTATAGTTTCAAGATTAGTTTATTTGTAAATAAAGGCCACTGGCCCACAATACAACAAATATACATAGTACATAATAATAATAATAAAAATAATAATAAAAATAATAGTTATAATAATAAAGACTTTATCTAAAGAGGAAACCTATGACAATTTAAACTGATAATCTTCAATAAGACCCTCAAGAGAATTTAACTAAAGTGTCCCAGACCATAAATACATCAATAACAACTATATCATAATTTGTCTAATGTTAGAAGAACAAATAACAGCAACCCTATCTAAAAAGATTGAGAGAAACTCATTTCAATGATTATACTGTAATACATTCGAGTTTGCAGACGACATTTCAAAATGTGATGAAATTGGACAATAATCTTCTGATAGGGCTAAAAACAATGTGGGAAAAGGAAAAATTGCTCGTCACGAGCAATTTCTCCTTTTCCCACAATGTTTTCTTAAGTCGTCTGCAACAAAGTGGTCAAATGTCGTTATTGTTTGGGAAAGGGTTAACTATTGTTGTTTTATCATCACATAAATACTTAAACAGTTATCTCGCTTTTGTTTACATGTTTACATGGGTTTTACATCACATCAACATTATTTCAGCCATGCCAAACTCATAACAATGGTATTTCAGCTTTATTGTGATTCCTGATTTATTGTTAAAGGAGAAAGAACTCAACTCAATAGGCATTGAGAATTGGCATTCCTCAAGGATCATAAAGCAAGGATAACTTACTTTATGCAAAAATAACTTTCATCTGCTAAACCTTTACCAAACGCCAAATTTTGGACAGTCCCAAATTGAAAGAGTTTGCAGAAAACACTTCAAAGTGTGGTGAAATTAGAAAATAATCTTCTGATAGGGTAGAAAACATTGTGGGAAAAGGAAAAATTGCCTGTCAAGAGCAATTTCTTCCTTTCCCAAAATGTTTTCCAGAGTCGTCTGCAGCCAAGTATTAAAATGTTGTAATTGTTTGGAAATTGGTTAAGTAAGTTAGTAAGGTTGTTGGAAAGTGAGAAAAAGACATGCTTGATTCTTTCTAAAAGTCCTGATACCATAATAACAAGTTTTTTTTTATCGTATCCATGGCAAAATGGATAAGTCATACCATTCATCTTATTGTGGTACTAGTTTAGAGCCATAAAGAATAAATAAATAGGTTCAAGTTCAGATTTAAGTTTCTCCCACATAGGATATTTTTAATAAGGTCACCGATCGGCTTCCAAATGAGAGCTCTGTTGGATCCAATTAAAAAGACAACTGTATTACCTCTAACAAAATTAATGGCTTTTCTGTTAGTAAATATGCATTTTTGTCTAACACCATTCTTCATAATACCTTAAGGATACTTTTCCTTCTAGAAGTCAATCATTGACACATACATTTTCAAAGCATAAATATCATTATATCTTATCTACTCAAGTCCAATATATGACATGGAGAGTTCAGTGCAAAACTATAAAAAGTGCTTAACTTTTGTGAAGGACTTGCTTAAGTCTTGCACTGAACTTAACATAAACTAATGTTCTATATAATCCTTAATAATAGTCGGTAAACATTGCCAACTCCAACATCATCAAAAGAGCTTACAGGGCGATTTCCTTGTCCTTCACATTCTGGGAAATCATCAGGTGCAGTCAGTAGATCCTTCGGTAATAATCAGCATCTACCGAGATATGTTGACATTTGCCAATCTTTATTAAGGGTGATAAGAGGAAATATTCACATCAATTATGAACAATTCTAACACCATACCTTGCCATCACTGTGCTGTGATTCCTCGAAAGAGGAATCATTACCCTTATCAATGACAGATCGATCGACCCCCATCTTAGTGGCTAATTTACGTGGCAAGTTGGTGGACATATGGACCGAAGTATCACCTTCTGCTTCCGAATACATGCTCACACTGAAATAAACACACATACATTTAGTTATTAATTTTTGGAGTAAGAAACGTTTGATTTGAGGAGGCCAATGAAGTAAACACCCAACAAAATTAGTTTTTACTTATTAACACCTATCATTTTTTTTCTTTATTGAGCGTACCAAAAAATAATAAAATCATTTGAAGCAGACAAATTGGCTTGCAGCCAGCTCTTAATGACAACCCTGAGTTATTCAAGTGAATACAGACATTAAATGACCATCTTAAAGATAACAAACAAACAGGAGATTTCTACATGACTCAGGTCTTGTTCTTAGATGTGACCAGATTTTACAGCCTTTCATATTATATTTATTCCTGTCCTTGATATATGGGATTGTATGGTGTTTAACACCGAGTTAACAATTTAACAGTTATGTTACAGCTTTCCTGGATTTACCAGTGCTAGACTAGGGCTCTGAAGTGACTTTCCAAAGGCCACTCCAAAGGAACCAGAGGTATGGGTGGGTCTTGAACCCGACTCCAAGTTTTAAGTCTGCCAAGTTAACCATTGTACTGCGCAGGATCCACCCTGTCAATGGGATATGGGAATGACAGCATAAATAAAAGTATGAAAGATAACATTGTCATTTTGGTAATGATTACAAGGAAATCAACATGATAAAAGAAGTAATTACATATTTCTGAGAAATATCTTTCCCTCGACCTTTATTTAGTCTAATGCAGATTTCTGAAGACAGAAAAGGATGACAGTAGATGTACTTACTCCTGATGCTTGGCAAAGTTAGCAGTTCTAGGAACATCCTCATTAAATGAGTTGCGTAGAATGTTTTTATCACTCGATGCCTTTCCTGAAAGGTTATTCAACTTGGTCGGAGGTTTTGCATTGGCTTTGTTTTGTCCAGGTGCTGAAGCTCCGGATTTTTGAACAGGTCTTTTAGACTGGATCACAGTTTTCACATTAGTCTGGTTACTAGTTTTTGTAGACTGGTTTACAGTGCTGTTTTTGGTTTGCTGAGTGGAATGGTTTCCAGCTGGGCCCAGTCTAGACCCTGGGGGGAACGAGGAATGAACATTGACCTTTGGCTGACCCTGTGAAGGCTTTAAACTCATGTTGGACTTCAAGCTAGAGGCCATGGACAACTCTGAAAAAACAAATTAACTCATTACCACTTGATGACAACTGCTGAGGTAAGAAAACGTAGATAAATCAATTCATTTCCATACAGTAAATTTATCACTGAATCCGTATCAAAATAGTCTTATTAGCATAAGTGTAACAAATATAAGAATATCTCAATGATTTATTATATATAAATAACTAATAATTATGTTATCTACCCAGAAAGCCTTTAAAGAAACTATTCCTACCATTGATTCAGATCTTTTATACTCAAAATCTGAAAACACTCAAATTAAGTACAAGAGGTGGTAGGAGATTAATTGCTTTTCTATGTATGGTGTTTAACGCCATATCAACAATTTTTCAGTTATCTAACGACCTTTCTTGACAATCCACCAGTACTGGGCTAAGGCATTGAATTGGCTTGCCAAAGGTCGTTCTTACAAAACAAGAGAGGTCAGTTGGGCTCGAACCCTGGACCCATGATTTCCAAGTCTGACAACTTAACCAATGAGCCATGTAGGACCCTATGAGATAAACCCTTTACCATACACCGACTTTTTGACAGTCAAAAATTTAAAGAGTTTGCAGACAACATTCCAAAATGTGATGAAATTGAAAAATACTCTTCTGATAGGGCAGGAAACATTGAGGGATAATGAGAAATTGCTCTTAACAAGCAATTTCCATGTGTTTTCCAGAGTTGTCTGCACAAAAACTGGTCAAATGATGTTATTGTTTGGTAATGGGTTAAATAAGACACAAGTTTGATAAAAAGGGTAAAGGTTTGTTTATTATAGTGTCACCCCTATTGAAAGGACCAGCCAGTAAAAGCTCATGAGACACTTTTCACTGATTATACCAAGTATCTCCCAACCTCATTAAATCATTAAACTATCTGGCGGCTCACGATTCGGCCCTTTTGGAACAAGTCCCACGAGAAACATCCTCCGGACAAACGCCTTCCGTGAGGCTCGAACCTTCGACCTCCCCGTCCTGAGGCAGGGGCCTTAACCACTAGGCCATTGTGACGGATTAAGGATACAACACAAAGGAGTAAGGCCAAAACTGGTCAAATGTCGTTATTGTTTGGTAATGGGTGAAATAAGACCCAAGTTTGATATAACAATGAGGAGTAAGGCCTCACCATTAAGTTGGTCCTGTAAATGCTGGATATGACCGTTAGTCAAGGGGTCATCGGGATCATCCCCTGTTGGTGTACTACTTCGTATCTGACCAGCAGATTTACCTTTATTCTGAAATATATATATATATATTAAGGTAACTTGTTATCATCTACAGATCGATGAATTATTAGATATATCCCTGGAACTTTAAATCATTGCATGTTGATATTTCCAAAACCATATGCATTGAATTCTGACTCTTATTTAGCAGGCAAACAATTCGGCAGCCTCAATCAGTATGTACACATATCAAGGTACATTTTTATAAATGCCAACAACTTTTGATTTTGATAAATGATTAAAAAATCATATGTTAAACTCGAAAAAATACAGTTTTGGAATGTCAGTTTATAAAAAAAAAACACATCCTTTTTGTTTTAGTAAGATTATAAACAAAATATGTAAGAAAACAAATGATAAAAAGATCGAATTATCCTTACTAAAACCCCCTTCTTGCAATAGAGTGTATAGATAGATTTATCTGACTCCGGGTGTCAAGATACAAAGGCTCATTGGCAGAAAAAGTCCCGATAAAAAACCTTTATTCTTTGGAAAATTGTTTGCATCTTCTCGAACGATGAATTATTTTTACTTCATTTTTGACATGGCATCAACAATAGTTCAATTATAATGCAATGATAGTACAAAAGCAATGGAAGAAAACCATGAATTCAACTGCCTGGGCTATGCAGGGCAGAACATATCTGTTATATGAGGAAATGGTTTGTTACAGCAATTCACAAATCAAAGACTTACTTTCTCTTTTTGCATCCACTCCAGCCGTTTCTTCTCAAGGAGTTTGATTTCCTCCTTCAATTCCTCGTTTTCTTGTTCTAGCTGATCAATCTTCCCACGTAACCGAGCGTTGTTTGACGTCCATCTTGACTCCTTCTTCTTCATCTCCTCTTGAAGCTCTTCTATCTGTAGAGAGAACAAAAGAATTGCGGAATGTTGTATGGTATCCTAAAGCTCTTCTATCTGTAGAGAGAACAAAAGAATTGCGGAATGTTGTATGGTATCCTAAAGCTCTTCTATCTGTAGAGAGAACAAAAGAATTGCGGAATGTTGTATGGTATCCTAAAGCTCTTCTATCTGTAGAGAGAACAAAAGAATTGCGGAATGTTGTATGGTATCCTAAAGCTCTTCTATCTGTAGAGAGAACAAAAGAATTGCGGAATGTTGTATGGTATCCTAAAGCTCTTCTATCTGTAGAGAGAACAAAAGAATTGCGGAATGTTGTATGGTATCCTAAAGCTCTTCTATCTGTAGAGAGAACAAAAGAATTGCGGAATGTTGTATGGTATCCTAAAGCTCTTCTATCTGTAGAGAGAACAAAAGAATTGCGGAATGTTGTATGGTATCCTAAAGCTCTTCTATCTGTAGAGAGAACAAAAGAATTGCGGAATGTTGTATGGTATCCTAAAGCTCTTCTATCTGGAGAGAACAAAAGAATTGCGGAATGTTGTATGGTATCCTAAAGCTCTTCTATCTGTAGAGAGAACAAAAGAATTGCGGAATGTTGTATGGTATCCTAAAGCTCTTCTATCTGTAGAGAGAACAAAGGAATTGCGGAATGTTGTATGGTATCCTAAAGGGGATAATTTTGTCAAAAGGAAAATATGCAAACATTTTAAGACTTTCTTTTTGAAACATTAGACAACTCAGTCTTAAAGAAGAATTCTGGCATTTTACAAGATAAACACCATTGTTGAAAAATTACAAAAAAGAGAAGAAATTGCATATTGGCCTAAATTCGAAATATGAGACAACTAAAACCTGGTTAAAATTGGAAAATGAGCGATGTAGGAAAAAGTTTAAAATTGTTATAACAAAAGAAATTTCTCAATTGAGCAAAATTTTCTTTTCCAATAGTAAGATCAAAGATCAGCACGTTAAGTACCATGAGTGTTTGGTAAAGGTAGAAAGAATTTGGAAAACAAACCGTAACTAATTTACTAAGAACAATTACATCTCCTGTAACAAATACACCATACCTGTGTTTTAAGATTCTCTATCTCCTCTCTCTCCTTTTTGTCAGGACCAGCTCTGGCGGCCTTTTGGTACTTCTCAAACACTTTTCTCTCATGTCTGAAGAAAGAATGAAAATTTACAAAACATATCATCAATCACTACATATTGCTACATCATACATCATGAATATTCTTCATCCTGAATGACCGAAGCATCACAATATAACTGACGCCTAAATTAAGTTTGTTTGGCCTTTACCTACCAACCCACTTGTTACCAACCTACCCAAAACTTTTTACTGCAATATCTGAAAACTTTTTTTCAGTGTTTTAATATTCCTAGACAATAAGTGTACCAGAAAGATAATTTCTCAATAATTTCCTACCTACGCACCTATCCACCTGTAAAACTAGGGTCTGTAAAGGGCAAACCACCAATATCTTATTTATGGCCTGACAAATCATTAACGACTGATGTAAATTCCAACACAAATGCATAATCATATAAATTGTATTAATTAGTGCTATTTCAAGACAGATCTGCCGAACTGCAACACTAAGGCTCTATCAATCTTCTAGGTAAAACCAGTGACCTTCCTGAGGGGAATGGTTAAGGCATGTAGTCTTACCACTACACTATGAAGTATCTCCTCTTACAAAACATTAATTAATTTATGCAAAAGAAAATTTATGATAACTCAATTATCTTATTTATGATATAAATCAACACTTAAAACTAGCACACTATCATTAACCCTTAGAATGCTGGGTAATTTTCTAAAAATAAATATTTTGTCGTCTGTTTTCCAAAACCATAAATATCTTATGTATGCTTAATTTTGTTGAGAAAAGATACTCAGAGTAGCAAACAGGCTAGATCACAGGCCAGCTGCAAATTTACTTAGCGGCTTGGGTGGATATAACCTGTTTGCAAAACTTGGTTCCAGCACTATAAGGGTTAATTTGGGGATCTTCCTCCATCATTAAGAGTCGGGCAAGGCTACATAACTGAAATAATGTTGATGTGATGTAAAACCCATATTAAAAAAAAAAAAAAAAATAAGGGTTAATTTAATAAATATCTATTGCTTCCCAAAATAAAACAGCAAAAACCTCATATAATACTCACTTCAATTTTTTCATTTCTTCCTGTTTGAATTCTTCCAACCGTTTCAGTTCTTCATTCTTCTCTTTCTCAAATGCTATCATCTCTTTCTTCAGTGTGCCAAGTCCCTGTTTATAGAAATTCCAGAAATATTTACTAACAAATCAAATGTACAAATATATTTTATACCCTTCAGACACACATTTCTAACAACCAGACAAAGAATTCTTAACCCATTACCAAACAATAACGCTATTTAACCACTTTACTGCAGGCAACTTTGTAAAACATTATGGGAGAAGGAGAAATTGCTTGTAAAAAGTCTGCTTTCAACAATTTTAGTATCTTCTTAATTTTGATGAAGAAAGATACTCAAAGTGGCAAACAGGTTAGATCACAGGCCAGCCCCAATTTACTTCGCGGCTGGCCTGAACCCAACCTGTCTGCATAAGCATGGTGTCAGTTCCAGCACTGTAAGGGTTCACAAGCACAATTAATTAGGCATAAATCAGGATTCCTACCCACCAAAATCATTAATGGAGATAATAGTCCAAATTCTGTCTGCTCTATTTCTTTTTAAAAGCAAAATTTATCTGACATTAACCCATTACAAAACAATAACAACATTTGACCAGCTTGTTGCCAACGCCTCTGGAAAACATTGTGGGAAAAGGAGAAATTGGTCATTACGAGCAATTTCCCCTTTTCCCACAATATTTTCTGCCCTTTAAGAAGATCATTTTTCAATTCCATCACATTTTGAAATGTCGTCTGCAAACTCTTCCAATTTGGGACAGTCTAAAAATTTCAACCCACCTCCTCTCTCTGTGTCCTGAGCTTTGCTAGATGACTGTTCTCATTCCTGAACTTCTCTATCTCTCTCTCCAGCTCTATGAGTTTGTCACGAAGCACCTTTGACTGGGCCCCGTCTCCGACATCAGTCTGGGCAACAGACTGTACCTTCTGTAGGTCCTACAATATAGACATTGAACCATTATGTACCCCTTAAAATAATTATAGTAATCTGGGAGAAAGTGCTTGAAAGCACAGCAAACATATGATGATATCCTTTTTTAAAGAACAAAGTTTGGTATTAAGAAAATAACATGCCATTTAAGCTTTAAACCTTTTGCTCATTTGGAATTTGTAAAAATGAAAGCAATGGCAAACAACAACCATGAGAGATATTTTGTTTGAATTGTTATATACACGGTTATCTATCTACCATTGTATTTGGCCTAAATCATCTGTTAATATTTTGGAACTTGGCCATATACTGCGTTAAGACATATAACACCTTACTTTAAGCTTTTTATAAAAACATTCTCATAACGGAAACATTTGATGTTGACTTAGGGACAAATACATCTAATAACATACTTGTTCTTCCTGTTTCTTTTGTTGGGGTTTCAGTTTGGGAAATAACTTGGCAACCAGCTTTGAGGTGGGTGGGGTATCCCCTTCATGTGTCTCCGATGGAGGCCCTCTGTTGAAATCTGAAAAGACAACAGAACCAAAGCATCATCATGCTGGCATGAAAGGAAAAAAATAAATTGAAATTGACACAAACAACTGAGCTGTTAGTTGTCTTTTTTACCTTATATTAAAGCCATACTTGCGCTCATTTACACTCAAATTGTAGAAGTTCTAGAATAATTGAAAATTAACTTAAAAGTACTTTAAATTCCCTATTAAAGAGGAATTGAGACTGTAACACATTCACATCATGCTTTTAAAAGAGTGAATACTTTAAGGTTTTTTTACAATTAGCAATAAAACAAGGTCAGCCGAGAAACATCGGGAACCAATAAAACCCAAGAAATCCTCCATTTGGGATGTTCACATTGTTAATACTGGATAAATGACAGTACTTTTATGTGTTTAACATGATTTTTCAAACTAAGTGATCGCCATTTATTAATCAGAACCCTTCGTGCTATTTTAGATGTTACTGGAATGTAAACAATGAAGTTAAATTGGTGGGCACCAAACTTAAGAAAATAGCACACTGAAAAATAGATAATAAATAGTGCAGGTGTTGTATTTTCATGAGCCTGTGGTTTTTCGCTATGTTACAACATATTCTATTATAATTTATAACTCATATTACCCAGTTTTGCAGTTTTTCTGAGCGCTAGTATGCTTTTAAGGGTTAGATGCAAGACTAACCCTTAGAGTACTGGGTAATTTTCTAAAAATAGTTTTTGTATTGTCTGCTTTCCAAAATCTTGAATATTTGCTTTATTTTAATGAAGAAATATATTCAGAGCAGCAAAAAGGTTAGATCATAGGTCAGCAGCCAATTTACTTGGTGGCTGGCCTGTGATTTAACCTGTTTGCAAAAACATGAAGATGGTAAAAGTTAAAGTTCTTCACTATTTACTTGGTGGCTGGCCTGTGATTTAACCTGTTTGCACAAACATGAAGTTGGTAAAAGTTAAAGTTAAGTTCTTCACTATTGTCTTGCATTAAACTCTCCCTATAAAAGAGTTCACCGTTTGAGTCAGGATGAAAATCTACATTGCTGTGCTAAAGTACCGTCTATTCACAACACATAGAAACACTCATTTAGCCTTTAACAAATGTCTCTGTGACAAGTCTCATGAGTAATGATAACAATATTATTCATTGAGTTATAACTTTAATGATCACTGGTAGGCCTTGACTAATGGTATGTGTTTCTCTGGACTACTGGTATGTTATTCCCTAGTAAGGTAAGTACCAACAACACTTTCAGAGACGCAGAGTTTTTCCGTTGCTCACCCATCCAAGTATTTATTGCACCAGATTGCACCTGCAGCAGATTAAGAAAATCTATCAACAAGAGAAATATTTATATAAATAAACAGTTTTTGTCACAAGGTTTTCATTCAAAAAAAGAAGAAAAAAATGGCGCTGCAATTATTAAGAATACCTTATGATATTGGATAGAAATCATTTTTACAAAAAGAAGGAAATTGTTTGTATTAAGCAATTTCTTTTCTGTGGCAAATATTTGTAAGAAGTCTACTTAACCCATTACCAAACAATTTCGACATTTGACCACTTTGTTGCAGAAGACTCTGGAGAACAAAGTGGGAAAAGGAGAAATTGCTTGTGACAATGTTCCCACAATGTTTCTGCTCTATTAGAAGATTATTTTCTAATTCCATCACATTTTGAAATGTCATCTGCAAATTCTTTCAATTTAGGACAGTCGAAAACTTGGCTTTGGTAAAGGGTTAAGATTTGTTAATATGAAGAAAAGGACCAATCATCCTGTACACTGTTTCCTTTCAGATGTTGGGCATAAAGACAATTGCGACAACAACAAAAAAAAGAATTAAACAATTATTTTCATTACCAAGTTTCATCATTTGTGTTTCGACTTCGTCGCCCAGAGTTTTATCCAGATCCACCTCTCCCTCACTGCTGCCATGTCTCTGTTTGGTGACTTGTGGGCTAAAATCTCCCCACTCATCATCATCATCAAACTGTAAGGTCTTCTTCTCACTCATTCCTTTAGGTTTCTTCAACCCTTCACCTTCATCATCAATATCTGTATCACTAAGGTCTTTCTTCGAATTCCCAACAGAATCTGTGTCGGAATGATAAGAGAACTTTGTTTCGTCAACAGGTTTGAATTTTGGATGGGGCGGTTTAAATTCAAAGTCTTGACTTGAGATTTTTTCCTTTGATATCACAATAGGAGATTGTAGTTTCGGAGCAAATGAACTTGAGTTAAAACTAGTTGAGAAGAAGTCAGCACTTTCAGCTACGGTTGGTGCACTCAACTTATTTCCTGTCACTTTAACCGCCACTTTACGAGTGAGTATTTTTGACGGGGAATGCTTTTCAAGTTTCTCAATGTGATTCTGAATTTCATCTTCCGTCTCATCACTATCCGAGTCCTCGTTCGAGTCAATTCCACGATCAGAATCAGAATCCTTTGACTCGCTTGTCTCTGTCATTCCTGTGTAACTCAAAGCCCTCTCTAGTTTCTTATCCGTTGACAGCACCGACGAATCCTTAATGGAATCATGACGATTTGACAGGGAGCTCTGTTTGTGAAGATCCCGGTTGTTTCCAGGATCGTTCATTTTAGAGGTACTAATCACTTTGTTTGTCCTTTCATCACTAGATTCATCACTGGAATCATCAGTTGAGTCATCACTAGACTCACTTACTGACTCATACTCATCATCGTCATCACTTGTGTTAACTATCACCTTGCCATTATTGTTATTATTCACTTTGCTGGTTTCTTTAGTGTTACCATTGGCTGTTTGTGTGTTATGTGTTTGCACTGTCTTCTGAACAGGTTGGTTAGACTTTAACAAACCAATCTTCTTCAGTCTGTCTTGTTTCTCTGCCTCCAGTTTTCTAATCAGAGCACTTCTCGGGCTCACAGAGCCAACTTTCACAGATTGCTGTAAATGAAGACACAATGAAGATATAACTGGATTAAATGTGCAACCAAGGGATATATAACCCTTTACCAAATGACAAATTGTCGACTGTCCCAAATTGATAGACGACATTTCAAAATATCATGTAATTGGAAAGTAATCATCTGATACGGCAGAAAACATTGTGAGAAAAATAGAAATTGCTCATTAAGAGCAATGTCTCCTTTTCCCACAATGATTTCCAGAGTCGTATGCAACATACTGGTCAAATGTCATTATTGTTTGGTAATGGGTTAAAACAGTATTTCTGTTATGGTCAATGTATCTTTTCATGCACCCGACATTTTGCAACCAGTACTGCACAATATTCCTTACAAACCATTGAATGCCTTCCAGTATCAACAAGATTGATGAAAGGAACAAAAAGTGTTGACACAATAACTTGATTGAATGACTGATAGAATAAAGGACAACATGCTCTCAAAGTTGTATCAAGTCACTATACCAGTTTACAGACTGAGCTATTAAGACTCGACTAAAATATTTAATTTTGCTTTGTTTAATGTGGGGTTTTGAACAATTCAAATGATTTTAAATTATATTTCAGCTTTTTTGAATAGACAAGTATTAGCCTAGGGGTCTGCAGTCAAGTGTTTTACAAAAGGACAACCACAAAACCAGAGGTACCAAAGGCTCTTGAACCTCCTTGTTATAAAACCTTCAAACAACCACTGAGCCATGAAGGAATCTAAAAGTATGATAGGAAAGGTACATCATGCAATTGACTAAGTGATATACTAAGTATTCAATAGTTTATGAGAATTCAGTGAAAAGGTTGGATAGAAACAATTTCACCATCTCATGATCACCAGAAAAAAAAGATCTTGCACACAGTCAATAATGTACTTTATGGTATAAAGTCTATTACAAGTGTCAATGAAATACTCCAATTCAATCGGTTTTGTTTCTCATATTAGGTAAATGCCGTGTTATATTATCCCTGGATTCACCAGGACTAGACTAGACTCTGAAATGTCTTGCCAAGGGACACTGCCATGAAACAAAAAATTACAAGTTGAGTTTAAAATCATCTCTAATTTCTAAGACCACAACCTTAACCACTGGGCTATGCAGGACCTTAAGTTTTAATGGCAATTCAATCTGAGAGACCAACTGCACAACAAATCATTAGACAGATCAAGAGGGTAACTCAATCACCCCCTCTCCACCATTATATAGAAAAATATTTGTACCTACCATAGGTAAACGCCCGGCCAATATTCTATCACTCTGTAAACCTTTCAACCCTTTTGTGACGATGGACGAGTTACTACAAAATGACATGTTGTCCGCAAAATCCTCCAATATCTCAAACTCATCCAGTTCTTCCATGAACCTCTGCAATATACAAACAATTGTGTTAGATTCTATAAGCCATAAGGGTTAATTATAATTAACCCATTACCAAACGACATTTGACTAGTTTGTTGCAGACAACCCTGGAAAATATTGTGGGAAAAGGAGAAATTACTTGAAACAGGCAATTTCTTCTTTTCCCACAATGTTTTCTACCCTATCAGAAGATTGTTTTCCAATTTCATCACATTATGAAATGTCGTCTGCAAATTCTTTCAAGTTGGGACAGTTGAAAATTTGGCATTTGGTAAAGGGTTAAGGAAGCATAAATGGGTCTTCTGCATACAACATTTCATAATCAATACAGTAAACCATGTTTATTGGTAATCATTAGGCTCTGCTTGAATTTACTAAAAATATGCAGCATTTGGTTAAAAATGGTAAAATTAAATTGAAATACAGGAATAATAGAAAATTATAAATTTGATGGATGTATACATTCATGGTTAAAATAATTTTTCGGCATCAAATAGAGATATGAAAATTTGTGTAAAACAATAATCTTTGTTAGAATACAATTGATTGTTTAAAGTCAACTTCCTAAAACTATTTAGAGTTGCTTAATAGGCAAAGGAAGCTTTTTCACTTACAATTGAATTATTTAGGTTTTCTTTTTAAATTCATCCTCATGGTATGTATCCTTTTTTTTTATACACCATGTGATATACTTGTATTTCGTGCTATGTATGTATGATGATGTACTATGTACAAATTGTAAAATAAAATTCTATTCTGTTCGGTTCCTATTCTTCGTTAACCAGAGGCATTTGAATAACTACATCACTGAGTTAACCATCCAAATAACCGAAAGTTAAAAGAAAAATTGTGCAAAAAAGACTATTATTTTGAGGAAAAAAAAAAAATCCAAACCATTCAAATGAGTAAAAAGGAAACAAACAAAAAACTCGGAATGGCATGGGGGCGTCTCTTATTTCTAAGGCTTCTTATCTCTACCCGACTACTCTCTCTATCCAACTTCTAGTACCCGGGTGGTTAAAATGGCTGCCATTGCAGACGTTCATGGGTTTGATGTAATATGAAAATGAAGGATTGTCCAAAACAAGCCTCTCCCTTACCTCTGACTCCTTCTGTCGCTCATTGAGACTGGCTATAAAGGAGGCATCGTCTGGGATGGATTCTGCCTTTTTGTTTTTGGCGTGGCCAGCGGGCTTATCAGTCGACTGTGCGTCCTTCATCTTGGTGGGGGATTTAGGGTCTGCTGTCTTGCCCTGGAAATATCAATTTAACCCATTACCAAACAAAAATGACATTTAACCAGTTTGTTGCAGAAGATTTTGGAAAACATTGTGGGGAAAGGAGAAATTGCTCTAAACGATTGTTTTCAATTTCATCACATTTTGAAAAGTCGTCTGCAAACTCTCTCAATTTGGGAGTGTCATAAATTTAGCGTATGGTAAAGGGTTAAACTATCTGCATGCCATGTATTTGGATATTGTCTTAAACCCAAAGTTTTGCTAAATTGAGCATTCTTTGTAAAGACTGATATAAAATGATTTTGTACCGTTTTATTTATTGAACATAATTTAACACATTAATTGAACATATTTTAATAGAAATAAAATGATAACTTCAATTCATCAAAAAAGAAACATCTTACATACGCCTTTATAACATAGTAGTTATAATAAAAAAAGCTTTCAGCTTTAATTGGTACTGGTCCAAAGTGAAAAAAATATGTACAATGCCTATCAGATCAGATTTTTTTCTAATTCAAATATTAATGATGATAACATATAGAATATTCAGAAACAGTCAAACTAAAGACTAATCATAAAAAAACCTGTCCAACCTTTTTCTTATCTTTATTGTTGGTACTCGCTTGCATACTGGGTTTCTGGTTGCCTTTTGATTTTGGATTAGTTGGTGGTTTTGCCGTAGTTTTAGCTGAAAAATGAAACAGATTTTTACTTTACTAACTAACTATCGGCAGACCATGTACAGTATTCCTTCACTTATATGCATATATTGGTATTTTAAGATTATGAAAGTGAGGAAATCTCAAAATCAATATTGGTCCGCGAGATGACCTAAACCCTCCGATACATTTGTGTGATAAAAAACTGTATAAATTAAGTCAATTAATAATTCTTGATCTTGCCTAGATCCACATACAAACACACCTGCTTTTTGAGACAGTCCAGCTTTACCAGTATTAGCCTTCTGCCCTGTAGCAGATCCCGTTGCTGTTCCGGTACTCGGCTTTTGACTGACACCTGTTCCAGAAGACTTTTGACTGGTTCCAACAGACTTCTGTGGTTTCTTAGTTCGGACTGGTTTTTGGCCAGGCTTCACTTCGAAGCGAGCAATACCCTCTCCTTTCTTCAAAAACTCTTTCTTTGGTTTTGCAGATGACTGCTTATTGATAGCTTCCTGATTTAACTGAAACATGATATGGTAGGACAGGTAGGTGAATGGAATGCATATAAAGATCTGTATTTTATATTCACATTTTTTTCATCAGGATATCAATTGACCCATTCCCCTATCTGAGCCTTTGTAAAAAATGCACTTTGAAACTTAAGAAGACAGAACATACAAGTAAAGGAAATTACATTTTCATTTGTTACATTAAGACCTGTACCAAAAGAAGAAATGAAAACATGAAAAAATGAATATTGCTGGAGGACTTATCCTTTTCACTTTCAAAAGATTTCTGGCAAATTCATGTATGAGACTTTGTAATAGGATAACAATGAATGCAACAGATTACAATCAGGAAATGTCAAGAAGAAATAATTTGAGATACATGCATTAGCTTAAAACGAATGTGGCAAATTGACAAATTGTTCAGAACTTGGCATTTTCTCTTTTGTCATGCTGGATTCTTAACCTTTATAGTGCTGGACCTGACTTCATGCTTATGCAAACAGGTTGAATCCAGGCCAACCACCAAGTAAAGTGGCAGCTGGCCTTTGATCTAATCTGTTTGCTGCTATGAGTACCTTTCCTCATCAAAACTAAGCAGATATTTAAGGTTTTCGAAAGCAAACGGCACAAAAATCTATTTATTGAAAATTACCCAGCATTCTAAGGGTTAAATATTCTACAAAGTATATCAAATGGAGTTAAATGGAGTTCATATCTCACTCAATGTTGCCATCTTTCAATTTCTATTGAAAAATTTATTCTCTTAACCCGTTACCAAACAGTAACAACACTTGACCACTTTGTTGCAGTCAACTCTGGAAAACACTGTGGGAAAAGGGGAAATTGCTCATAACGAGCAATTTCTCCTTTTTCCACCATTCTTTCTACTCTATCAGAAGCTTACACATTTTCATCACATTTTGAAATGTTGTCTGCAAACTCTTTCAATTTGGGACAATCAAAAATTTCGCGTTTGATAAAGGGTTAAACTATAACTGTTTACCCTTTCTTCCTCAGCTTTCAGCTGTTCCTCTAGAAGTTCTTCAAACGTCTTTGATCCAACCACGCCAGGTTTGATAGGGACGTCATCAAGGTTATTTGATCCTTGCTTAACCTGAAACAGATGATACTATTAAATTGCTTTCAGAACGGGTCTTCTCCCATGGTCTGCCTGCTAGAAAGCATAAAATCACACAACAGCAAGGTTTTGCTATTACAGAGTTTAATAGACGAAGTGAGAATACTGAGAAAATTGAACCATATCAAGGTAAATATCGAGGGTTGTTTTACAATCATATAAACCTTTTCCTTCATAAACTTCTATATTGCAGCAATATTTCAACAACATCTTTCTGGCAAAAGGACATCCATCCACCCAAAAGTTTAACATAGGTGATAAACTAATGCAGATCATTAAGTCATTAAAAGTTGTCTTCAGGTTATAGAGAGACTTAACACCAGGGATCAGGAAAATGCTGGTTTTGTCGGTTTTTGACCGATTTCTGTTGTACTGGACCGGTTACAAGTTGAGATTTGATGAAAAAATCGGTCCATATAAGAGATGGATATGATACTCTACACATCTAACAATACCTACATAATCACATAATTAATCCTTTGATTGTAATCCTTGTGTCAGACAATGCCCGAGGCACGTATAAGTGAGGGTTTGATGTAAACAGACAGGCACATTTGATTGAGAAGTACACATGACAACCTTATTCAATGAAAACCTATCATACTAAGCAAATTCAGTCCGAAGTGTAAAGTTACTTGTTAGATTGGGAGACATCAAAGAGTTTTAATGTGTAGTGTGATGATATTGAAAATTTGCTTCCCACGGTGACGCAACACAATTTTTAAACGTTGAATTACCAAAGGGTAACTGAAGAGTTCAAAACAAGTACACCTCAGATTCTGCTTACCTTTCATTTAGAATGGACAATTTCAATATGATTATTGGAACTAAGAATACAGAAACATTAAGTTTATACTAAATGTAAACCCAAATAAAAGGTTTGTTTAAATCTTTTCACATCAAGGGTTTTATTTAACTGTCTGGCATCAACAGAGAAAGTTATCAAACAAACCTCAATTTGTGTATTTTCTTGACTTTCATCTTCACTGCCTGTTTCATCATCACAATCATCATCTTCCTGATCATCACCATCATCATCATCTTCATAACTGTCCTCTTCACTCTCTTCCCGTTCTGATATTTCACTCATTGCTTGATCATCAGTTTCACCACTACAACAAATAATGAGGTAGTTGAATATTTTCAAGATGTCAGTGGAGAGCTGACTGCCTTTGTGGCAAGGCATTAAAATACCAAAAGTCTAAATAACTAATATTTATCTACAATCATCATGAGCAACTTCCCCTTTAGTCCTTAGAATGCTGGGTAATTCTCTAAAAATAGATTTCTGTGTCGTCTGCCTTTCAAAACTTAAATATCTGATTTATTTTGGTGAGGAAAGATACTCAAAAGTAGCAAACAGGTTAGATCACAGGCCAGCCGCCAATTCACATGGCAGCTGACCTGGATCCAACCTGTTGCATAAGCATAAGTCGGTTTCAACACTCTGAGATCACAAAGCAAGCTCAACCATAATTCATTGTTTATAAAACATGATATCGAAGCCCCTATATTGCTTCTGTCCAGACTTCTTTCAGCGTACTTTTGTTGTCACATGATCAAATATAGCATCAACATAGTTTAATTTGATTAATGAGACAAATATAATCCATTATTTCACCTTCAATTATGAATGTTAAAGCCACCGACCAAAATTAATGATATGAAGTGATGTTCAACACTTCTTTAAATATTGGAACATTTAACATGATCTCTCAGAAGAAACATGTAAAAAGGCGGGACACATAGTCCAAGATCTGTAACCTTACACTGATGTACAAGGTGTGTTTCTCAGGTTACAAAAATGCCATATTTTCCATTGAGGAAAGTCATGGGCTAAAATCTATAATTTTTGTCTTCTGTTGTCTTTCCTAAGAACCAATAACAAAAAAATATGAGAGCATTGTTTAATATATTAAGCTGGTGTTAAGTTGGCGATACTGGTGCAGTGGTAGAGGGTTGGCCACTAGTACCCAGGGTCCCGGGTTCGAATCCCCATTAGGTGAGGTGAAATTTGCCGGGACTAACCCAGAGATCAGCGTGAATAGTCATGTAGTATCCAGGAAGCAGTCATCAAGAGTGAATTTAATAAGCTTCAAGCTTCTGTCACAACCAATGTAAAATAAATAAAGTTTAAGTTTAATATGTTAAACTTTTCGAACGCCAGAGATAAAGAAATTTAATTCAATTGATATTTTACACTCTATTGTTGTTGACAGGGGCAGTTTATAAATTGACTGAAAGCAAAATATCATGCAAGGGATCAAATCAATGGGTAATGTTTTTCAAACTCTATAGAAAAAAGGAATAAATTAGACTACATACGCTCTGGCTTGTTGCTTATCGAACACTGTAGGTGACTGGTAAGATTGATTCACAAAGTCCTCACTCGTCTCTAGCTCAGCAAAGGACCGATGGAGTTTTTTCGGAGCCTGGAATATTTTACTTTAATCATACTAACAATTGAAATATAAATGTTTAATGTAGAGACCACTAGAGGAAGTATTTCAATGTAACATCTTTGTAAAGTAAAGATTCTTCTTCACAATATTCTTTCCTCAAATTCGAAAAAACATTCCATTCATATTTTACATCTGGCGTATAATGTTTTTGTTTCATTTTTACAAGAGAATAGTGTCCTAATTTTAACTTGCCAACACCTAAATTAGAAGTTTATGACCAAAACTATTGTTAAAAAATATCAACATCAATGAATTTGATATCGAATTATATGTATTGAAAAAAGTGATTTATCATACTTTATTGATTACTATGTAAGCTTAGAAATAGTTTGATTTTAATGTTCTAAAAAATTTGGCTAAAGGTCAATAAGTAAGAAAATTGATTTGTAAGTCCTCTTAGAATGCTGGGTAAGTTTCTAAAAATATATTTTGTGTCGTCTGCTTTCCAAAACCATAAAAATCTGCTTAATTTTGATGAGGAAAGAAAATCAGAGTAGCGAAGATCATAGGCCAGCCGCCAAGTTACTTGGCGGCTGGCCTGAATCTAACCTGTTTGCATAAGCATGATGTCAATTCCAGCACTATAAGGGTTAAAATAATATCAATGGCTGAGTGCAAAACTAAGCTAAATCATTCATGACTTTGTGAAGGACATAATTTTGGTATGAACTAAGCAATGAAGCTACAAAAACAACCTGTCTTACATCAAGTTCATGTGGATTAAACCTGTGCTGAAAATGCTGTTGCTGCTGTTGTTGTTGCTGTTGTTGTTGATGCTGTTTTAACTGTTGTCTGATGTGTATGTCACCCACATCAACACTAGCCTCCGATGCGGAGTCGGGAATGGGAAACATTCCATCTTCAACACCGGCCTGGCTTCCCCGATTTGAATTGGTGTCGCTAAAAAGGTCCGGATTAGTTTTGATTTCATCCTCCTCATCTTTGGGTGGTACATACATCACTGGTCTGGGTAAACCTTGGCCCTGAAAAGGTTACATTGAAAAAATGTAAATCACTTCAGACCTCACCAAACATTTAGGAAATTGACATCCTCTCTAACTTGTCAATCTTGAGCTCTGAATGTAGTTATCGCAGCAGTAATCAATTAGAGTTAGAGTTATATACTGACACAGATCCCATATGGGTCCTCTTTTAAGTGCCACACCAACATTTTTCAGTTCTGTAATGTCTTTCCTGGATGCACCAGTACTCGGCTAGGGCTCTGAAGTGACTTGCCAAAGGTCACTCCTGCAAAGCTAGTGGTCTGGATGGGGATCAAACCTGGGACCCCCAAGTCTTGAGTCCACCACCTTCACCAATGAGCCATGCAGGCCCCATTAACTTTTATATCCATGTAAAACTATGCTCTTATACTACAAAGTTGTCATATTCATAATTATGTCTCTCACTAAATACATTTCATTAAACTGATGTGGTCTGTTAATTTAATTATGCCTCCTGGATTATATACAAGTTCAAGGCTAAACAGTTAAGCAAAATTCAAGCAATTATAAAATGAATTTATTAGTCATGGAATATAGGGAATTTAACTGTCCCAAATTGAAAAATTTGCAGGCGACATTTCAAAATGTGATAAAAAAATAATCTTCTGATAGGGCAGAAAACAGCACATCGGTACATATCGGCATCACGCAGTTCATGTTCAGCCAGGTCGGTGTTGGAAATGCAACCAAATATTTTTATGCAATTTTCTTCCTTGTTATGCCCTAATAATATGATTTCTAGTAAATTCAATGTTTTGGATGACAAATAATTTCGAATAAAAGTTTAAATCATCTTGAAGGACGGATATGATATCAAATATTTCGGTACGATTCGGTCAAGTTTACGTTATGCCAGTAATTTCGGTAAATATCAGACAGTTGCGAACGTTAGAACTTTAGAACTGGATTCGATTGATTTTGAAAATGTGACGCTCGAATGGGCTGTTATAAGGGTGAACAACTCGCTTTAAAAGTTATTCGTGGAGTGGGTACTCTACACTACATTCTATCCTGTGATATCCTTCAGGTGTCGCATTCTAAACGAGTTCTCAACGAGCAATTTATCCTTTGCCCATAATATTTGCCAGGGTCATCTGCATCAAACTGATCAAATGTCTTTATTGTTTGGTAACCAGTATATTGGTCTCATACCACACCACAGAGGACTCACTTGATTCTAAACTCGAAGTAAAAACTTATACACCTACACAGACTTTTCTGATTAAAAAGTAATAACAATCTCCCCTCAATCAACCAAAAAGTCTTTATTGTTCCATCAATGACGCACTATCCCCTTCAATTTCAGAGTATCACTGATCCAAAAAGTATCATTATATTGCCTGGCACAATGGTATAGCATATAGACCTATTAATAGGCATGTCATTGTTTCATTTATATGATATATCTTAAAAGGTCTTGGGTTCTCACATAATGTGTAAAATCATAATCACCTGTCTTTTTCTACAAGTTTTGATTTTCAACACGAAGAATAGTAATTTCACCTTACAACCCACTGTTGATTTCAATTTCTCTCTTTAAAGAGTGACTAATGATTTTCCCTTAACAAAAACTCCAGTTATTTACTCCAAATTTACTCAAAAGTAATTGTTGCCCATGCAAGAATGGGCTGTAATAGCAGGGTCTTCCCCAGGATTTTTTTCAGGCGCTAGGGTGGGGGAGGGATGATAGCGGGTACCTCCTTCCCTATTTCATTTTAGATATGCATCACAAAATGGCAATGCACTGGGTATATTTTTGAATTAAAAGACAAATATTACTGTTGCTAAACCAAATCAAATGTATCAAACATTGTCAGAACTAAGTCTGCCGCATGACAGACAAATTTCAAGTGCAGTGTTATCAATTAAGGCGCTAGGGGAGTGTTAATTTTGAAATTCAGGGGCTTAAAAGGCCTGGGGAAGACTGTGATAAGTGTAATAAAACCTACCTGCATGCTGCCATTCATCATTTGAGCCATATCTACACCAGGATGGAGATGTCTCTGTGGGGGTGTGGACATTTCTGCGTAGTTGTTTGACCTTCCACCTGTAACAAATATATGTTAGACAGGACTGTAGCATCAATTAACATACAACACAATAAAAAACAAAAATGAATGACATCAAAAACCAAACTGCCAAATTTGTTATTGATGACAAATTGTCAAAAACCTTATCATAATCCTCTTTCCTTCATCCAGAGTTTAAATACAGAGTCTTGATCACAGTGTTGTTTTCTTTCAGTTTAAGAGGAAGGTGGTCGGATTGAAAAATTGCGCTTAAGGACATGTTCTACAGTTTTATAACAAAATAATCCTTTCATAGAATTTTCTGAATTTTTGATATGTTATTTAGAATTGTATTGTGAATGCAAAAATGAAAAGAAAGTGTAGGTCGACAAGTTAGTTTTTTTTGAAAAATGAGAGTTTCCATGGTAACCGTTTGGGGCAAAAATGTCAAAATGACCATACCATCTTCAAATGTAATAAAAATAATTCTGGAAGGTTTATAAGCACAAAAAACATGAATTCATACATTGAATACTTTATTGTTCAATGATGTTTTGAATTATTACAATCTGAACAATTTTTGAAATCCAAATCAGTTTTTCAAATTTTTGTATTCAATAAAAAACAATGAAAATTGGTATGTATATTACAAAGAAATGAAGATATTTCAAAATTCCTTTCATAGAATTTTCTTATTTTTCAGTATGTGAAGTAAAATTCAATCTTCAAATACAAAATGCAAAAAAAGGTATATGTTGACGAGTTAGTTTTTTTGTAAAATGACAGTTTCCATGGTAACCGTATTTGAAAAACATTTATAAAAACGACTAAAATAACTTTAAACTTGTAAAAATAGAAGCTGGGGGTTTAATATGCTTGAGAAATATTTAATAATGTTAATAACCTATTATAATTTTATATATAATATGATTATTCTTTGAAAAAAATTGCATACAGTAAATTTCATCCGAATACAAACGATTATCCGACTTCTATGCAGGTACCTCTTCGGTAACCGATTTATTTACTCCCTCGGATGCGCAGATGAAGTGCGCAGTAAAAACTACCGAGAACGTCCTTAAAAGGGGAAAAAGAGGATCATCAACTTGTTATGTTCATGTTCAAAGTTCAACATTTCTTGGCTGCTCTGGGAATTTGTAAATTATTCTGGTGACCTCCTCTTCATCAAGATTGAATATCACTTCCAAGAGGGGAATTTTTCAAATATTTTGGGGAAAATATATACCATAAAGATGGGGGAGTGGGGACGAATAATGCCGAATATTTCATAAAAAAAACATTGTTTCATGATAGTCTCCTGGCTGATTATCAGATTTTGATGATTTTATCCTACTTGAAATGGTCTTCTTCCATCACTCATGTGTAAGACATTTCAACATAACAGTAAAACTATTGATACCATGATATCATCCAAAAAACTGTATTTTCTAACTGATAACCAAACAATAACAACGTTTGACCAGTTTGTTGCAGACGACTCTGAAAAACATTTTGTGAATCTCTCAACGAGCAATTTCTCCATTTCCCGCAATGTTTTCTGCCCTATCAGAAGATTGTTTTTCAAATTTATCCAGGGTTTTACATCAAGCTGAATGGTTGGGGGTCCTTGGGACTCAATTTTGATTATGTTGGGGGTCCCAGCATTGAAAATGTGCGACGTGAGAAAACCCACCTTATGGTTTAACGCGCAATAATCAATAAATCGCTGTCAAAGTGACGTCATTTATTACGGCGTTGTTTAAGTTTACCCGCTGTTTTCAAACGTGATCTATTGTTTGAACATTTAATCTTTAAACTTTTGGTAAAATGTTCCAGTCTAAAAAGGAACTGAAATTATGAGTTGAAATCATTCTTCATTCATTTACCTTATATAATATTTATTATAATACTCATTTTCATTAAAATCTAAGCCGCGATCAGGAAAGTAACCATATCAATAATATTACCGACAAATCTTTCTCATTCTTGTATTCCTAGTTGAATCAAGTTTAATTAAAACTCTTTTTCTATTGATTGCGTGACTACAAGTTAGATATGACAAATTGCCTGCAGAGTTCCGTCAATTCTTCAAGGATTCAATTTTAAAAACCGAGATTGTAGCAAAACTGACTACAGCGTCGTTATGCCTAACAATTAGGTTTACATACAACTGTTATTGAGTTTCTTTATTTGCTTTCCCTTTTAACTATTATCATATGATTCATTTGTATAAATTTTCTATATATATAGCTGTATAAAGATTAAAGTTAACCCTAGGTTTAACTGTTATGTCCTTGGAATCTTTGGAATTAGAAACATTCTTATCAAACCACTTTGAAAGGACACCGACCATATGTCAGGACTTGTTGGAGGATGTTTTCAAGGAAAACGACAGAGGAAACCCACTAGTTGATCACGGTAGTGAATTTAGAGCATTGGTGATCAGGCTAGGTCATAATTTGCATCCATCATTAAAGATGAATCATTTACTCATTTCTCTAACAGACCTGGACCCCTATTCTGGGGATGTTTGCATCCAGGAGTGTGGTCAAGGATGTTAACTAAGGTGCCAAACAAATTATATTCTGTTGTTCGTCCTTTAGCCATGTAAATCATGAAAAAGAGCTGACAGTCATGACACTCTTAGTCTTACAGATCCCGGTCACGGAGCTTAACAAAAGTGGAACAAAAAGGCAGAGAGATGGATCAACCTTCTGTGTGAATGGAATAGTTGTTTGTTGTGATATGTTACCACTATTCCACGACATATCCATTGATAACATGAAGCAGCTTCAAGGATAAGAATGCCTGTGGAAATGCACCGGTCACCAAACATCACAAAGATTTGAGCACTTCACATTTGACTTTAAAAATCAAAACGTGAGCCTCCTATAATATGCCCGACCAACGGGATCGTTCTATCTTTTTCCCTTATAAAGATTAAAGATCTGGTCAATTCTCTGATAGATGAGAATCAGACCGTTGGGAAAGATGGTAACACTTTTTATAAATCATTTCGCCATTCTTTATTTATCTGTCACATCTTAACATTTGCATGTTGCTTTGGATGAATATTGTCCTCCACTGGTTATGCTATACAAGAAACATGGCTAGTGTAACCGAAAACGGCGACATGACTGAACTACTGTATCAAAGTGATTTAAAGACACTAGATGGCTTGTCCCGTGAATCGGAAATATTTTCGGTCAAGGTGTATGAATACTATCCGGTGAGCCGAAGGCCAATCGGATAATAATTTGAAGTGTATCCCGATAGCCATTGCTACACAAAGACACAAATCGTCTAATCTGTTTAGCCTGTTAGTGATATGGAATCAAATGTCAAAAAATGAAAATAAAACACGAAAGAAAGGAAACAAAGCGGAAAATCAATATTAAGTGACAGGTAACAGGTAGAGAATGGCCTCAAATATCATAACATATTTATGACCTAAAGAATCGTCAAGCGACTGCGTGTTATATGGTTAGTTCCCTACAACACACTGTAATATGGCATCCGGATATCGGTCTGTGATTCGCATTTCTGACTTGTTAAAATTGACACGTGAACAAACGCAATCTGCATCACTATTGACATCTTTATCAATTCGATTAGGCATTTCAAGTTGTATAATATAGGCTATTACATTTTTTTTATAAACAGCTTACACTGTATTTTGGGGCAAAAGCATTAGTTCGTTGTTGGCTACCTTATTTGGAGTGTGGTGACAGGAAGCTCAGAAAGATACTATACCACATGCAAGTTTCATGTAGGTCTAGAATTCACAAATCATTTTGACTGAAAACATATTTTCTTTTCCAATATGGAAAAACTGCATTTAATTATTGTCTGTAGGTCAATTACCGCAATATAACACATGTATACTCCGCAATGAAGCAAATATGCATGCACATCAAATATTAATTGAAATGATCGGCACATGTAGCTTTGTGTTTTTTGCATATACTAATGAAAGAAATTGTCTTCAACAGAACTGGTCTTACTAGGTGTTAATTTGACTTTGTGTTAGCTCACATAATGTTAAAGTGTCGCCACAACGACTACAAAATTAGAGCTCAGCTGGCATATGTGGCATACAGATTGTTGACACATTTATCTTTACATGTATTCAAGGGTAAACTTCGAAAATACTCATCGGCCATAAGCAGGGATCACGAAATCTCCAAATCTCAATCCATCCCAGATACGGCCTTCCCTCCATTACTTCTTCGCTACCCCTGGGGTAAAGACATATTCCATGTGTCCATCCTACTCTAAACCATACATTGTGCTTAGATGACAAGTTCAAATTAACATTGAATTTGACATCACATTAAATATATTTTCAATAAATTTCATTTTGTTTCTGAATTGTTAACTTTCAAGAACTAATGTAGAAAAAGCCGATCAATTTCAAACATAAACAGGATGATCTGTTCGTTGTTTATCATCTTCCATAAACGACCTGAATCTTCAAGCCTCACATTTATGATGAAAAGTGTTCAATGTTAATAGAATGTTTCAATCTGCGAGGGAAGCAAACTTTTCATAGGACAGAACACCATGCTTTACCATGGTTTTATTTTGGGATAACAGAGAAATATGTACTTTTAAGTGTGGAGAATTGTATATCTGTCTGTGATATTGGGACCGATTTTTTCATAAAATCGCCAGTTGCAATCGGTCATGGACACAACCGAAATCCGTCCAAAACTGGCACTTTCCTGATCCATGGCCATTAGTTAAAAAGAAAACAAGGCTACTTTTTTCAAGTAGACCTGTGTATTTCGAGGGTTCGACGCAATGTAACTGTAAGTCCAGGTCAGAAGTGAATATTGCCTATTTGTTGACTGCTAGATCTGTAGTGTTTACATGAGACTTATATCATTTTAACAAACGAAAATCGAACTAAAATAATCGCTGAAAAAACAAAAATCGAAAATTTTGACCATAAGGTGGGTTTTCTCACGTCGCTCCCCATATATATAATTTGCTGACAAACAAGTATCGTAGAACATCAAGTCATTGTTTCGACATTTTAGCAGACTGTCATTTAATCCATGTCATTAGAGTGGTTGATTGTAAGAAAAAACATCAAGTTACAAGCGTCTAAATCATAACGAGAAATGACGAGACTGCATAGTGCACATAGTAACACACATTCCATTTGACTGTTTCGTCACCCTTCAATACGATTGGTTCAAAGAGAGCTCATGTCCTTTCTATTTATAGATAGCCTGTTAAATATGGGAAAACCCTAACCATTATGGTAGAAAGAAAGAGTTAGCTTTTTGTAGTTTGGACTCACATAGTTTTGGAATTTAATGAAAGGCATAACAAACATGGCTGCATCCCAGAGGACGCAGGTTGAGTGAATTGAGGGGCCCTACCTAATGATTACTGGGTCTTAGACTCAAGATCTTGCGTCCCGTAAATCCCTGTTTATCAGATTTTGAAATGTCATCTGCAAATTCTTTCAATTTGGGACAGAAGAAAATTTGGGTTTTGGTAAAGGGTTAAGCAAAGCCTACCTCCCCATTGCTGATCCCTCTGTCTAGTTATAATGCCCTGAACCCTTTCTTGCTCTTTCTTCAGCTGCATCAACTGTTGTTGCTGCTGGTTCATCAGCATTTCCTGTTGTTGTTGTTGCCACTGTCTCATTTGTTTAAACCTTTCTAATAATCGTGTCTGTTCCATAGCCTGTCTCTGCTCTATAAGATCCAGACTGGTATCTAAAACAAAGTGAGTGATTAATGCTTGGGTTCCAATCTTCAAATAGTGTTGAGCAATTAAGATTCAGGGTTTTGCTTAAGGATTGGAGTAGAAGGCCAGAAGACCTCTTTAGGAGGCAAAGGTGTTTTGGGACCAGTACATCAAAACTGAAATTTACCTATTTTCAGGTACCAATAATATATCTTTTTAAACCATTTGACAAATTTTAGCCGGTCAGAAAAAGGATTTGAGGCGGTCAAATAAGCCTGCAGTCGCCTCTTATGGAAAACCCTGAAGATTTGGAAAAAATGTAACACAGTACAAAGCTAGTAGCAAATTATAGGTTCACTGACCACTAATGTATGACTTTAAACCTGTTGAAAACAATGTTTAACTCAGTACATTTAATTTATCAAAAAAAAAACAAACATGAAAAATGCAGAGGAAAAATCGAATTGCAACTATTAATCATATTCTTCTGGTATAGTAAAAGAAGTGGAGAAGATATCCATATATCAAAGTAAATTAATTCTAACAGAATAAATACTTTTTGGACCTTTTGCAAAGCATAAGAGGAATAAAATTTTAATATTCTATTCTTATAAACATCATCAGGGATAATTTTTGCTATGGCAGGGCTCACGCTGTCGGTCGCCAAATGCGAATATTATTTCATTCTGGCGAAAGATTTCCAGATTTGGCGAATTTGCTTGGCGCATGTTTTTTTCATTCAACTTTACCATTTTCCCACCTATCCGGACATTACATACAGTTATATCTTTTGACACGCTTAACAGTATCTCCGAAAACCACAAATTAATCCGCTAATTGTTATCCCCGTGTCAAACAATGCCTGAGGCGTGTATTAATCGGGTTTTTATTATGTGTAAACAACTCGACACACTTGATTGGTAGACTTGATGCGGTTATTCCACGAAAACCGATTACTATTTACCGCATTATGTCCAGTGTTTTATGATGCATTGTAGAATGCGAGAATTTAAAAAGGGTTAATATGTAAAGTATTTTGATATAGACAGGTCGCTTCCTTTGTTGATGCAACGGTACTATTCAAATTGCGATCCTCTATTATTAATCATTCAAATCATCATACCGGAGTCTTGATGAGAGTAAAAACAAATAGACCTAAGATCATGTTTACTTTCCATTTATCTATCGGACATTTCTAAAATAAATATCAAAACGGAGAATTCAGAAATACACATTACATATTTATGACATTACAATTTTGATAAAAATGGTGAAACATAACAAACAGAAATAATTTACCAAGAGGAATTAACACATATGTACATATAACATGAAAAGTGTTTAAAATGAAGAAATTTTAATTGGAGCCATTTGCTCAGAATTTGGCTCCTACTTCTTTAATTTGGCTCCTATTTTTGTCATTTGGCGAATGTGCTGGCGCAGACTTTTTTCCGGCCAAGGTGAGCCCTGCTATGGGTTTTTGCATCTTTTACTCATTAAAATCTCAAAATACCCATTGTTTCATTTCCTATGCATCCCTCTGGACCCATTGAATGAAAGAAAACATAGACTTGTGTCAATGGCTGGAATCACTTGTAAAGCTTTAACTTCTATGCTTTTAATCACCTACCTATTTGGAGAGGTTCTTTTTCCTTATATGGGAGAATAAAGATAAAGGACCCATTGTTTTCCAAAAATACTCATTGTTTCAAATCAGATGCATCCTCAAAACCCATTGTTCTAAATTTAGAAAATATCCCTGCATCATGATGAAAAAGTTAATTATTTAGAAAAAACACAAACCATAATGATTTAATAATTTCAATCAAATTTAAGAAATGTCTACTGATGAAAAAAAACAGACTACCAGGACTTCTGCATTGAATAAGTTACAGGTCAATTAGTAAATAATTAAGATAAACACACACCTGCCCTTTGACTATCATTCAAGGATCGATTTAGCATCCCTGCCATATTTCCATCTCTCATTGACATATCCCCCAATCCCTGCTGTTGCCCCCCTCCATTAGCCAACAACATTCTCTCAAAGTTCATAGCCTGCATAAACATCTGACTAGATATGTCCAGTCCAAGTAATGGATAGCCTGCAGTAGAGGAAGGCGTTGGCATGACTGGGGCAGGCTGCTGAAATCCATGACCAGACTGAGCAGCAAACTGAGGAGGGAGGACTCCATCGCCCATACCCAAACCTGGGCGTGATGAAATCTGTCCTGACGTGGGGAAGTTTTGTGGGTATCCCTGTACAGCGCCATGTTGATTGGTCCATGGTGGACGGGAACCAAAGGAGTTATCCATATCTTTATCTCCAGTTATACATTATATCCAATAAGTTAACACTATTCAAAAACATTGTCCTCGTTTGTCTTGATCTGATAGTTAATCTTCTATCAAATCTTTACAGAAAACGTCAAACATGGGCTAATTTCAATGTTTTTAATCTAATTGACTTGAATGCCAATGAAATGGCAACATCTAACGCGTTTTATGGTATCAAATAACATATATGAAACAAGTGTGGCTTTTTTGGAAACCAATCTGTCATTTAACATCAAATGTCTCTCAGCATCATTTTGAATTCAGCGCCAGGTTTTTCAACATGTTTTTGCTTGTGATCACTTTCCATCAATAATGGCCGATATTTTGTTCTTGTCAAAATACCAAAACCCACAAGTTTATCATATTATCATAAAACACTTGTTATCTTAACACGAAGTCATGTTCGTATTAAACGAATCCGCGGTAAATCACGGAAAAATAATAAAATGTGTCGGTATCCATTCAATGTTTACAACTTGTCCGACATTTTGAAAACTAGAATTTCGTTAGAATTACAATAAACGTAAAAAATACCACGGAGTACTTTTGTTAGCAAGAATATTTTTATGTAATTAAGAAACATTTATAGAAAATCAGTTTGTAGTGGGCAATTTAAAGAATTTAACTTTGCCTTTCAAGTAATGGGAATGATAACATCTGAAGGAAAATGACATTGGTAACATATTTTCACTATTTCCAGCATTTCACATTCAAAGCAAAGTCGTTACACAGAAGAGCGCTTCCCTTGTTCAAGTCTTATTTAAGCGTGTCAAGATTAGTTTAAAGTTACAATTCAACATTTTGAATGTAAACAAATAAGCATTTTCCTTATCCTTATCCACAAACCTTGACAATTACTTAGTTTATATCAATCTTTTTTTGGGGTGCCTTTACACTTTGCTACCTGAATGGCAAACGATTAAAAGATAAAATTGGGACAGATTCGGAAAGTTTTTTTTTAATTTTTGTATAATAGCTTCCACCCAACACCACAGCGTGACGTTACTTTCAATGTTGTTGTCTGGTGATTCTATCGTTTGGAACATTGTCGAACATTTACACAAATCCAGTCGTATATAAACCGATCCCAGTAAGCAGATTTTCAGCTTCAAAGTTTTATTTTTGTAGGTTAAATGTTAAATGTCAACAAACCAATATTCATTCAAATATAGTTCGTGGTATAAATTCTCTCACTAAACAAATAGTCTGAAGAGTTAACCCTTGACTGGTCTAAATTGATAGTATTATGAACAATGATTTTTTCTTTGGCTTATTTTATAGTTTTGTGTCAGGTATTGACACTTAGCAGAGAACCGACTGAAAATTCGTGTATTACAGACTGACTAAAGAACATTTAATTATCACACAACCGACTGAAAATTCGTGTATTACAGACTGACTAAAGAACATTTAATTATCACACAACCAAAGCATATGTACCATTAGGAGCTCGGAGAATGCCTAGGATACACATACAACTCCAACATTTGTTGAAAGGAAAGGACAATGAAAGAAACGTGATAACATTGCTTAGTTCCAATCCATTGTTTTGTTTCTGCACGATAATAGTTCAACGTTATATACTTTTGTATCTTTTCCATAGCGACTCTTTGGGTGGTGGTTGAGTTTCTATCCGTTTAACCCTTTACCAAACTCCAAAGTTTCGACTGTCCCAAATTGAAAGAGTTTGCAGACGACATTTCAAAATGTGATGAAACTGTAAAGTATTCTTTTGATAAAATAGAAATTTCCAGAGTTGTCTGCAACAGAGAGGTTAATTGTCATTATTGTTTGGTAATGGGTTAATACCGTTCCCAACAATTTGTAAGTTGTATCAGGGCGAATCGTTTTTTATTTGCGTTCCCTGGATTACCAGTGTAAGGCATGGAAACAGTGACACTTTAAGGTATATCACCCCTGATAAAGATTGATAGTGTCGGCAAATCTCGGTAGACGCCAACAACTACCGAATGATCTGTGTGGATCAGTGGTTTAGGTGGTGGACTCACAATGCGAGGGTTCGAGCCCCACTGAGGGAGGTTTCGTGGGAGTGGCTTTTGGCAAGTATAATTCAACATCATATCCCTTCAGAGGCCTAGTCTAGTACTGGTGCATACAGGAAAGCCGTTACAAAAACGAACACTGTTGGTACGGCACTACGAAGAGAACCCATATATGGCACCTGTGTCAGAAACTTACTATAAGTATCTACGGTCGCCAATCGACGATTTCCGCGAATGTCTTTAACATGCACGGAAATCGCCGTGTGACGTTCGTGAACTCTTCGGACGATGTCGGAATTGGCGATGTTTACCGACTTTTATTAGGTATTATATACCTTCACCCATTACCAAACAATAATAACGACATTTGACCTCCTTGTTGCAGACGAACCGAGAAAACATTTTGGGAAAAGGAGAAATTGCTCGTATCAGAAGATTACTTAATCACATGCGGAAGATGGGCCAAGAAACAATGGTATCAAAAGAAGAAGAAAAAACTCGAGGCGAGCAATTTCTTCTTTTGTTACAATGGTTTAATTATAATATCATAAATGATGTATTCATATTCTATGGTTTAATTATAATACCATAAATGATATTTTCATATTCCAACTTTTTCATATCACCTTCTATTGCTTCTAACGTGGGACAAATTACCGTATGAGGAAATGGGTTAGGTCAATGTGAGGTTTGCTATTGTTTCCGCTCCATTCTGAACAGTAGAAGTTGACATAAAACGAAAGATTTAAAAACATAGTTCAGGTTCTTCCCCAGGATTTTTTTTCAAGTGCTGGGGTGTTTGGTTGGGGTAAGGGGTGTGACAAAGGGGACGTTATCCCCTTCCCATGTTGACTTGTTCTATGTGTGCTGAAAGGTGAATAGTTAAGAAATAATATTGGAATTTAAAGACAAAAAAACTGTTTTTAAACCAAACCAAATGGAACAAACAATTTTACAAGCAAGTTGAATGGCTTTGGGACACGTTAAAGCGCTGTGGTCAAATCATTAGCACATTGGGATCAATTCAGGCACTGGAGTAGTGCGTTTTTTGAAAATCAGGCGCTTGGGTACCACAGCGCTTTAAAAGGCCTGGGGAAAAGACCCTGTAGTTGTATTATTCAAACTATCTTAAACTGTCTGTAATATTGATTGTCTTAATTTCTGCACACCAAATATAGTTTTGACCATTTCAGAGTTCTTTTGATGTCTCAAATTACAATGTATCAACGTTTTGGTTCTCCTCCGTTTTACCAAGTTTATTTGTCAATCATATCAAGCACTATAGATACGCCGAAATAATACCCACTTCTTAGTTATCAAGATAGTTATCTTGCCCGTTTATACATTGTTAATGAACGTAAGGAATAATGCCAAATTTGAAATTCCAAACGAGTGTTTGGTAATGTATTTTGCAGTATGCATATTGTCTTTTTTATGGATTGAATCAATTTATCAGTTACATAGTAAGGATGTTTTCGTTAGTGCAACTAAGATAGCCATTCAAATACTTTTTCAACCAATATTTGCCAGCAAATGTTTAACCCTTTACCAAACGCCAACTTTTTGACTATCCCAAATTGCATGTGTTTGCAGATGTCATTTCAAAGTGTGATGAAATTGAAAAATAATCCTCAGACACCACAAAAAACATTGTGGGAAACGGAGAAATTGCTCGATTAGAGCGTGTTCTCCTTTTTCAACAATGCTTTCCTGAGTCGTCTGCAACAAACTGTTTAAATGTCGTTATTGTTTGGTAATGAGTTAAAGTTGGTACAGCATTCATAAAAATCATTTGGATAAAGTTATTTCAACAGGCATCAATACATAGGGTTATCAGTTGAAACAATCAGTCAACCTATCGACAGGTCGCTGATTATTGGTTTATGAACAACACCAATCAGGACTGAGCTAGGAAATAATGCCTTACAAAATGTCACCCCGCATCGATTTGACCACGGCAGGATTTGAGCCCCGTGAAATCTGTCTCATATCCCAGACGGTTTAAACTTATCTATTTTATATTGAATGTGAAACTAGTCGTTATAGCTAAGATTAATCAAAAGTTCAAACATTTTATTAGCATAACATTTACATTTCGTTGGCACATTCACATATATACATTTACATACACATACCATATATAATTATAACTAATCACTCTCGATTTAGCTTCCGGGATACATTGATACACAACAAGTACTCGCACCGTTGTCTGGGTTAGTCCCGGCATTCTCACCTTGCCGCTTACGGGGATCAAACCTGGGACCTTCGGTGCCAGAGGCCGACGATCTACCACAACATCACTGTTGCACACCATGATACCAATCTCTTTGTTTATACATATTTCTATTGTATTCCGATCCCAAACCGAACTACCATTCAAAAGTTACTTTCGCGTTCTATTGCATAGGCCTATGTGTAAGGACTGTACCGACAACTCAATAAGGAGATCACATTTCAGAATACCTTGTATCTCGCTAGGAACAATTGGTAATGTCGAAAGTAAGAGTTCGGAATACTCCACCAAGTCTACATTGGAAGAAATGAAAGGTAATAATTGCGTGCGACTTCGTTTATTTATTAAAGTTGTGATTTGATAGAAGAAAGTCCAATATTGTTAATGTAAACAAATATTTATTAACCAGTTTCATCTCATGTAGTTTTTATTGTTCAAACAAAATGAGAGCAGATGATTTTCATAGAGTACGTACACAATACAGCACTATATTTCTGATAGTGAGTTGAAACCATTGTGATGAAAGGAAAAACTTCTCTCTGCGACTGTTGGATTCTTAAATATGTTCTGGTATTATCTTTTAAAATATTCATATTTGGATAAATCGTCAAACGTTCATTCCATTCAATGTTGTTAGGAAACTGAATAGCGGAATATTAAGAATTTTTGAGATTATAGGAGAAATTGTAGTTAACTATCAATGGATTTAACGTTCATATCGATCCTAAAAACGTGAGTTGGTTTTTTATGTTTATTTGGGTCTAAACACCGTGCCAACACATTTTACAGTTCAAGGATTCAATGCAAGACTATAGTAAGTGCTTCACAAACATGAAGCACTTACTATAGTCTTGCATTGAACACTCGATATAATGATAAACTTTCCTGGATTCACAAGTACTAGGTTGAGCCTTTAAAGTGTCTTGCTAAATGACACCCAACGAAACCAGGGGAAACCCGGGAACCCCGAGGTCCTAGACCATAGGATATCACATCAGTCGGTAGCGAGCGGTTTTTCCTTTTGACACATTGTTGCCTCACATTATCTGAAACGGTGCGTTATAAATATGGAATAAATAATGATATATAGAGTCAATGTTATTGGTTATTACTATATTTATGCGAATTGTCTAATATAATGTTTTGTCTTTTTTCCAGGATTGTGTATGTAACCAGGTACCTAGTTGAAATTTGACAAGCTTGCCAGCACTCTAGTTGTGTATCGGTTTATTACAATGTAATAAAGAGAACAAACATTTCAATTCGCGACAGGTGGAAAAAAAGAAAAACATTTCGTAATGTGTAAATGGTGAACTGGTCCATTGGAGATGGTATCTTTCCAGTTTTTCGATTTGGCTAGAAAGAGACTGTGTTTAGAGGCACTATTTCGTCAATACTTCCTTGTTTTATGACATTCATGCTTTAAACGTGCTTGTTTATTAGAGATACGTACATTAAACTTGACTCCTTGCATTCTATCGGTGTAATTCTAAACCTAGATGCATTCTCAAAAGAGACGGGGTTCAGAGGGCGCCTCGTTTGGGAGTTTATTGATGTCACGTGGTGCTTCCAAAGCATCCGCCATCACGGAATCAGATCAAATGACTGACCTTGACCTTGAATCGACGAAAAAGGTCAACTGTATATCTTGTCAGCGTCTGGGAAAGAAGTCAAGCGCCTCTTTCTATTGTCAGGACTGTAAGGTCGGACTGTGTATCAAATGTACGGATGAACACCGAGAAATACGCTTACACCGACACAGTATTTCTACCATTAGTAAGACGTACACCCTTACGTCCAATCAGGGGCCGTATCCAGAACTTACAGCCATAGGCACCATCAAAATGGACGAAGAACTTCATCTGAGCGCCTCTACCTTCCTCCCAAACGGCGAGCTTGTTACTGCAGACTTCAACAACGCTAAGATACGTGTTTACAGCGCAGACTATACAAGGAAACCCATCGCCAACTTTCTCATCCCGAAGGACCATAACTGGGAGTTGAAGCGACCCAAACCTTTCGATTTAACGGCAATATCCGCGGAAAGCTTCGCCTTTACCGCCGCCAATGGCTGTATCTACGTCATGAAAATGGGGAGCACCCGCATTATCAGCATTGAACGAATGATTAACGTCATTAACTTCGACTCCAATTTCGGTGAGTGTCTTGGACTCGCCTACAACGAAGCGACACGACATCTTTACGTTGGATGTTCGTCGGACCGAGAGGGCGTCTTTATAAAAGTATTTAGCCTGGAGGGCGGCCTCATCAAAACTGTACGGGATGGTATATTAGAGGCACCGGATTATCTAACGTTCGGCACGAACAAGGCGAAATTATATTCGGCCGATTCTGACAGCGTCACCGTTTATGACGTCAGCCGTTTTGAAAAAGTGGAGAAATACCCTGAACTTCAGGCTCAGATTAAAGACGTATTCGTGGATAAGTATGGTTATACGTACTGTGTTGCCATGGAGAGACGAACATACAACTCGGCTGGCAGCATATACCGACTAGACGTAAACACTGGCGTCACCAAGGTAACGGAAATGGACGAAAAGCCCGTCTCCATTAGTTACAGCCCGAGAACGGATACGGTGGCCGTGACCTTTGCAAAGTCCAGATTTATTTATTTGTATAAACTCACCCTAAGGACATATCAAAAGCAAGTGGATGCAAAGCTGAGGCCCTACAAGAAGTCGAAGTAGTTTTTTTTCTAGTTTTTTTTAATTATTATTTGTATAGGCCTTTTGCTGTTTACTATTCATTCTTTTTTCTTAAAACATTGTAATTCCAAAAGAATTCGCACACAAACGTCAGTGGCAGTCGACACTAGGAACAACGAGTCAAATAGAAAAGAAATACTCTTTTAGAGAAATTAAGTCTTTTGATGAACTAATTACATTTCACTCTCACTCTCTCAAGTCACAAAGTTGAAGCTAAGACTCTCATTTTTGAAAATTTCATCAAGCATCTTAAGGTAAAACCTGGGTAATGAAAAAGTCAGAATAACAAAATTAAAGATTAAACAAAGCAGATGCCATTTTAAAATCAAGTTTCAAATTATAGGATTCTTTCCTGGATTAGAATTTGTATTTGCCAACTTCATTTATGAAATTTTAAATTCAATGTGAAAATTGAAATTTAAAGGGGGGTAATTAATATGAAATAAATGACAAAATCGTTGATAATCATTTTGTAAATATAAATTCAAGATCAGACAAATTTAGAAAATTGGCTCGGTGAATGTCTTCGAAGCGATGCATTTTTCATAAATTACATTTAAACTTATTCTTTAACCAAAGCAATAACCTGTTTTCCATTATCCGGGTCTTATCTTAATAAACAATTAGAAATAGAAAAATAATCAACGTTAATGAAAGACCAATTCCATCTATGTGATAGGACATGGGACAAACTTATTTGAGCAATATATCATATTGTATAGATAGAAGGACATTTAGAACACTGAGCGCCATAGCACACCCCATTTTTTCTTTTTTTTTCTTTGTCTTATTTCTATATCCTTTCAAATACATTTGTACAGAATGGGGGAAACAATCCAAAGTCGCATGGTAAACAATTGTCTTTTGTTTCTTTACATGTAATATTGATTTAACCCTTTACCAAACGCCAACTTTTCGACTGTCCCAAATTGGAAGAGTTTGCAGAGGACATATCAAAATCTGATGAAGCTTGAAAGTAATCTTCTGATAGGGCAGAACACATTGTGGGAAAAGGAGAAATTGCTCTAAACGAGCAATTTCTCCATTTTCCACAATGTTTTCCAGAGTCGTCTGCAAAAAACTGTTCAAATGTCGTACTGTTTGGTAATGGGTTAGTTGTATTGTACCATGCATTGTTTAAGGTATGTTGTTTTAATTGAATAAAAAAATAATAAAATAGTGAATGGAAAGATTTAAACGCCATTTTCAATACAATTCTGTTATTAGTACATCAAAGTCGGCGTTATGAGTTTTATGAGACGTAGTCCCACGGTTGAAATACGAAATGATGGTTGTAGAGAGGCAGTCTCCCGACTGAATCCCACGAAGCCGATGGCTCTACCCAGCTCGACCAGCCTTTATTGGTAGTTAATTATTGGGTATTCCTCTCTCATCATGAGTCGAACATCGTTGAAATAATGTTGATGCGATGTAAAATCCATATAAACCAAACAATCGTTGTAACAAACCCAACCAGTCCCTGTGGGCTGTTGTATTTTGGGTCTTCCTCCATCATTATGAGATGGGCTTCGTAAAAAAAGCTAATTGTTCAAACCGGCTAAACTAGTCCCTATGGCAATTCGGTATCTTCCTCCAACATTATGTGATGGTAGCGCAACTGTTGGTAAACACAACCCTTATGAACCCTCCTGCTTATTTCATTAACCCTTTTCCAAACAACAAATCTTGGATTGTCCCAAATTGAAAGAGTTTGCAGACGACATTTAAAAAGTGATGAAATTGAAAAAGATTCTTCAGATAGAGCAGAAAACCTTGTGGGAAAAAGGAAAAATTGCTCGTTACGAGCAATTTCTCCTTGTTCCCACAATGTTTTCTAAAGTCGTCTGCAACAAAGTAGTCAAATGTCGTTATTGTTAGGGAAAGGGTTAAGATAGTTATTTTCTCTCGACAAACTGCTCATGTACATTTTAATTCATAAACAAAGAAACGAATGAACCAAAACTCTGTTCATATAGAAAATAAATAGAGTGCGAAACAAAAGAACCATTCAGTAAGTAACCTTTCCTTAATAAAACTCGTTGAACAACGATAAAAATGATTGCAATTCAAGCGTAAAGATTTCCCCGTCTATTGTTTATAAATATTTACCTTTGCCCTATTTCGACTCTCTTTTGCAACTACTTTACGTCGAAAATGAAATGCATTAAATGATATGTTATAATTTTAAGGTTTTCGTATTGACCGTTTCTCATCATATCAATATGCATTGATAACATTTTGCAATAAAAGGAATGTCTTGTGAACAGTTAGAACATATTAATATTTAATTCTTACCCCGTATCTGGAGTAATATCAAAGTTAAAAGCAATTATAACTGAAACATATAAGAATACCGTCGTCTGCTGTTGGTTCAATCTAATTAGTCAAATAAACCGAGGGAAAGGGTTAATCCTTTACCAAACGCCAAAGTTTCGACTGTCCAAAACTGAAAGAGTTTGAAGGCAACATTTCAAAACATGATGAAATTGATAGATAATCTTCTGAATGATGCAACTGAAAAATAGCCTTCTGAATGGACAGAAAACATTGTTTCCGACAATGCCTTTTAGAACCGTCTGTAACAAACTAGTCAAATGTCGTTATTGTTTGGTAATGGGTTAAAGGTATGAAATAATATGAAATGGAAAATGGCTAAAGTAAGAACTGAAATAACTCTTTAATTTTTCCCTTTGCAGACATTTTCTCTACACTAGATATTTGACCCGCATTCGCCAAAGTAGAAACAAGATCTTAAAACACGTATGTGTTGATATCGGTTTGTTAAATTCATTGCTATCAGCGTTGGTTATTTAATCTTAACTTCGATATGTCTATTTTTTTCGGTTAAACAATAATGACATTGGTAAAAATGGGTTAACCATGATTGGAACAATAACAAAACGACTTTCGTGGGGGGAAAGTGCCTTACTTAAAATTTTATTAATAACGATTACCCATTATTTATGAAAACGGAAGTGACGACATTCAAACAATATATTCGAGGGGAGGCTGTTCCAGCCAGAATGGTGTCTCGATTGGCGATAAAACGGATTATTGAGGTGAAAGATGAGGGACCCGACTGGATGTCCAAACTTCCGGAGAAATTGTGGGACTTACCCATAAACCACCTCGCAATACCAGGTAACTGTTGGTTTATATGTACGCATTTATAAAGAATGTTTGATTCACATATATTAGACCAAACCTATATCGGCAGTAGGCCTCTATGTCTTACCTGTAAAACCCGCTCAAGGTCCGGCCTGGCCAACGCTCTTTCCGCTGTTTAAGCAAAATTTCGAATACTTTTTGAAGTTACAAATGAATTGCTTTTTATTCTTTCGATATCTGACGAGTACGCAGTATAGTCGACATGTTGAACATATGAATTTGAGATAAATGCCGTCGTCAAACATATTTCAGATTCATTTGGGCGACCAGTTCATCTTTGCATGTTTCTATTATTTCTAACAGGACGACACATGTCTCTTTGTAAGCACTTATGGCCTTCCCACATGAACATCATCAATCAGTGGTGAATTATAAGCCAATCATGTAGTATTGGTTTCATTAAGTGTCGGAGACGATACTGTCCAAAACCGGGTGTCCAACTCGAGGCTCATGTCATCAATGACGGATATGCTCCCGACTATGGTTATATGGCTTGGACTAGAATCAAGTGAATTTGGTATCAACTTCGCTATGGCCGCATATATCGTGTTTATTTCATCATGTTTGGGATGTTTTAGGAGCTATCACTGTTGCTTAATACCCTTTGAGCATGCAGTATATAAATTTTCATCATATTTGCTATGTCTAAAACTTTTTACGTTGACCTCATCAAGCATCGAAAAGAGCAAAGAACGGTTTCAGGTTAGAACTTTTGCCCCTTTATTCGATTTGCATATGGTGGAAGTAATGGACCTCAATAAAGGGCAAGCACTAAGCTAAGCCCTTATTATGAAAGAACAATCCTTTATTTTTGGATATATTTTCGTAATCTTTTGCTGGTGGCGTGGTTGCGGACTTTCGCATTGCAATTCGAAAGTCCGCAACTGCACCATCAGCTAAAAATTCGATAATCCAAAAAACCCATTGGCAGCAAATTTTACCACTTGGTAGTTTCGAGTATCATTATCTATTTTTCCCTAATTGAAAGGGTTTGCAGACGACATTTTAAAATATTGTGATAATGAAAAAGAATCTTCTAATAGGGCAGAAAACATTGAGGGAAAAGGAGAAATTGTTCGTTAAGAGCAAGTTCTCCTTTTCTTGCAATGTTTTTCAGAGTCTTCTGCAACAAAGTGGTCAAATAAAGTTATTGTTTCGTAATGGTTTAAGTACAATAATAATGTTAATCTATTCAATGTGTACTGTTATAATGTTTATATTTATGATTCATTCCAGGAAGTCATGATTCCTTCAGTTACACACGTGATAAGGAAAGTGATATCGACAGAAACTCTGACCCGTTCTATAAACATTTCGTGGACCATTTCGACGCGATGGCCAATGAAATCTCGTACAGGTAATGCTTACTTGCCAATGTATAGAGAATAGATGGTTGGTGTCGTGAATCGGAAATGTTATCGGGCAAGGCGTAGGAATATTATCCGGTGAGCCGAAGGCGAAACGGATATTCCTATGCCGAGCCCGATAATTTTTCCTATTTAAAGACACCAATCATCTATTCTATTTATCCTGTTACCCTTATGTATACTTTTAAACAAACAAAATGAAAATAAAACACGTGAAAAAAAGCAGAGAATGATGTAATCATGACGTCATATACCATGGCGTTCTTATGACGTCATGATTTGTCACGCGGATGCGTTATATGGTTAGTGCAGGATATCAAAAATGTTATATGGCACTTATTATCGGTCCCAAAATGGCACTATTGACAGGATAAATAACACATTTGATTGGTATAACAGTATCGTTACTGTAAATATAAACTAATATAGTGACATGTTAAGATCACAAAGTAATTTCTATCATTCCAAAAATAACAAAGAGAAAAAGAGTTATGGTTTGTAATTTCTTATGCCGTGGAATTTCTTATCTGGGGATTAATCAATTTATTATCTTACATCAATAACCTTTAAGTTTCACTCCGATACCAGTCATCAGCAATAATTTCGCCAGGCATTGTTAGGCCAACTTTTCAAAAGTTTTCTAAGCTAATGATGACTCAAAATAGAAGAGAAATAATATTTTTAAGTAAGTTTATTTTTCATGAAGGCACATTTATATTGTTTATCGTTAGTTAAAGTCTTTAGTCATGTTTATGTATGTATTCGCGTGCATTGCTTCTCACCAACACTATGTTTTTCCATTGATTCACTTGTTTTTTTGTGAAAAATAGTTTGTACTTTATACTGTATAACATTAATTAAATTGAATTGAATTGATATTACGAAGTTCATGAAAGACGAAATAAATCGATGACATGATATGAACCTATGTGGAGAAAGGCATAGCAATGTTTGAGTTCTGTAATTTAATGATATTGCCATGGAGTCCCCAAGCTTTAATTTAAACACATTCACAAATCTTCATATGATCGGTTGTTATTCGACCCCTTGTTATACTTTATGGCTTTTTCGCAGCATTTTAAGTTTTGATAAGCCAGCATAAATTACAGTTACGAACCCGAATTGAGTTGTATTTTAGACAAGGGGGTTATTGAAAAACAAGAATCTCCAAAGGAAAGAGACTATTTTGTGTCTTCCAAATCACCATTTAATACTTCGGAAAGCAGACAAGTTACTACATAGATAAATAACAGTCAGAAACCTCATGTGACTATTGTTTGACTGTTTTTTTTCATTTGAGGGATCTGATAAAACGATTCTCAATGTTGGTTAAGTATACATATACATCGTTTTAATGTGGTGGTTCCATTGGCTATTCGGAATGTATTGACATTTCATTAATATTGCTATGTTTAGTTTATATTTAACGGAGGAAGGTCCTGAGTATAAATGTCCATTATGGCTTAAAACTGCTTGTTCAAACATGTAATGAAACTTTTTGTTTCTTTAAAACTGTATATCAGCCGTTCTGTTGTGTGATACGTACTTGGCCATTGAAAGCAAACTATTTACAAAGGTATTTATAGTCCATATACATTCTGAACAGATTTTGTGTCCAGTCGCTATTTTCATTAAATATTATACCGCAATACAAAAGAATTCTTTTATTTCAACGACATTTTGTCTGAAATTGTCTCATGTGTGAACAAGCACCTTTAATCAAGATAGGATCCGTGGGGCATTGTATGATACTTGTTTCAGATGGTCAGTGACTCAATCCAAAACGATAACCGAACAGCTTAACCTCGGAGTTCGCTACTTCGACATGCGCCTGACCGCACGCCCCGATGACCACCATCTTTACTATAGAAACGGTGCTAACGTACTTTACGCCCTGAGAGAATTTAAAGCGTGGATGGCAGACCATCCAAAAGAGATGGTGATTATCGACTTCCGGGAGTTACACCAGGTATCCGAAGGTCAGCACAAGAAGCTGTTGTCGGAGATGACACGTGACACGTTTGTTGACAAACTAATCGAGTACACCGGTAACATCCGGGCAGTTACCCTGAGGAACATGTGGGGTGTTGGTGCTCAGGTTATTGTCATTTACCCCAGTGAGGTTGGTTTGTTTTGATTTCTAAATTCCGTGTTAAACGTCGTATTTTTCCAGTTATATCTGGACTAGAATAAAAAAATATACGCCCTGGGAGCGAACCATTCTACTGGTCTCATTTGTCTTGTCGTTCGACATCGTGTTATATCACCCTGTGGTCATTGCGCAGTAGTAAAGAAAATGGTACAAGTAGCGTTTATAGTCTCATATCTATGCTAGGTATATTCAGGCAAGTCTTATAATTTAAAGGCCTATTAAAGGAGATTAATGCTATATCAAACTATATTATTTGGTTAACTTTTGGACAGATTCAAATAGTTATCACCAAAAAACACCATCAGCACAACTTAAATGTGTAAGTAAACCAGAAATAACCCAGATTAGCAAGTTTTATAATTCAGATTTCTTGATTCTTCACCTCTGACCTTGACAGTTGATGACCAATCAGAATTCGTTATTTTGAATATGTAAACAAACAGGTTGTTGATAAACATGATTAAACTAGAGACAACTATATTTCATGCACAAAATAACTTACTTTTAATAGTCTATTCAATAGGGTCTCAATGCATTCCTAAACTAATTCTCATGACTTTTATGAACATAATAAAAGAACTCCATATATTTTTTCAGTAATTTATTTGTACTCCTCTCCTTTGATGTGACTTTAAAGTAAAACAGGCTTATAGGAGCATAGACACTATATTGGTATTAGAGCCCTTGTACCATAAACTGAGCGTTATTCCTTTTTATGTCCTGATGATATCTTCCAGGTAGGGGAAACCATTTGCATTCTCAGGAAACACGAATTATTTGAAGCCAAATAATAGCATATTTCTGAAAACACTTTAGATACTTATCCTTTTGGTTCCTCCTTATTATCTTAATCTCACAAAGAAAATGAAGGCGGTGTTTTATACGACCATTCTCAAGAATACCAGGCTGTTGTCACAATTCGTTACTCTTTGTTTTGTCAAACGTTTCATAAGGGAACTCAAAGCTAATGTTCAACGCCATTTCGTGTAATTCAAAAAGAATTCCCTACCTTTAAACGACCTAAAGGTATATGTACCACTACTGACTATTACTGACCAAAGAGAATCTACAGAAGTTTTTAAAACATGCTTTCTTGGCAACTTCTTCAGCAATGGGTATTTTAGCACCACAGAACTACCAACCGTTGCTAAATGGTCTAAATTTTCAATGTATTGACTTGGTTTTAAGAAAATGATTTTTTTTAAAAAGGATGGCGCGGCACACCTCACTTAGAGGTCAGTATATCAAAGGTCAATGTTATGGTCTAAGTTACACTGGTTTCCTAGAAATCTCAAATTATGTTCCTGGGTACCGTTTTACTAAACAACTTATGGAAAATATTTGCATAAGTCATAATTTATAAACATGGATAGTTTCTTCAATGAAAGTACAATATTGCAATGTGACACGTCATTGGAAGCGTCTCTGAGAGACGATTCCAATGATGTGTTACTTTGCAATATTGCTTCGCCCAATGTTTAAATAATAGGATTTGTTGTTTTAGACTTACACAAATCTTAAGCGTTAACTGCCTAGGTAAACGGTACCCTGGTGTATAAATTTCAGAATTCCCTTCATGATTGGCCACTTTATGGTCACTTTGAGGTAAATGCTATTTCACAGGGATTGCTATTTCTCAATATAATGCCCCAAAGCGACATGTTCATGTTCATGAAGACAATGTATTGAGAGGGGGGAAATAAAATCTGGATCTGTTTATTGATCTCTCTCTCTTAAATACTTTTCTTCTGGCGTCCATATTAATTATGCCATTCTGCAGTGCTCTTGTTTTATATTTGGGTATACGGGCAGGCATTTAAAGCCTGTTGTTGTAATCAAGGGGACCTAACTGCTCTTGTGTTTGATTTTACAGAGTATCTACCGATTCTCCTCGATGTGGCCGTCCGAGGACGCTATAAAGTACGTATTCCCGGACGCACATACATCTGAACAACTGATAACCAATCTTAATGCAAAATACGAGGAGGATCGGACACCGGATCTCCTCTATTGCTACCAAGGTGTGATGACACCAAACAAACAGTTTCTTTACCTCAATCTGGAGAAAACGCTCAAAGATACTCTGTCACTTCCGGCGACGCGCGCAGTGTCAAATTGGGTGAAAGGGAAATTCATCCGCGAGATGCAGATAAATATAGTTCTAGCTGATCACGTGGACAGATATGACTTTTGCACGGAAGTGATTCGAAGTAATTATGGGATAAGAATGATGGACGAATATGACTTTGAACGGTCAGGCTTATGTTCTATCCTTTAACCCATAACATTCTACGTGTTGAACGGTCAGGCTTATGTTCTATCCTTTAACCCATAACGTTCTACGTGTCTCTTGGTTACTTATGATTTTAATGAAAAATGAAAATGAAAAAGTCATTGGTGACCAATGATCAGAGCTTGAAAAGACCTTTTAAATGCATAAATCATATAACCATGATTTAGAACTCTCTGATTGTTTGTGAATATCCCCTAAACACTGACACCATGTATTATTATATATCAATCATTGAAATTAAACTTAGTTATGTTTAAACACATTAAGGGAGGATGATAATCAGGCTGATGATTATGTGATCAATGTTTACGATATAATACAGACTGTATGAACAATTTTCCGCGACCGCCGCTGAATGTTGTTTCCATTTTGGCCGTGCCATCCGCTCCAAGACCCTGTATAGCCTTGGGCCTGCTCTACTGATTCCTTCCGATCCCCTTCGCCTGATGGCTTATTCTGTGATTGTCACCTTTCTCGATTTGTCTATGACAATAAACCAATGTGGCAAATGCAGATAAATGATGCTGCAGCTATCGATATGATAAAAAGACAGCGGGAGATTGATCCTGTACAAAGGCGGTTTGCTAGGACCCTTTTCACGTTCCCGTATATTCAGTAGATGGGTTTATACAATTGCACTGTCACCGCAATAAGACAATAAGTGACTTATGTTTGTACAGGGTATACTAGAGTTCTGCATTAAGTCCTCAATATATCGCTGACATAGCTTGTGGCACGGGTTTTATGCTCACACCAGTAGACAGGGGCCGTAAAAGAATTGGAATTTAAAGTAATACACCAGCAGCAGCACTGTTCATTTGCCAGAGAACCGACTGCCCTGGTCAGCCTGCGTCCGGTAGTCTAGGGGATCGGAAGGAATCACTAGACACCAACACGCGTATACCCGCACTAGGCTGCGGGTATGCATGGACCAGGACCCCAGGCTAGACCCTGCAGAGTCGAGGGTTGTTTACATGGGTCGAGGAATAGCCCTCAACTCGAAATCCTCTGCAGGGTCTTGGATAGCAAAATACATGGTGTGAATATGCAGTGCCAAAAGCTCCTACTCCAGCTATTTAGGGGGAAAAAGATAATGTTGAATGGCAGTAGTTTGCTTTGAAAAACATTAAACAAAATCAAATAATCTTTTAAATCGTTCATAAACCCTTTGCTCAACTTACTTCAATGATTTTAGAGAGTTTTGCTACAATATGGTCAATGTTTAATGATTAGATGAGTTAAGTTAAACGTATTTATTTTACATCGATTGTGAAACAAGTTCTAACAACTTAGATCAGTCACTCTCGATTCTGCTTGCTGGATACATAACCAGTACTCGCGCCGATTGTGGATTAATGGAGTTTTGAATTGAACGATTTGTACAAACACTTTTTGATTAAATAAATGATAGATATTTATGCATCAATTCAATTCTTTGATCATGTGCTAAAGCTTTAATTCAGGGCTCGTTTCATGCCCTCGCATATTTGAGGGAAGTTACGGTATATGTATTTAATTGAAAGACATCCATTGTAAATATACAACATATTGTCTTGATATATCTGGGTAATGTCAGTGCAATAGGAATAGAACCAAAGATAATACCGAAAATGTATTTCAATCTTAGATTTAAAGATGAGTTGATTTGTTGTAGGTAGTATTAAAGTTTCAATGGATTGACTTTAGAATGTTACCTGTTTTTAACCTGTTGAATGTCCAATGACCACACTAGAGACATTCCCCATTCCTTGTCTGTATGTCATCTATGGAACGGATTCCCTGCGTCATATGTACTTTGCAATTCACTTTCTTCCCAATTAGTTCACTATCTTATTCAGAGACCCAATGATATAGAAAAAAGATGGCTTGTGTCGGGAAATGTTATCTGGCAATGCGTGGAAATGTTATCCGGTGAGCTGAAAGCAAATTGCATACTATCCAAAGCACAGTCCGATAAAATTTCCTATTCAAAGACACCGATCATCTATAATTTTTATCCTGTAACCTATATGGATTCAAGCAAACAAACAAAAATGAAAAAAAACACAAAAGAGTGCAACAAAACGGAAAATTCCTACCGACAGATGCGTGCAAATAATTTTATTCACAATATATGAGGCCTCCGGCCCATAATACAAACATAATTTTTACAATATTTCCCTAATATATATGGTACATGATTATTAAAAAGCATTAAAATGCAATTTGGAATTAAGTATTTTCTATTTCTATAATTTTTATCCTGTAACCTATATGGGTTCAAGCAAACAAGCAAACGAACAAAAATGAAAATAAAACACAAAAAGTACAACAAAGCGGAAAATCACTATTTGCAAGTGCGTGCAGCAATCACGTGATCTAGTGACCAGTATCAAACATGTTATACGGCACCCCTGTTATCATTCCGTTCATTGGCCTGTGACCGGATCAAGTGGAATATTGACGGTTTTACTAGTCTAAATGATCCAGGCATGGAAATTTCGTCCTACAGTTACAGCTTGGATCATCTGAGTTACGGCTTGACTCGTTCTAGGTTGTTGTTTTTTTGGAGGGGGTCCTTTGCCTATAATTAGCCGGGTTTCACAAAGTAACTTAAAATTATTGACGCGATGATGACCCAGACCAAGTAACAAACGAAATCCAAAAAGCAGACCAGCGCTTAGAAAACAAGATGCATTGGGACAAATCCTGGTAAGATTACCCCCAAACAATCTCGCGAGAATGCAGGCACGCAATTTCTGGTGCACTGCCTAGACATCTTGTGATATACCTAGAACGCAACCTGCAGTCAAGTACCAGCGGGTGTCATCTATTCTTAAAAACAAACGAACATCAATATAGCAGATACTACTATTAAAGGTATGATGACGTTTGGATCGATATTGGGGGACACGCTTTCTTTAGTGTCACTGCACAGTAACACAAAAGTAAGCATGACACTGGGCGTGGTTAAACGATTGGGAACAAATTGTGTTTCGATACAGAATTGTAGGATTGCATATCTTTTAGGAGAAGAGCACAGAAACGGTATGTGAATAATGCCTATCTTTTTAGTCAGGTACTCAGAATTTCGTTAGTTTAAACTTATTTGATTTAAATCGATTGTGAAGGAAGGTGTAAGCTTATCTAAAGATGTTCTCTCAGAGATGTGTTATGGAGTTACAAAATTGAAAAAAAATGGTATTGATAATCCTTGCCTCTTAACCAAAGATCGTTTTCCATTTCTTTACTTATAAGTTGCTATCACCCAGTGCTTTCGTTAATTAACTTGAAGTGAGCCATCGCGTGTGTCTGATCATCTTTGGGAAAGCCGGTTTATAAACAAAAGGGGGAATTCTTTTTCCCGCACTTTCTGCTTTCTGTTACGTGACAACTAAAATAAACTTTACTTTTTAATTTTCACATTTAAATTAAAACTACATGATTAAAGCTGGCAAATAAAAATTCTTTTCCAGGAAAACATTTGAAATGGCATTTGTTCTGTTAAGTCTTTAATTCTGTTTTTTGACAATACCTGTGGTTTACCGTTTCGGAAGAAATATGTTTACATCCTATGTATAAATAGTACTTATTTTTCCCCGGATTTACCTTGCTCATCGAATGGCAAACACCTTGGTGGTGATGGTAAATTGACAAACTACGATTATATCTTATTAAGCAAGAATTAACTTATTGATATTTACGCTATTTGTTTTCCTCCTCATTCGAACCGTTTTCGCTTGACAGAAATGATGTATGCGTCCATGCGCATGCGCGGAAAATGGGGTTTTCCGAACACCCACGTGACGATGGTATCTGTAATTACCACCTCTTACTCTAAGTTAAGACATTGTTTACAAACTAACCTGTTTAAAAGTCCTTAGATATCTGGGATTTTAATGTTCTAGATCTTCTTTGTATAGTTACGAGCAGGTTTGGGAAGCTGTCAATAATCCAGTTCTATGTTACTTCAAAAATCTTTGTTGTTTTTTTTACAGTAGAAGACGATTTATTTCAAAAAGTTAAAATCTCCATCTCTGAGACAGTCCCTTTAATACATTCACGATGACTGCTTCCTTGATACTAAACCCGTACTCACGCCGATTTGTGAGTTATTCCCGGGGATTTTCACATCGCCTAACGGGGATTAAACCCGGGACCTTCGGTACAAGAAGCCGACGCGTTACCTTTGCACCACTGTCGCCCATAATATCTCGTTCGTTTTTAACATCGTCTGCAGTTAATTTCCAATTAGTCGAATGGTTTAACCCATTACCAAACAATAACGTCATTTAATCACTTTGTTGCAGACTACTCTGGAAAACACTGTGGGAAAAGGAGAAATTGCTCATATTACGAGCAATTTCTTCTTATTTCTCCTTTTCCCACAATGTTTTATAGTCTATCAGAATATTATTTTTTCAACTGCATCACGTTTTGAAATGTCGTCTGCAAATTTTTTCAATTTGGGCAATCGAAAATTTGGCGTTTGGTAAAGGGTTTTTAAACCGGAAACAAACTCCTAGCTTGATTTATTGTCGAACGTATCATATACACCGTGTTTAATCGCGTCTGATCGTACATTATCATGAGCTATTTCGATACACCTTGTGACTCACTCAAACAGGCTAATATCAAACCTGGCGGGGATTATTCAGTCAGGCGTGACCTCCGTTGACTGGTCCTCATACAAATAATTATTTTATCTTTTCTGGGAAATTGATTTAACACTTTACCAAACGCCAAATTTTCGATTGTCCCAAATTGAAAGAGTTTTAAGACGAAATTTGAAAATGTGATTAAATTTTTATTTAATCTTCTGATAGAGTAGAAAACATTGTCGGAAATGGAGGATAAATTGCTCGTAACGAGCTATCACTATTTTCCCGCAGTGTTTTCCAGAGTCGTCCGCAACAAAGGCGTTACATGTTGTCATTGTTTGGTAATGGATTAAATTGTGTTGATTTAGCAAAAAGGGGTAATTCATCGCCCTGTAATCGTGATCGAGAAAGAGGACACTGAGATACACTGTCAGATTGAAGAACAGACGGGCATTTATTGATGGTAGATATAAAGTACACACCCATTAGACATATTGAGAGCCATAGAGACAGACAGATACACAGATGACATGAAACTTACCTAGATAACCAATCGGACACGATTTTAAACACCTAAATGAGACTAGTAAAAAGCATCATTTTATTGTGATATTTAACGTATTTGTGTATATTTGCATACGTATTTAGTCCCTGTGTGTAATGCTGCAATCAAGTGTGTTATTTCCCCAGGACTTCTGGTGTATCCCTGAACTACCTACGAGTATTCTAGAGGTATATCTAACGGCTTGTGCCGGGGATTGCCAAGTAGATACGATTGATGATAAACTGTGTGACCTGAAACTCTGCCAAACGTAACACGTGGTCATCCGTATCAACTGACCGACCGCCCATTTGGCAGTTATAAGCACATATAATTTTGGTAAAGTCGGTCAAGTTCAAAGGTTTGCTGAGGGAAAGGACATGAGGTTCGGTGATTTCTTTCCTTGAGGCAGACACGTGTTGGTGAATTGATATGGCGTATCTATGACCAATACACACAAACACGGTTTGCCAAAAATAGTAACATTTTTAAGGTGAAGGTCATTTTGAAACGAGGCTTGCGAGTAAACAAACCGATTCCGACGTACTACACAGTAACAAAATGATCTGTGTCTCCTAGATACAGCGTTCGGACACCTTTTGGTGCCGAGATTTTAATGAATTTTAATGTCCTGTCTCAAGAGGGTTTCAAGTTTAAGCACTTGGCAGCGTTTTATATATATTTATCTGTGTGAATACTAACCCATTACCCCCATTATTCCACACGTTACCGTACCTCTCACAAATGACTTTAAAAACCACAGCGGCAAAATGCAGAATAACTCCATTTGTCACAATGTTTTTTTAACTTATGTCAGGGGGTTAATATTGCTTCTTAAATATTAATTGCGTTTGTATATGAAGTTAAATAGTTCACAAATCCCCATATGGGACAATGGGTTAATCAAAGATAGTAGTATCATTTTTATATGGAATTAGTACATAAATGAAGGAATAAAACAGTTTCAGTGGCAGATTTAAAAAAAAAAGTTTTGTTCATCTTAATGATACATTGTACATAAGAAGATTACCTTAGAAATTATTTTTGAAAATTGAGAAAACGCTCATAAAGATTAGATCTACCACATAAAGAATACCACAAACAAGTCGGATTTTCAAATTTATCTAATTATTGTCTGTAATTACTAGTTAGATCTGTCCGAAAAAAAATAAGAAGGAGAGTAAATGAAAGTTGTGACCTTTTTCCGAATTTTTCTTTATTGCTCATTGGTCACATAAGTATTTAGTTCTTATTACATAGGCTATTTCCAGTTCACCATTCACCAGTTCACCATATTTGTTTTACATCGATTGTGAAGGAAGCTTAACGCTTGTTCAAATCCACTCTCGATGACTGCTTCCTGGATACTAAACCAGTAATCGCGCGCAGGTTTTGTGGGTTAGTCCCGGAATTTTCACCTCGCCTCATAGGGATTCGAACCCGGAACTCTCGGTTCAATAGCCCGACGCTCTACCACTGCACCAATGTCGCCAACATTTCGAATTAAAAAGGACAGAACAAACTTACATGGGGCATACACCTGATTGGAACTGTCTTTTGATGATGCTGAAAGCCCTCAATTGCCTTATTATAAGTCAACCAGCTGGACAAAATGAGCAACCTACTCATCATCTATATTGAATCATTTATTTGCCTGTGCCATGTCATAAGGCTCTAAATAATCCAGAAGCATGTGTAGGTAATTTGTTTGTCAGAAGCACTTCCATTGGATATATATGATAATAGAAAGCTTTTGAGTTTGGAGCAAATGCTTCAAAAAATCGGCAATGTTGTGATGTTTGTAAACAAACCAGGCTGAAGCTTGGATGAAGGCGGTCTTTCGGGTTTCATTTGAAAAGTCCAGACAATTCAATTGTTGACCAAGGGATTGGTAGTTTTCTATACTAGTAGAGTTTTATTTAAATTTCGTACATTATAAATCTTTTTGAACAAACAAATGTAAAGCCACATGAGAGTCAGTGGAAATTCTTTCTTTGTAAGAACAAAATTTGATGAAACTAAGGGACTGTGTGGTAAACTCAAACTCGGTGAACATGTTTCAAGAAGTAAGAAGCTCTTTTGGACTAAATGTGGCCCTAAATGCACGACCCGTCGTCTTATAAATATCAGTAGTGAAAACTACAACGTGTCACAGTAGAATAATTAATGCAACATGTATAACGTTTTTTTTGGATGAAAGATAAGGAAAAAGATCTGTCTAATGATGGAAAATATATCAAATTTTATAACTGTCTATTTCATTTCTTTATTTTTTTTTGTGTTTTAGAAGAAATCTTTCGTAGAACAACCCGTTTACGCAATGCAATTAGAGTGGGCGTTTGTCACGTGACTTTTTGTTTACTCGCAAAACAAGATGGCTGCGAAACCGTGTTTGTGTGTATCACACTCGAGGAACACAATCGCCTAGGCGGTCGGTGAAGCTCAATTATCTGTTTTCGATGAATATAGCCATGCTCTTCGTAAAGGCCAATATACAGTCCAGAAAACGTGCAACTTATGGTCATAATGTGTATTTTGCCTCTATTTGACTCTACCTAGAGTAGTCAACAGATACAGTCCAACTTGTGTTAAGCGACCATCCTTTTGAGTAGCCAACCTCCCTTAAGCAACCACGTCAGAAAGTCCAATTGTTGGATTTATAGTGAACATCGATTTGTGTTAAGCAGTCAACCTGTCTTAAACAGCCAATTTTCTCAGTTCCATAGGCTGGCCTCTAAACACAAGTTTGACTGTATACAGTGAGGTGCCTTCTTGCTAAATTCAACATGTATGATCATTCTTCTTCACCGTGTATAGAGCACTGATATTCATACTATTTATTTTGTTGACAATGATTTCATCAATACTCAAGTAGGTACCAATGAAGCTCTGATATCATTTTGAAGATTGGCACATCAAATAGTCCATTTAGTATAACAGCATTTGAAAACTTTGTAACAAAATATGATGGTGTTTTTTTCAGTTGTCGGACGTTTTCTTTGATCAGATAAACCTATCATGCATTGAATAATAAGTTACAACGATATTCAACAACTTTTAAATACGTGATACAAACTGTTGACCGTCCCAGCACTCACAAAATGTTTACTGAATGCAACAGGTATTTCTGGGAGAATCGGAAATCATCCATATCGACTAGAAATTCGAAACCACATCATCTCGGAGGTTCGTTTTGGCCTGATGTCGTTCAACCATATCTGACAAAACATAACTAGAAATCGAGAAACCAAATTTTAAGTTCGATCTGGCTCGACCATTCGGAACACCTCGGCCATTTCTTAAAATAACCTCGTTTTTTGAAAGTAGGTCAGCAACGAAGGGCCAATCATATCAACTCGGCAATCCCCGTCACAAGCCGGGGATTGCCGGAAAGAGCTGATTGAAAAATATGAAACAAAGATGTGTTCATATGGTCATATTTAATGAAAAGGGTAAAAAAAACCATTCAATTGGGATATATAACCAATTTGTGTGTATTTAAATACATATTTAGTGCCTGTGTGCATTTTGCCTTATCCGCCGGAAACAAGGCGAATTACCCCAGGATTTCTGTTGTATTCATGTACTGCCTACGAGGTATATCTACCGACTTGTTACGGGGATTGCCGAGTAGATACGATTGCTGGCTCGACGTGATCGTAAGCGTTTGCGATTGGCTACCATCTTTGAACACTTGAATAGTCGAGAGCTATTTTGAAACGGTCCGTGTAACACGATCCTTTGTGCTATTGAGCCATATGGCTTGTTTAACTTGAAAGCACGTGCAGATGATTGTGAATGAACATATTACCAGCTTACGCCACAATTTTGCGTCTAGCAGCAGACGACTTTCGAAAAACATAGCAGCAAAAGGAGAAATTGCTTGTCATAGGCAATTTCTCCTTTTACCGCAATGCTTTTTCAATATATTATCATATCACAACAGCAAAATTGCTATGTTTTTCACATGTCAACAATGATTGTCTAAAGTCGTCTGCTTCAAGTAAAAAAGATGTCGTCTGCAGGTGGTAAAGAGCTAAGAAAAGTCGTATATTTCGTGGGAAACATGTGCATTTAGAAATTGAATAGTCGGTCGTAAAGACAAAGTGTTCCTTTGGTTAAATAAGATTCTTGAATCCTCTGCTGGACATGAACGTTATACGATCACAACTAGAGGGATGGGCTAAGAATGATGGTGTTCGAATGTGTATCGAAAGCGGAAACTCCTTTACTTTAATATGCAGTGACATTTCGCTCGAAAGTCAAGAAATAAAAGTTAATTGATATTCAAAAACATACATAAATGAAACATGTAATTTTGGTGAAAAACCATTGTAACATTGCTTACAAACTATCATTTTCTCCAAGTTTTCAAATCTAGACATAATTTATTGAAAACACGTATGTATCATTTCTAAAACAGGAAATAAAGGGTTTAATTAAACCCCACTCGAGTGTAATAACATTCTTCCCAGTGTTTTGGAAAGTGTGCATTGTTATGCTGTCCTTAAGTTGAACAGAAATTAAGTCACAATGAAACCAGGCATCGTGTGACATTTGCTTCACTAGTCTAGGGGCCTGATTAAGTGGATATGTTTGTGAATAAGTGGTGTACTTAAACTGCATGTGTTTTGAGTTGGATTTAATGGCGCGATACGATTATTAAAGGTTTGTAGTTGATTTTCGTTCGTCTTTGTTTTTTTATTTTTTTTTATTTTAAGAAAAAGCTTTTCTTACATGTTGTTGATTTAATTTCATTTCTATGAAATGTTCTTTCTTCAGGCCTGTCGACCTTCTTTAGAATTCGTTTTTAAGATGGCTTATAAAATAACGACAAAACGAAAAAGAGTCTCATCAAGAAAAAGAATAACTGCTGACAAAGCTTTTTGTGATGGATAAATTACAATATAATCGGTTTTGATATCGTCTGCTGTGAATTGTTTGGTACAATTAAATGGTTTAGACTGAGGTAGCAGAATACGTGTGATTTCAATTAATTACGTTTCTTTTTTCATTTTTCCTTTCTGTGCTGATATATTTGATATAATTATGTGAATATGTATATAATGACTGCCATATCCATCGCATGTATTTATGTGTGTATTGACTATGAATTTGTTTATCAACCTTTGGAATGCTTCGTAATTTTCTAAAAATGTATTTCTCTGTCCTCGTCTTTCCAAAACTTTAAATATCTGCTTAATTTTGTTGAGAAAAGACACCCAGAGTAGCAAACAGGTTAGATCACAGGCCAGCTGCCAAGTGAATTGGCGGCTGGCCTGGATCTTCCATGTTTGCATAAGCATGAAGTTGGTTCCAGCACTATAAGGGTTAATTATACAAGGTTATGTTCTGTTACATCACTATCTGCGATATAATTGTGATACATATATAGCGAGCGCTCTAGGCATCGTTGTATGTACATTAAGGATTTAATGTCCTTAGAAACAAAACGATTGTTAGATAAAGCAAAATCTCCTGAAATGAACCGTTTTGAATCAACCAATGATCTTTCCACATCAACTGATCAAGCAGTTAAGACTTTTACCAATGAAAAAACCCAATAAGAATCTTCATTAAACAGACAACGCATGCACTACTATTAGTTGTTTAATATTCACTGACGTACAGAAACATCTAACCTTTAGAATGCTAGGTATTTTTCCTAGAATGGATTTTTGGGTCGTTCTCTTTCCAAAACCCTAAAAATCTGCATAATTTTAACAAGAAAAGATACTGAGAGTGGCAAGCAGGTTAGATCACAGACCAGCCGCCAGTTTACTTGGCGGATGGCCTGGATCCAACCTGTTTGCATAAGCATGAAGCCGGTTCAAGCACTGAAAAGGCAAATACATGATTTATAGGAACAGAAGTTTATTTCATGAATTGAACACTTAAGGTTCATCGTCATTACAACATATACACATACATGAAATAGTGGACAATACATGTAAATACATACTTATAAACATACAAAAAGTAATGCGAAAATAGTGCTTTATATGTAAACATCAGAGATAAAAGTATACAATATAGGACAAATATGACTTAATTATTACATTTGACTTATCTGATTATTAAGTTGACTTATTCTCTTCTCATTGGCTTATTTGTAATAAATTCCTATGCCATTTAACGTGTTAATGTTTGAACAATTTAAAAGTTTTATAAGTTTAAACGTACTAGGTTTTCTATAGTAAAACCGCCCAATATAGTTTTCTCTTATATCTTTATAAAAGGGCAGACTAGGTATAGCTAGTCAATGATATCCAGGTAAATACTGGTAAACTTCCTGACACTGTCTTATTTTCCACAGGTAAAGAACAGATAATACTGCCTTTATCTGCCCTCAACTCTACTGATATCCCTTTTCAATGATTCTGGAAATAATAAAAACATGGTTATGATATCCATATACGTATATAAAAATGCTTTACCGCAAAGACTGCCACTGTCAGTCATAATACAGCTTAACATTCTTTGAAAGCGACGATTAACTCAAAGTATTCACTCACCAGTGCCACAATTATGTTATTTCTATTTCAGTTGAATCACGGACCCAATACTGGTGAAACGTCCATTTGAAACTCGCCAGCACCGCAATCATGTTTTTTTCTATTTCAGTTGAATCTCGAACCCGACAGCGGTAATGAGCCGCCCGACTAAGTCCCGACCCGCATCCGGAGGATTATGGCGACGGAAGAAGGCCATTTCCGAGGAAGATAATCAGACAATGATGGTGGACCTAGTGGATTATATAAGTAATGGGGGAAGGATGCCTCTTTTTTAAATTTATATCTATATTACACTTCATTAACCATTTATCATACGACATTTGACCAGTTTGTTGCAGACAACACTAGAAAACATTGTGGGAAAAGGAGAAATTGCTCTAACGAGCAATTACTCCTTTTCCCACAATGTTTTCTGCCCTATTAGAAGATTATTTCTCTGTTTCACCTCATTTCGAAATATCGTCTGCAAACTCATTCAATTTGGGATATTCGAAAAATTGGCGTTTGGTAGAGGGTTATCCCTTTCCCAAAAAACAAATTTTTGGCTGTCCCAAATTGAAAGAGTTTACAGACGACATTTCAAAATGTGATGAAATTGAACAATATTCTTCGGAAAGAGCAGAAAACCTTGTGGGAAAAGGGAATGTTGCTCGTTACGAGCAATTTCCCCTTTTCCCACAATGTTTTATAGTCGTCTGCAACAAAGTCGTCAAATGTCGTGATTGTTTGGTAAAGGGTTAAGGAAGTTATGATTACATTACTATGCTAAGTTTAGTTTTTAGTTTCTGGACAGTTTCTATTATGAAAATTGGGTTCAAGTTCCTTGTATATACGGATCAGTGTAAATAAGGGATTCGAAGACACGATTTTGTTCTCATAGTATTAGATTTCTAGCGAATTCGTAGCTCATACAGTAAATGAGGCATATATCAAAGAGATTCATAATTACGCAAAAGATAAAAATGAAATAAATGAAAAGAGTATTTCTCATTATGACTTTTGTCTCCTCCATTCTCATATGATTCCTTTCCAGGTTTACGCCTTGTCAACCTTAACCCTTTGAGTGCTGGAACCAACTTCATGCTAAATTAAACAGGTTAGATCAAGTGACCTAAGCTGTTTGCTACTCTGAGTATCTTTCCTCATCAAAATTAAGCAGATATCTAAGGCTTTGGCAAGCAGACGATACACACATATATTTTTAAAAGATTACCCGGCATTCTAAGGGTTATACATACATGTATTGCCTTTTGAAGTGGTTCATTTCTGACACTAGAAGTTGAAATGCCATACACACGGACTCTTTTATCCTCATTCCAAGCCTACAACACTAAAAACAGTGGAGAAGAGAAGACATTACAAATTAGTAGTTACAGCTTTTATCATAGCACTTCAAATTGTAACCCTAAATACTGCAGTTCTATTGTAGCTGTGATATTAAGCTTAATTACATTCCTCCGAAAAACAATCCGTTATGATAAAAAGTGAGTATACATCTGGTCTAAGACTCGAGACTTTTACACAGCTATTTGAATCAAAGTACTGATAGTGCTGAAAGCAAGGAGCTTTAGTGAGTTGTGGGAAGCAATATATAGTAATCAAAATCATTAGAAAACTTGACCATGAGCAAATTAAATGTTTGTTAATTGTTAAGTCGTTTAAGGAGAACATTTCAGGCTTTTTTTGCCTACTTTTGCCAATAATAGCCATGTTGTGTACCCTGTATGAATTGACCGTCAACATTCCTGCTTTTCCGGTCGAAGGCGTCAGCCAATATAGCAATAGCCTTCAAGACCAGAAATCTGGACTGAGCAGGAACATGAATTTTATCTTGGCGTCAAATTGTAACCAACTATTTCCCGTCTTCCGATTATCTTTGAAGTTACGACGGTCAGATGTCAATTAGCTTTTTGTTAGACTGATAATATCATTTTTAATCCATTGTTTACGTAGACCAAGATTAAATCTTGACTAGAGAAAATCGCGGATTTAATTATACGTGAACTTCGGTGCATAATATAATTTCAATTATTTGTCAATCTGACAGAATTAACAACGCATGTGTTTAATGTCAACATCTTTAAAGGAAGAACGAAATCCATCATTAAACTTTAGAAAGCGATTAAAGTCATTAAAGTCTTATCTTACATATGATAACAGTTGTTCAACTCAACTTAACTCAACTTTAGTTGGCATTCGGCAACAAAATATGCCATTGGCCCTTTACAAAACATCTCAAAAATATGGCTACGACAATTACAAAACCAATTAAGTAAATACATATAAGTGTATAAATATAATATACACATAATTATATCTACCTTCACATATATAAGAGAGGGAAAAGAAGTTGTTAATGGAACTTTCTAAAAAGTCTTATTTTCTTAAATGGCCAATGCTTGCCCATTTTAGCAAGCATACTGTAAATGATAGGCGGTGATAGGTGCACTGATTTCTCGGATCGAGCTAAATTTAGAAACCAAACTACGATGTGGTTGTGGTTTGCATGCATTACAATGTATACTTTAGAGCCGAATAACATAAAGGCACCCTGAATTTAGAGGTGCGTAAGAATCTATCTCATTTACATGTACGGTCTAGAAGTTCAGTGATTTCGAGAGTGCGGTACTAAAGCAATTTCGTCACATTTTGTAGTGTCGTCTGCAAACGTTTTCAATTTGGGACAGTCGAAAATTTGGCGTTTGGTAAAGGGTAAACGCACACTCAGTGTGAGTACTATGTACACAGGAGTAGTAAAGGAGGGGACCCTGGAACAAGCCGGTGTTCCAGGGTCCCCTCCTGGGCCGGGGTGGTAGGGCAGTCTGGAACAGAAATCGTTGAAAAATGACTAAGTCCGTAGGTTCCTGGGTAAAAATTTGGAAAAATTGTTCAAAAATGACTAAGTCCGTAGGTTCCTGGGTAAAAAGTTGAAAAAATTGTTATAAAGTTATAAGTTCTTAGGTTAGGGTAAGAAATAAGAAAAAATACCCCTGAAAATTTCTAAGTCAAAATGGATCGAAAATTTTCTAAGTTCGAATTTTGAGTAAAAATGACTAAGTTCGAATTCTGAGGTAAAATTTTCTAAGTTCGAATTTTGAGCAAAAATGACTAAGTCCGAAAATGGGTCAAAAATTTCTAAGTTCGAATTTTGAGTAAAAATGACTAAGTTTAACTACTGAGATTGATTGACGGAAGTAAACATAAGAGAACTGTGGTATATGACCATGGTACTCTCTAACCCTTAAAGTAAAACGACTTGACAAATATGAGAAGTTCTTTCGAGAGAACTGGTTGGCCCTGAAAAGGGCCGTTTGGTGTGTTCCCTATGGAACAAAGCTGTGTTCGGTTGTTAGTTCTTTTTCTTTGGTATGCGTGGTATCTTGAAGTTGTTGATGTTTTTTTCGTGTTTTCCTTGACCGGTGGCAACGGATAATTGGTGTTTGTCAACTGCTTTCTGCTTTTTGGGTGATTCTGCTGGAACTGTGGTTTTTTTGAGTTCGAATTTTGAGTAAAAATGACTAAGTTCGAATTCTGAGCAAAAATGACTAAGTCCGAAAATGGGTCAAAAATTTCTAAGTTCGAATTTTGAGTAAAAATGACTAAGTTTGAATTCTGAGGTAAAATTTTCTAAGTTCGAATTCTGAGCAAAAATGACTAAGTCCGAAAATGGGTCAAAAATTTCTAAGTTCGAATTTTGAGCAAAAATGACTAAGTCCGAAAATGGGTCAAAAATTTCTAAGTTCGAATTCTGAGCAAAAATGACTAAGTTTAACTACTGAGATTGATTGACGGAAGTAAACATAAGAGAACTGTGGTATATGAACATGGTACTCTCTAACCCTTAAAGTAAAACGACTTGACAAATATGAGAAGTTCTTTCGAGAGAACTGGTTGGCCCTGAAAAGGGCCGTTTGGTGTGTTCCCTATGGAACAAAGCTGTGTTCGGTTGTTAGTTCTTTTTCTTTGGTATGCGTGGTATCTTGAAGTTGTTGATGTTTTTTTCGTGTTTTCCTTGACCGGTGGCAACGGATAATTGGTGTTTGTCAACTGCTTTCTGCTTTTTGGGTGATTCTGCTGGAACTGTGGTTTTTCGCTTTCTCGATGTTGATTGTTGTGAGGAGGTTGTCTGTGTCTGTTTTACAGCATTTGCTAATGCATTTACTAGTTTATGCAGACTTGTTTTGTCCAAATCAATTTCAATCGGCAACTTTACTGGTGTCGATGTAACTTCCATTTCCAGATAAGTTGACTTCTGGAGCTTGTCAATGGTATGGTTGAGTTGTTGAATACTTGTATCCAGACATTGCAGCTTTGTAAGGTGAAAGTTAAATGTCTGTAATTCGCTCAGGATACTGTTCATTACACTGTCTTGCTGTGACTTCAGATGTCGAACTTCATTCAAAATGGTGTGAAGTAACGTATTGTCCCCCGTTGGCAGCATAGTTGTTTGTGTTGAATTATCAGGCTGGTAATGGTATTGCTGTGTCTGGTAACTCTCAGGTCCAATGGTATTTGACATCATATCAGATGGTATCTGATTGTCATGAGAGTTGAACGCCTCAGCAAGTAATTCGTCAAAGTTGAGTTCCATGGTTGTTCCGTTCAGCTACAAAGTTGAAATGATAACGCTTACATGAAATGACGTCGTTTTTATACCGCCAAAGAGGATTGAAATAATATCATAGGCGTAGGAGCGTTTTCAATATTGGGGGGGCCAACTTCAGATGAGGACCGGTCTAAGAATAAATGTTCCTAAACTTTTTCATGACTATTCATGCATGTACAAATTCAATAACATTATAAGAATTAAAAGAAAGCGTATGAAAACATGTATCTTTAATAAAAAAAAAAAAAGAATATACCAGGTCTCGATCTCACGCGGAAATCAATTGTATTGAATTAAACAAATAGTGGCAGCGACCAGGCTGTCACAGCCACGGATACAACTATATGAAATAGTCAAACAATTATATTATTCTTTAAGCTTTAGCTAACGACACCTTTTAAAGAACATGTTTTATACCACTGTTTTCGTAGATCAAAACTACCCGGGTATTTTAGTGAGCTGAGTTTTCATTAGTCCGAATGATTCAGACGTAGATATTTCACTCTACATCTGGATGCGTTCGATATGAAAGCGCGTCAAGCGGATATCGATTTTTCGAGGTAGTGCATGTCGGGAAATCTGTAGAAAGGGGCGGAGTTAAAATTACAGGTAAAGTCTGGCTGGAATATAATATCGGCTCCTTTTCGTTTGGTAGAATATATATACATGTATATCTATTTACATTAAATCCGAGATGCCCTTTCCCTCATATGAATTTTGTCAATTGCCAAAGTATTGCAACAGTTGATTTCAATTGAATACGTAGATATTCATTCATTGAGTAAAGATATTTGTGACTCTATTGCGAGAATCTAGAAAACACTCAAACCATCAGAGAATTTTTTTATGGAAACTTTAGCCACACAAAAACCCTTTAGCTTATCATTTCTGATGGCCGATTCTATGGGAAAATGGACTCTCAATTTGATATTTTCTTGAATTATAGAAATCTGCGGTATGGTTCTAATCTGAAGTATAAATCTTGAAACTATTTCAAAGTATACTGTTTGCAGGTTGGGCGAGCACGAATGGAAACAAATCAGAGACATAGATAACAGCTATGTCTTTTAAACAAAGTATTCAAAAAGCTTAAATAAGCTATATAAACAGCTTTGGGCATGTTATAAAGGGGCAGTATCGAATATTACATCTTTCGGGTTGTTGGTCTACTATATATGAAACGCCAAGTTTTATTACCCCAGACGGGAGCGACGCGCGTAACACAGAGACACTATTCCAGACACCGCCGTACATCACACAACACGTGCCTTACCCTTTATCCTGTTAATAGCATCATAGTTTTGTCCTCAAAGAATATGCATTTGACATAGATTTTTATTTCTAAAGTACATTGATATTAATCAAATTTACAGATTTAAGAGCAAGTTTCTTCTGAATATCATCTATGTTTGCAGCGAAATGGTAGTCGTCAAAACCAAATCCTTTTTACCAATACAATATCGATTACTTTCTTGATATAGTTAATAGTTTGTATTTTACCTAATCGATAAGTTTGTGTGTTTAATTACAGTTTGAATTTTAGAATGGTAACGACCTTGTCTGGGAAACTGAAGGGTAACTAAATGTTGAAAGCTTACAAAACTGATGATGTTAGATCGGTCGCTATTGCAGCTTGATACCTTACCTTTGGATTCAATATTTTTTGAAAATTAAAATGGTACGAGAAAAGGTATTGCCCAATGCTTTCATGCATGGAATGAGTCGGACAAACCGATTTTATTTTGATTATGAATAGATTGGTTAATGAACTATTTGTTTGTTAAATTGGACCAGTAAAACATTTAGAAAAAAAGATAAAAAAAACAAATTCAAAATATGCACTACAACCATAACCCAATGTATCATTTCATAAGTATAGATATGAACATAAGAATATACGCGTTCAAATCGAGACCGTTTTGGGTGCCATATCACAACTGATTCAAGTGTAGGTACTCATAAATGTTATGAATGTTTCGTCACTTTTAAACCTACTTAAATTTTCAATTTGCCACTTATGAATTGTGTTTATGACGGAAAATATTAGGACATTCGTATTGATCAGACGGAAAATATTAGGACATTCGTATTGATCAAACCAAGAACAAGTTTCCCTGTCCCTCTTCAAATCTTGAAATATGTGCGGAAAATAAATGAATTTTAATTAAAAACGTTTAAGTGGCTATCCAAGTTCAACAACATTTATAGTGGCATTTCAGTGAACAATTACGGTTTCAAGTAGCTAAAAATTAGATTCAAGGAAATAGACTGGAGAAAGACTTCTTGACAAATCGATGACCCAAACGGCCTAGTTTTGTCTACTTCTTTGTGGCCTTGATGCGTTATTCAAATGTATCACAATTTTCGGGTTGTTTCTCTCAGTATATAAAGAAATCTACGTGAACCAATGATGAATTTACTTTCAACACAATTAGAAATCTTAAGGTATCACACATTAAATGGTTCCGAAAAACTTCGGACGTACCTGTATATCTTTCACGATGACTGTAATTATATTCAGATTCTATTCGGACACCTTTACAGTCATCGTGAAAGATATACGTCCGTAAAATTTTGTTTTGTTTTTTTCCTTTGAATTGTCATACAACAACCCATTTATTCAAATTAAATTACAATAACATTTACATCATATAAATATATATATATACAGTATAGTGTTTTCTAAAATTGGCATTTGACATATTCAAATTTGTTCTCAAGTCTAAAATAGCACTAAGAAGGAGTTGAGTAGACAAAGAAGAAGAGAATGGGAATATAACACAAATATTCACAAAGGATTGTTTTCGAAATAAGTGTGGCGAAGCAAATCGCTTCAAACCAAAAATGTTGATTTTGTTTTTATCAATTTAATCAGGGAGGCGTTGATGTTCAATTTTTAGCATCGTGATATGGAGTTGACAAACAGTCCGAATGAATGTTGAGTTTACCTATTTTATGTAAGGGATGCTTTATCAAAATTGAATCTAAAGTGTCTTTTCCTTCGACAATGGATTTCATCAAATGACTCTGCTTTGGTTTAAAAATGAATTCATATTTTCCGTCGATCAAATGTTAACAATCGTTCAGGTTTTTGTTTTTTCTGTAAATCACCGGAAATGGAAGCAATAAGCAATCTTATTGGTCAATCCCACCTTCTTTCTGATTGGTGCCCATATTTTCCTCGACGCCGATTGGACCCCTCACACACAGAGGGGGAATGCTGACGCGTTTTTATTGCAGGCCGCCTCCAAGCTGTCACGCAGTTACAGCTTGGATCATCCGAGTTAAGTTTTCATTGGATAAAACCGATGTGTTCAGATTGCCATTTGCGATGATGACGTCAAAAAGATTTTGGTTATTGTTCGTAACAAAAGGCGATTTGGTATTACATAGAGCACAAAAATGCACATTTATTTTATTCTGCTGTTAAATTTCATTTCTTTTATTTTTCTATACAAATAACTTCATTTGCCACTGTGAATATTGGGGGGCCAAAGTATACTCTGGCCCCCCCAGTCTGGATATTGGGGGGGCCGGGCCCCCCCTGGCCCCCCCTGCTCCTACGCCTATGAATATCCAATGAAATTAGAGGAATAACGTCCAATGAATTAATGAAATACTGAAGTAACGTCCAATAGAAGTGTACGTTAGTTTTAAAAACGTGATTGGTTAAATATTTAAGTATCGGAATGCGCAGTATAAAAAAGCTTGTGAATTTGAAAATAGTCATAACTTCATAGCAATATGGAATCAGCAAGGCGTCAAGTTATTGACTTAATTAACCAAGTCAAGATGGTCTCCGACCAACTTGAGCAACTGAGGAGACAGTTGACACCGCCGCCACCACCACCACCGCCACCACCACAGCCCTCGCTTTTCCCGCAAAGCGAGGAATGTTGGGACGACGACGATGAGCCGCCGTTCTACCTAAATGCCGGACTGGATGCTCAGCAGCTAAGGCGACTTGAGCGTCGAAGTGCGAGCAAGTGTCCGGCTTGCGGGAAGATTGGAGGCTGTTATCATTGAACAGTCTCCACCCAAACGGCCCTTTTTAGGGCCAACCATATCCCACGAAAAGATTTCCTTTTCAAATTGTCAAAATGTATTACCATATGAGCATCTTATGATGACAAAGAAATGTACCCCTTATAAAATATGCACATGCTTGAAGTGATCCCTACATATTTTAACCCCAAACCTCTGAAAGTTTTTTTATTTGTTTAAAATATAACATCATATTTTGTGATGATAAAAACTGATTTACCATAAAAACTGAAGATAACTTTTTCAGAATTCACGCATACCGTAATGTTTAAGTATCATCATTCTGATTGGTTGATTTCTTAAATATTTAAGAAGTATCTTAAATATTTAAGAAGTAGGTCAGTAGGTCAACGAAAATGTTAAAGTTATCTGCTAGGTCAGTAGGTTAGTAGGTCAACACAACTGTATAAAAAGGTATGATTTGATTGTTTTAAATCATATTTCTGAAAATGAAGTCTTTTGTGAAATTTCTTCGCCGGCTGTTTTGCAAGTCAAAGCAAAGATCCAACGATGACAGGATCCGGGAGGAGGAAGAGTTGATGGAGAAAGAGAAGAACCATCGGAGGAAAGCACTTTGTGCTTTCTTTGAAAGGCGAGGGTATGAGTATTATACTCGTACGCCCATCGTTAAGATGGGTAACATATACCCGGACCTTTCGGAGTTTATGCCTCCAACTGAAAATGTTGCTTGGAAGGCTAAACTCCAACAACTATATCCTGGTCTAACCTATTTCTACAACAATAGGGGAAACCACGGAAGCCCTTTTAAGGGCTACACAATGTTCTCGAAAGATTCTTCTTGAAATTGTCAAACTTTCTAAACAAAAATAATAAAAACAATTAAATTGGTTTACATACTTTTATCTTTTCTTAAACATATGATAACAGTTAAACATATACTAACAGTTAAACATATAATAACAGTTAAACATACAACAAAATTTTTAAAACATTTCTTGGAACAATATTAACTTGAGAGTTCATTACACTTTGATAAATATTTACAATTCTAACTTTTTCTTTTTCTTAGGAATACCAGAACATACACGTCCTTTTCGCTTTTGAGGTTTTGCACTTTCTTTCTTAACAATTAAAGAACACACTTCACCTTTCTTATGCTTTTTTGATTTACAGAAAAAACAGTTTATGTTTGAATTCGATTGTTCTTTCAATTCCTTTTTCGGTTGTTCCTTTTTCGGTTCCTCTTTCGGTTCCTCTTTCGGTTCCTCTTTCGGTTGATCCTCAAATTTGATTTTGTTGTCCTTGTCGACTATTTCCATTTTTTCACTCGAATCCAAAGTTTGTACAGACTGATTGTTGTCTGTTTTGATTTCCTCCGTAGTTTGAGTTGATAGAGTTGTTGCAGATATCCTTTCCGTTGGGATGATGCGTACACTTTTTCTTGTTTTCAAACAATATCGGCTATACTCGTTACAATACGATGTAAATGTTCCAACAAAATCCATGTCCCGATGTTGTGAAAGTTCGTTTTGTGTTGAAAACAAAACTTGATGCGTAACCGGGTTTACGTACACATACGTATAGATTCCAACGCGTTTTGTCTTTTCAGGACAATTACTAGACCAATGTCCGTCGTCGTGACACACGAAGCAAAACTTAGGTCTGCTTTGATGCGGCCTGTAAAGTTCATCAATACCGAGTATGTCAAATTGTCGATATTTGAAAATCTGGTAGACATCCCGGTTGAACTGGTCGTAAGATGAAAACGCCCCAACATAAACTCCCACATGCTTGATCTCGTAGTCGGTAGGAATGTTGGTAATTTCATACTCGTGCGTATATGAATTAACATATACATAGCATATTTTTGCAGGTTGATAGTTGTTTACAATCTCTGCCATTTTGACAACTTTAATATAACGTCTGTTCTGTAAGAAGAATGAAATGTAAATGTTACATTGTTTCATGTTTGACTTCTATTTATACGGAACGGTTGTTTTTGAATCATGAGCGAGTTTATAAAATGTCTTGATGTTACGATCTTTAAACCAATGTTAAACTAGATTTCAAAGTATCAAGATGGTATTTAAAGAGAGTAATTCACCTGTAAAGAAAAAATGGAAACGAATTAAAGTTACGGAAGAAAGTGAATCGGAGAATTATAGCGATGATGACTTTTTTCGCCTAAAAAGAAACCTGTGAAGATGATACAAGACAGTGCTTCAGAAAATGAGTGCACCGATGAAAAATCTGAAATGATGGATATGAAAAAAATGTACGAACTGAAATCTATGACGAACAAACAGTCCCGCAAATTTAGAACGGAATCACATTTATTACATGCAAGTTTTAAAAACTTTGAGGAACTACCTCCACACCAACTTGAACCATTATTTGATGATGTTACCAAACAAATCAATTCGATGTTACACACCGAACCATCGGATAAAATCAGAATGACGATTAATCACCCAGCTTTGGATATGGGGATTCATATTCCTTTTACAGACGCCGCTCAACTGACTGGAAGTATTATTTTGAATGAAATTGAAAAAGTGTTACAATCCAATGCAGATTTTCGGATGAATGATGGAAACATGACATTTGATGTTACGCATACCCACCCACCACAAGGATGTGGTAGGATGGCAAAATCAACAATAGATTCTGCTGTGTTTGCAAAGAAGAAAACATCGTTAGTACAAATTAACAATACCAAAGACAGTATGTGCTTTGCAAGAGCGGTTGTTGTTGGAATGTGTCATGTCAATCGTGAACCTACCGAGGAGTGGAAAAAAAGATGGGGACTTATTCGAAATCCTGATCGAAATCTTCAGAAAACCGAAGCTGAGAACTTGCTTGAGGAAACAGGTATCTCACCATCAACTCCTTGTGGTCAGGATGAATACAACATTATTCAAACTTATTTGTATGCAAAGGATTATGTTATTAAGGTACATCAGCAACATTCATCAGTAGAAATGGTATATTTGCATCCTGGTGTAGAAAGCATCAAAACCAAAGTTATACATTTGTATTTTCACCAAAACCATTATGACTACATTACAAATATCAGAGGATTTTTAGGATGTAGTTATTATTGTGAATTCTGTGACGTTGCTTACCAAAACAGAGAAAGTCATCTGTGCCCAAATAAATGTAAGGGTTGTTTTGGAAATGTTAAATGTATGTCAAGTGGTAATTCATATGAATGCAACCAATGTCATAGAATATTTTTTAATAGAAGCTGTTTTGACAACCATAAGAGTGTTTATGGAAAACAACACAAATCCATTTGTCAATTGGTAAAAAATTGCAGGAAATGTGGAAAACAGTTTCAATCTAGAAAAGGAAAGCACATTTGTGCAGGAAAGAAAAAGTGTCGCTTTTGCAAACAGATAACAAATCTTGACCATTGTTGTCATATTCAACCTTACGAAAGTAAGACTGAACAATACGTTGATGGTGAAGAAAAGATCAAAAAACCATTGTTTATATTTTTTGACTTTGAATGTAAACAAGATACTGGTGTCCACATTCCAAATTATTGTATTGCTCATAGAGCTTGTGACATATGTATTGATAAACCACTTGATTTTCATTGCACAACATGCAGTGAGTTTAGTGAAGGTAGAGAAGTTATATTTCAAGGAAATAACACTTTACATGAATTTTGCACCTGGCTTTTCGCTGATCGTCACAAAAGTATGACAGCAATTGCACACAATTTCAAAGCTTACGATGGGCAATTCATTTTGAAAAATATTATTCAACAAGGAACAAAACTACCAAAATTAATCATGAATGGAAACAATATTATGAAATTGGAACTAAATGGTGTTTGTTTGATTGATTCATACAATTTCATGAGTTTTGGTTTAGCCAAGTTTCCTGTTACATTTGGACTTGATGAATTACGAAAGGGTTTTTTTCCGCATTTAGCAAATACGGATGATTTTCAGGATTATATTGGTCCATTTTTGGATAGTTCATATTACATACCAAATTCTATGTCTCCTGAAGCAAGATCAAACTTTATGCAATGGTATAACGAACAGGTTACAAATGGTAAAATCTTTGATTTCAAAAAGGAGATGGAAGAATACTGTCGTTCAGATGTAGACATTTTGAGAAGGGGTTGTGGTCAATTCAGAAAGGTTTTTATCAAACATGGAGGAATCGATCCTTTTCTTGAAGCTATAACAATTGCAGATGCATGCAATAAAGTATGGCGTAGTTCTTACTTACCAGAAGGTCAAATTGCAATTATTTCCAGCAAAGATTCCTCCAAACGTCGTTTTTCTATCAAAGGAATACGCTGGATTCAAAGTGTTGCAAATGAAAATAATATTTTTATTCAGCATGCAAAAAACGGTGGGGAATATGAAATTGGACCTTATAGTGTAGATGGCTTTCATAAAGAATCCAACACTGTGTATGAGTTTCATGGGGATCTGTATCACGGATGTCCAGTTTGCTATCCAAATCGGTTACAAACAAATCCATTTAATGGGGAAACCATGCAATTTCTGTTTGAAAAAACAATGAATAGGGTAGCTTACATTAAACAAAAAGGTTACAATGTTCATGTCATGTGGGAATATGAGTTTGATGCAAAACTCAAAGACAAAGAATACAAAAAATACATTGAATCAATATTTCCACATTGTGATCCAATAGATCCAAGGGAAGGATTATATGGTGGGAGATGTAATGCCATAAAATTATCTCATGATATTGACTGTAAAGATGAAAAAGAAATCAAATACATTGATATCTGTTCACTTTACCCATTTGTGTGTAAATACAAATCATACCCTGTAGGTCATCCCTCGATTTTGACAACAGAAAATATTGACATTGACAATATTCGTCAATATGAAGGTCTCATTAAATGCAAAGTTTTGCCCCAGCTAATTTGTTGCACCCTGTTTTGCCATTACATTGCAACAACAAAATGATGTTTCCATTGTGTAGAAAATGTGCAGAAGATAGTTTATCTGTTTGTACGCATGAACAAGATGATAGAGCCTTGGTAGGAACTTGGGTGACTCTTGAACTTTTTAAAGCTCTGGATAATGGTTATTGTTTGCTTCATGTCTATGAAATATGGCATTTTGATTCTTTATCGGATCAATTTTTCAAAGGTTATGTTAACAACTTTCTGAAAATTAAGCAAGAGGCTAGTGGTTATCCTGGTTGGTGTCAGTCAGAATCAGACAAAGAAAAATTTATTCTTGACTACAAAAATGCAGAAGGTGTTGAACTTGATGCAAACTTGGTTAAAAAAATCCTGGTAAACGGTCTTTTGCCAAAATTATGCTCAATTGTTTGTGGGGGAAACTGGCTCAACGGGAACTCATGACACAAACTGAATACATTAAAGATCCTGCAAAATACTTTGATTTGATCAACAATCCACAGGTTTTTATCAAGCATGTTGAAATATTTGACAATGAATGCCCATTTGTTTTAGTAAGTTATGAAAATAAGTTAGATCATGTGCAAACTCACAGTACAGCAAATGTTATAGTTGGTTCATACGTAACAGCGTATGCAAGACTTGAGTTATACAGTATTTTAGAAAAATTAGATGATAGGGTTTTGTACTTTGATACTGATAGTTGTATGTACATTCATGATCCAACGCTATGGAATCCACCCATTGTCAAAAGTCGATTAGGAAAATGGACTGATGAAGAGCCAGACAATACAATTACAAAGTTTCGAGGGCTAGGGCCAAAAAATTATGCCTACCAATTGCAAACAAAAGATGGGTCTATTGAAAGCAAATGTAAAGTAAAGGGTATAACATTAGATTACAAAACTAGTCAAATTGTTAATTTTGATACTTTTACAAAATGCATGATGGATCGTACAAATGAAATCAAGGTGACATATGACTGTAGAATAAGAAGATATAAAGATAGAACTGTCAAAAGTGAAGTTCAGACAAAAACATTTAGATCTGTATATACAAAAAGAGTCATTGTCAATAAAGTTGAAACTGTTCCTTATGGACATCAGAGCTTAAGGCGAAAACATATAAAAGCAAAGCGTAGAATGAAAAAAGCATTAAACACTCATTAAAGATGGAAGGAACATACACGCTTCCATTACCACTTGAATTACGTGAACAAATTTACAAAGAATTCGTTAATCTGCATGTTTTAAAAGATAAGATAAAGAAAGAGCTTCAATACGGCTGTATTGCATTTTGGATACAACGTTTTCACAATGGATGTAAAAAAGGAGAATCCTCTTTGAAGATGTATAATATTCAATACTACATCAATTTATTGATAAGGGATATGCGGTTCAATAATAGTGCAGCATTTGGACTTATTACACAACTTTACATTGAACCGGGGTTGCAAAGACGAGATACATCTAGATGGGTATTTCAAACCTACTTGGAAAATGAAACTATAACAGAACAATTTCTCAACACGCTTTCACAAAAAGCCGAGTTGTTTAACTTTTATGTACGATATGCGGCAAATCCTGTGGAAAGTGACGATTCGTTACACCCATGCATAGCTGTGAAAGGATATATTATTTTTGATCAAGATGTTTCAGAAAAAGAAGTGCATTCACATTTGTTTACAAAGAACTTGTACAGGATGGAAAGACAAGTCCGATTCTACTTTTTCGATCATCAGTATCCACGGGAAATAGGAAATTTTGAACTGTATAGAACGATTATTGAACGTGAATACAAAATAGAAAATGTGTTTCACTGTGTTTATGATTTTTAATCAACTGTTTAAAATACTTGTATAAAAATGCTTGTATAAAAATACTTGTATAAAAATGTTTGTATAACAATGCTTGTATATAATATCACATTCATTTCAAATTGTATGTCAATAAGTCATTGTTAAAACATGTTTTTACTGTATAAATGACTAAAATGCTTGTTCTGAGTAATAAAAATATGTTCATCGATAAACTGTTGTCTGTTTTGTATTTGTTACAAGATTCCCCAGTTGTGTACTTGGTGACTCTTTGAGAGGTCGTTGTTCTGCCGCCAGTTTGCAGTTTGAATGACTTCATTTATTGCGCAATTGTTTAACGAATGACGTCATTCGCAATGTAAACTGGCGGCAAAACAACGATCTCTCAAGGAGTCATCAAGTACACAGTCAATGTCATGATAACTCTGACGATTTGGAGTTAAATCGCGGAAGAACAGTGATTTTTTGCTACAACTTATAGACCTCGATTATGAAATATTTCTGCCGTAAACAAGATTTTGAAAGTTTTGAATACAGTGATGTATTTGAAACTTTATCAAAATTGTGTTTTGAATAATTTTATCTTTTTAATACTTTTAAATACTTTGAAGGGATAAAATTTACTAAATGTTGCATTTGTTGTCATTTTACATTTATCCTTTGAAGAGACAAGTTAATCCAAGAAATGGATATCCAATCCCTTTTGTTTCAACACCCCTGTAACATTTACATAAGCGGGCCTAGTGGATGTGGGAAAACAGAATTTGTCCGTAAACTTATTGACTATCGTGAAGATTTATTCAATATTGTACCAGAAAAAGTGGTATGGTGTTACAAAGAATGGCAACCTGCTTACAATTTAATGAAAGAATCATTCAACTTCATAAAATTTATCGATGGTATTCCCGAGGATGAAAATGAAATTGTTAGCGATCCCAGCATTTCACATTTAATTGTATTTGACGATATGCTCGGGGACAAGGACGAAGAAAAAATCAAGTTATGGTTTACAAGAAAAGGACATCATCGTAATGCAAGTGTTATTTACATAACTCAGAACATGTTTCAGCAATCGAAGTCAAGTAGAACTATAAGTTTAAATGCACGATACATGATTGTGTTTAGAAATGAAAGAGATAATAATCAAATTAAAACACTTGCAAATCAAATGCAAGCCCCACATTTGATTCCAGCTTATAATGATGCAACGTCTAAAGACCATGGATATCTTGTCATTGACTTTCATGCCAGAACAAAACGAGAATTACGACTTCGTACAGATATTTTTCATCGGTGGTATTCACAAAATGATGATCAAGGACCTATTATTTATTCACCAGTATAAAACTGTATGCATATGAAAATCAATTGTCATTTTTTATGATACGGTCTAAGGAGATACACAATCAGAGATGGCGTTACCAAATACCTCATCGTCGATTTTACATGCATTGCAAAATTTAAGTCAGGAAACAAATAAACATGCAAGAGAAGCGTTGTTAAAATTAGGGTTTAAAGAAATGCTGAAATGGTTTACATTAGCGGCAAAGAAAATCACTGATGGTAAAATCAAATTACCGAAACAAACCGCTAGTTACATGTTAAAACATAAAGACGATGTAAAAAAGTTATCGGATCCTATGATAAATGACGATGAAAAACGCAAAATTATTTTAAAACCTGGTGGCGGGGGTTTTTTAGGAGGTGTTATTATAAGAAGTTTAATACGTTGGAATGGTGTAAAAACTGCAAGAACTTTTTCAAAACAACCTAGACAATCAAAAAAGAAAAATACCCCGAAAAGAAAGACAAGTACCCCGAAAAGAAAGACAAGTACCCCGAAAAGAAAGACAAGTAAAAAGAAAGAAAAATACCCCGAAAAGAAAGAAAAATACCCCGAAAAGAAAACAAACAATTAAAGTTAATGAAACTTTTATTACACAAAGAAGAAGATCTGCGCCCAAAACACCCATAAAATCTCCTATGAATTCTAAAAAACAAGCAATGGTACATAGACTACACAATATTGGATCTAAATATATTCGATATATGACTCCTCGTAAATTGCATTTTCAAGACATTCCGTCAACATCGTTATCGCCAAGATCTCAGGATGAATATAATGTTGGTAAAAGAGAATTGAACCAGCTTAGACAGGATGCCAAACAATATGTTAAGTCAAAAGAAAAACCAAAGAGTCCAGAGTATACTGCAGTTCGTTTATCTCCAAGAAGTGTACAGGCCAATTTTGCCCGTTTTTCGCCATTGAATAATCCGAACTTATCGGAACCTGCACGAATTGCACTTACTGCATTGCAATCACAATTTTTATAAAACATTTTATAAAAACATTTTATAAAACATTTTATAAAAGAAGGATGTCTTTACATTAAGAATATCAGTTTGTTTTAGACAGTTTAAGAGTCAACATGGTAAAGAAAACACCACTTATTAAAAAACACGGTCCAATGGTTATGGCTATGCTACAATCTACCCCAAAAATAAGAAAAAAACTTATAAAGGAAGCAAAATCGCCAGTCATAAAATGTGTAGCAGAATGTTGTCACAATGTTTTAAAAGGACATGTTCCTTTGACAGAAGCTCAAAAGAAGAAATTGCATTCAAAGCGACAACATCTTAGAAGTTTAGCATCAAAATCAGTTTCTATTCAAAAGAAGATTTGTATTTTAAATCAAAAAGGAGGATTTCTACCACTTCTTTTAGGTCCATTATTGCCTTTATTAACAAAAGTTGTAGTCGGAGGTATTGGTGGTGCAATCAAATCTTTGTAAAAATGTCTGTCAGAAAAATGGCTGTTGTTCCTGTACAATTATTAGAAGAAATTAAAAGAATTAAAGCGGAACAAATGCATAACCCACGTTTGCCACCAAATCCCCAAGTTACAGATGTTGCACAACAACAAAGCAAAATGAATACTATTTTGGAAAACTCTGCATTATCGGAAACGGAAAAGGCTCAAAGGTATGGTGAAACTTTGTTTAAGTTACAAAACTCACTCGAAAAAGTTAAAGTGCCCGCAAATATTATACCATCAGATAGTACCCATAAGCAAAACGTAGTATCTGATACAATGCAAGATCGTATTTTGCAAAGTGTACCCAAAACAATGCAAAGAAAAGCAGGATTGCTTTTAAATATGTTGAAAGATAACGACAATTTATCTTGGAATAATCAAGGGGTTGTAACATATAAAGGAACACAAATTCCTGGATCTAATATAATAGATCTTATAAATGATACATTGCGCCAAAGAAAAGGTGTTGAACCGAAAGGCTGGGAAACATTTTCAAAGGCTTTAAATGAAACAAATGTTCCACAAGAAGTTGTTGGAAATGTTGTTAGATGGAAATGGATGCACAAACACGATCACACAAATAGTGATAGTGATAACGAAATAACTTTTAGGACCCCGAAAATGAGTACCCCAAAAATGAGTACACCAAAAACATCTAAACGACTTAAATCTTTAAGTAAAGTCCACAAAGCATCGCCGTACTCAGACCCCGTTGAAAAAGAACGTTTAAAAGATTATTATACCCAAGAATTAATGACCCCTCCATCGACTGTTAAAAATCAACTATAAAGAAACAAAACGTTGGGTCAAACCGTCAAAGATGGGAGGCTTGGTAAAAGGACAACATCGTAAATTAAATTCTTTATTGAACAAGTTGTACTATGACCCAAAAAGTAAAACAGCATTTTCTAGCCCAAGATATTTGTATCAAAAAGCAAAAGCAACTTTAAAAAAGATAAAGTATAAAGACGTTAAAGAATGGTTGGAAGGTGAAACAACCTACACGTTACATAAACCCATTCGTAGAAAATTTAAAAGACGAAAGACTGTTGTGGGAGGTATTGATTATCAATGGCAAGCAGATTTAGCCGATATGCAGAAAATGTCAAAACAAAATAATAATAACAGATATTTACTTTGTATCATTGATGTATTTTCAAAATATGCTTGGGTTGTACCTATTCAAAATAAAACGGGTAAAACTTTAATTATTGCATTTCAGTCAATTTTGAAAAAGTCAAAACGAAAACCTTTGTCTTTACAAACTGATAAAGGATCAGAATTTAAGAACAGAGAATTTCAACATTTTTTGAAAAAGAATCAAATTCATTTTTTTACAACTGATAATCCAGAAACAAAAGCAAGCATTGTCGAAAGATTTCAAAGAACTTTGAAAACTCGCATGTGGAAATATTTTACTCATAACAAAACACGACGTTATGTCGATGTACTTAACCAGTTAGTTAATAATTACAATACAACTTTTCACAGAAGTATTCAAACTTCCCCAGACTCGGTAAAACCATGCAATGAAGCTAAGATTTCTGAGATATTGTATTCTCCAAAGAAAAAAGAGTTAAAGAAAAAAGATTTAAAACCAAAGTTTAGAGTAAAAGATAAAGTACGGATTAATAAAACAAAACATACGTTTGATAAAGGTTATTTACCAAACTGGACACAAGAAATATTTGAAATAACCCATGTAAATAACACATTACCAATAACTTACAAGTTAAAGGATTTAAATAATGAACAGATTATGGGGACATTTTATGGTGAGGAATTACAACTTATAAAAGATAATGAAATCTATGAAATTGAATCAGTGCTTGATAAACGTACAAGACGTGAAGGAAAGCGTTTTGTTAAAGAAATAAAGGTAAATTGGAAAGGTTATCCTAAAAAATTTCAAAGTTGGATTCCAGAATCATATGTTGTTTGAAACTTTTGACGAATTTTTTACAGAAAAGATATATAAAAACAGACTACATCTACCATGCATTCTCAGTGTAATATTGAGTCTGGTACCGAAAGTATTAATAGTGGCAAAGTTACCCAATATACATGTTGCGGAAATCGTGTTCCTAAAAATCAGTTTACTTTTGTTTCACAAATTATTGTAATTTATGCAATCATTGCAACATCAATAGTACATTTAAGTATACAAAGTGACAATCGAGAATTGTGGTTAATTTTACTAAGCAGTTCATTAGGTTATATTTTACCATCCCCAGGGCTTAAGTTTAATAAACAAAGCAAACAGTTTGATTTTCCTGATGGCAAACATGAGTTCGTTTTATCTAACTCTTCCAAGAGACAGTTCTTTAGACATGCATCCTGACAACACACAATGTTGTTACAAAGTTAAGTTACCAAAAACAATTCATCTTGAAAAAGAAATGTGGGAAGTTGGATTGGCTCAGTTAATAACTCCTTCACAATTTTTGAATATATCGGAAGTCGAAGCAGATTTTCACATTATTACAGCCAATGTAGATTTATATAAGTTAATAGAAAAAAGTGAAAAGAAAAAAGATCTGTCAATGTATGTAATTGAGAAAAACAAAACCTCAGGCAAACCAAGTAAATGGGGTATACGTTTTAAGTTTCAACCAGGATCTTACAATAGTCCTGCACACGTGTTAGGTGTAATGAATGAGGTGTTACAAAACTGTATAGGAGATGAACTTGCTTCAAAAAACATAACATTTCAAATTGGTTATGCTGAGGAATTTAAGCGCCCTAAGTTTGGTTTCAATAATATAGGTCGTACAGGAGTAAAGTTTCACCCTTTTCTGTTTTTAAAATTGGGTGGTGATCCAGAATTTATGGGGAAAACATTATTTCCAGGACATAACATTATGCAAATGTTTAAATACAGTCCAAATTTAGATGCAGGCTATAACCATTTATACATTTATTCAGATATTGCAGAATATAATGTTATTGGGGACACCTTAGCACCAATACTTCGTGTAACCCCCTTTAAAACATCTAATGCCCACGAAAATGTACATGGTAGTCAGCACATTAACCATGAAATAACAAATGTTCAATACATTCCAGTTTTAAAATCAGAGTTTGATACAATTAACATTCAAATAACTGGTGATGCAGGTATTCCTGTTCAGTTTGTAGTTGGCAAGACAATCGTTAAGTTACATTTTCGACGGAACAAAGAAAAATAAATAAAACGTTTTCGTTAAAACAGTTTTCACTACCGAATAAAAAGTTTTCACAAAAAACTTTTTTAGAAAAAAACATTTTAGAAAAAATAAAAAAACATTTTTGAAAAAACATTTTACCAAAAAACATTTTAGAAAAAATAAAAAAACATTTTAGAAAAAACATTTTTGAAAAACATTTTAGAAAAAATAAAAAAACATTTTAGAAAAAACATTTTAGAAAAAACATTTTAGAAAAAACTTTGGGAAAAATAAAAACATGATTCCAGTTTATCGAGGTGTGCAACATCAATATGGTTATGGCTTAGGTTCTTTATTCAAAGCTGCATTAAGAACTGTAACACCACTTGTAAAGACAGGTTTGCATGCATTAAAGAAAGAAGGTATTAAACAAGGAATAGGTGCAGCCCAAGATATTTTTTTACATGGTAAAAAACCAAAAAATGTTTTACTATCGCGTGCAAAAGAAACTGCAAGAGCTGTTGGTGAAACTTTGCTTCAAAAACCAAAGATAAATAAAAGAAAACCTCAAAAACGATCTCAGTTACAATCTACATCTCGAAGGAGAAGGATCATTTCAAAGAAACGTCGTACAAATCAAAGACACTTAGATATATTTGATTAAAGATGATGCAAAACGGGTCATGCGAATGCAGTAAATCTGAGTTAGGTGTGGTTTCTGTACCACCCACAATGACATCTATGCAAGAAAGTCAATGGATTGAACATTTTCCTGTAGCACCGTTAGCTAATTATGCCCCGATCGAATTCAACATTCCACCTCAAACAGAGTATTGGACAGACCTGTCCCAGTCATATTTGTATGTAAGGTTTAAAATAACAAGAGCCGATGGCACTAATTTGCATGACGATGACCACATTGCACCAGTTAATAATTTTTTGCATAGCATGTTTAGAAGTATCGATTTGTACTTAAACAACAAACTGATAACCAGTAATTTAGACACATATCCATACAAAGCATACTTTGAAAATCTTCTGTCGTACAGCAAAGATAGTAAATTAACACATTTAAATGCTGGTGATCTCTGGGTAAACGATACTGCCGGTCATTTTAACGCTTTAGCCATTGATGGAGCTTATGCAGGGCTTGTATTAAGGTTTAATCAAATATCCCAAAGTAAAAGCTGTGAATTACTTGGCAGACTACATCTCGATATATTTCAACAAGAGAAATATTTACCAAATGGGGTTGAAATTCGTCTAAGATTAAACAGAGCTCCTTTAAACTTTTGTTTAACTGGGGGAGTTGGTGCAGTCCCTGCAAAATTGGTACTTGAGAAAGTTAGTCTTAATGTTAGAAATGTTGAGTTACTTCCAGTTATTGCAAATGGTCTTAATCAAGCAATTGCTCAAAATCACATGAAAATTCCACTACGACGAGTGGAAGTAAAAACATTTACTATTGGAAATGGTTTACAGTCAAAAGTAGAAGATCATTTATTTCAAGGACAACTTCCAAAACGTATTTTTATTGCAATGGTAACAAATGCTGCTTTTAATGGTGCCTACAATACTAATCCATTTTATTTCGGACACTTTAACCTTTCAAAGTTGGATGTTTCTTGTAATGGACATAGTATTCACAATCGACCATTTGAACCTGACTTTGAGAACAACTTATTTCTCAAATCATACATGTCAATGTATCAAACAGTTTCGGCGTTAGGACTTAACAAATCATTTGACATTCCTAAAGAAGATTACGCAAATGGTTATTGTATCTGGGGATATGATCTCACACCTGATCAAGGAAGTGAAGGGGGACATCTCCATCCTATAAGAACTGGAAATCTAAGGATAGAACTTCAGTTTGCACAAGCCCTTGCTCAAGTCATCAACGTTCTTGTCTTTGCGGAGTTTGATAATCAAATTGAAATTAACAGTTTAAGAGAGATCATCACAGATTATTAACAAGATGTTGGGACATGAATACGCTATACGTTTACGAGACAGAGCTGAGGCCGTGAAATATCCATCTAAAAGTCAAAACGTTCGAAGACTGGATATTTGTTCATCCTTTGATAAACATATGGTGGATGAGTTACAGAACTTAATCATTGAGGAAGTGCATAATCAGTGTCCAGGATGTCAGATAGATCACCCTAGTCAGCTACAACATCCTATGTGTATGTTCATGGATCGTTACGAACAAACAAACATACTCATACATGAAGCTATGATGAACTTAAACCCTTACAAAGTTATGGAGAAGTGGTATCCAGACTTACAAGAACTACAATTAAACGATTGTGAAATTGTAGAAGCCTACACATTATGGCAGAGTATAAAGACAAATGTACTTTGCGGATTTAACGATATGTGGTTGGATAATTGGCGTGAAAAGGTGCAACATTCGTGGGAAAACTAAAAACAACGTTATCAAATATGTATGGCTATGAAATACAACATATATTGGACTGTGGTGTATGGATTAAAAATCTAAATGCTGAAGTGGTTTCAAAAGATAAACTACCGGAACAAAAACCGTACCATATCAAAGCTTATATCGTTAACACAGATCCTTCTACTGAAGAAGGCGAACATTGGGTTGCCGTGATATTCAACGCAAACAACGATATCTTTTACTTTGATTCGTACGGATTCCCACCAATGGAGAAGGAAGTACTTAACTTTATTCAGGACCATACAACAAGATGGACTTTCAATAAACAGACTCTACAGAGTTTACTTGGTCAAACATGTGGAGCCTACTGTATATTCGCTCTAACCACTGCTTCGCAGGGATCAAACCTACCAAAATGTCTGCAGAAAACGTTTTATACAATCAACCATCATAGAAACGATAAGTTTATAAAGACATGGCTTTATCAGAATTATGGAACTTTGTGCACAAAATCTCTAAAACTGTAATTTAATTTACTTTTACTTGTATATAGTTCATATGTTACTGTTCTTACAAAGTTAATTAAAAGTTTACTGTTCAATATAATACATGATTTTGTCTTTTATTGTTATACCCTCATATAAGATGTGTTACGTTTACCCATTCCTTAATCTTATACCTATATTACTAAGTATGAGAATTTCTGTATCAGGATTCTCAATAACCCCTTTTCAGTTATCCCGCCAATAACTTTCCCTATTCCCTGTAACCAACGTGCACTTCCATTGGACGTTACTTACACCAAATCTTATTGGACATTACTTCAGTGTTCCATTAATTTCATTGGACGTTAAACCGCTTTAACAGTATAAAAGCAACGTCATTTGAGGTTTACGCTGTTATTTTACTCCTACTGCTAGCATGGATCAGTTACGGAACGCAATCCTAAAAGTCTCCGAAGATCTAAACACCTTGCAGAGAGGGTTGATTGACATGTGGGCAATTATCCATCAAAGGTCGCAGGAGGACGATGTGCGAATTGTTAAAGTAGTGTACCGACGGACTGTGGAGTGGCGACAACACGGAAACATAGTGTCATCCTATAGCCGTCATCGAAGATGTCCGGTGTGTGGGGCAAATTTTGGATGCTCACACCTTTAAGCCACTCCATTCCAGCGTACACACCAAACGGCCCTTTTCAGGGCCAACCAGTTCTCTCGAAAGAACTTCTCATATTTGTCAAGTCGTTTTTACTTTAAGGGTTAAAGAGCACCATGGTCATATACCACAGTTCTCTTATGTTTACGTCCGTCAATCAATCTCAGAATTCGAACTTAGAAATTTTTGACCCATTTTCGGACTTAGTCATTTTTGCTCAGAATTCGAACTTAGAAAATTTTACCTCAGAATTCGAACTTAGTCATTTTTACTCAAAATTCGAACTTAGAAAATTTTCGATCCATTTTGACTTAGAAATTTTCAGGGGTATTCTTTCTTATTTCTTACCCTAACCTAAGAACTTATAACTTTATAACAATTTTTTCAACTTTTTACCCAGGAACCTACGGACTTAGTCATTTTTGAACAATTTTTCCAAATTTTTACCCAGGAACCTACGGACTTAGTCATTTTTCAACGATTTCTGTTCCAGACTGCCCTACCACCCCGGCCCAGGAGGGGACCCTGGAACACCGGCTTGTTCCAGGGTCCCCTCCTTTACTACTCACAGGACCTAAGACCGGGGTTTACTAGCAAAGACTGTAAGAACTTGTGCCAATATTGATGTAAAATAAATTCATTCAAATGGGTAAATTTTTCTTCTGTTATTCCAGGCACCGAAGACAAATCTGCGAGTAACGCTTTCCTTCTTGATGACGTAAAAGAATTCGTTAGCACAGATTCATTCCAACAACAGGTATAAGTTATGCAAATTATGCTGAAAGAAAATAATTGGAATTTTTCGATATTGCAAATTCGATAGTTTCGAAATGTCATGGAGACAACGGCAATTGCCTCTTCAATTGACTCTTCTAAAAGGTAATGATTAGCAGACATGAATACGGATTAATACCACTTATGTTATAAGGACATTTGTGATCGGACCAAATCAAATGAGATACCGATATAAACAGCAGACGACTACCCTTAACGAATAGAAAACCAACATTGCTAACGATTAGAAATCATAATTTGTACAAACGTCTTCACACATGCCAAATAATTTATTATGAATATTTTTTTGTAAGCTACAAACATGTTTTTTTAATGTGCTGAATAAAATTTTGTTATGTTATGTTATGTTACCTTAGGTTAGGTAAGGTTAAGTTAGGTTAGGTTAGGTTAGGTTAGGTTTGGTTATGTTATTCGTGGTTTTGAGAAGAAGCTGCGTCTGTTCGCTTGTCCTTTAAACGAGATGCCAGGCCTTGTTGTGGGGTGTCATGAAAAATATTTATATTGCATGCATTCTCCATTCCTTTCTGGAGACACGAATAAAAACAACAACATGTCAATTAATTGTTTCTTTATTAAAAAAAACGTATATCTATCATAAAGCTTCGAATAAAGTGTTTAACCTTACAGTGCTGGAACTGACATCCAACATAATGCAAACAGGTTAGATCCAAGCCAGCCACCAAGTAAATTGGCGGCTGGCCTGTGATCTAACCTGTTTGCATGTCAGAGTATCTTTCCTCGTTAGAATTAAGCAGATATTTAAGGCTTTGGAGAGCAGAAAACTCAAAAATCTATTTTTAGAAAATGTCCCAGAATTCTATGGGTTAAGGTCATTGAGATTATTACATGTAATCCGAACTCAAACAGAAGTTACAAACGCCAATATGAGGTTACATCTTATTTTACCAGAACTTGTATCAAATTGACTTTTTAGTCATTATTTTCATTTGAACTCTTTGCCAAACGCCAAATTTTCGACGGTCACAAACTGAAAGAGTTTGCAGACGACATTTGAAAATATGATGAAATTAAAAGATAATCTGCTTATAGGGCAAAAAACATTGTGGGAAAGGGAGAAATTGCTTGTAAAAAGCAATTTCTCCTTTTCCCACAGTGTTTTCCAGAGTCGTCTGCAACAAACTGGTCAAATGTCGTTATTGTTTGGTAAAGAGTTAAAACCCCTGTAATTGGTCCAACTAATGTTTACCTTTACGTCTAGGTGGCGAAGAAAACCCAAACGATGTTAATTGGTCGTAAGCAGGCCGAGCTGGAAGTGTTTACGGATATTTTAATAGAAAAGTTAGATAACGTGGACGCTGCACTTTTACATGTTGTATCAACGGTCACATCAGAGTCGAAAGTAAGTGTTTAATTCATTTTATTTATTTGTTTCAAATAGTAGGCATGACGGCAACACTTTGCCATCGACCTCAACATTACATCAATTTACGAAATATAGCAAACACTACAAAACAATAGAAAACATAGGAACATAATATGTACTTTTCATAGAAAAGCAAACACAACATTTAGTATAAAGAAAACAAAGATTTCAGTTAAAAAGACAGACTAATTTAACAATGTAAATGACAATCGTGGTCTTGTTTTAGCTCACCTGAGAACGGAGTGCTCATGGTAAGCTTTTGTGATCGCCCGTAGTCTGTCGTACGTCGTCAATAATTTCTTAAAACATCGTCTTCTCCTAAACCGTTGGGCTGAATTCAACTAAACTTTACAGGAACGTACGTAGGGTGATCCTTTTCAAAATCTCTTCAAAGAATTGATTCCATGCCGGGTTTTGGTTGCCGTGGCATCAAAAAAGAGGAATTTTATATCAAAATTAATAAAAAAATCGTCAGAAACGACTGGACAGATTTCAAAATTTTCCATTTTAATGATCGCTATAACAGACTTTTATGTGTGTCATGTGACCTTTTTGAACCAGGTACCCATCACTCGTTTATACGAGCGTTCGTCGCTTTTAGACATGTCTCGAATGTAAACAATGAAGTCGAATTGTGAGCTACACAATTTGTTAAAATAGCACCTTGAAACATCGCTTATAAATAATGAAGGCATTATATTTACTATTTTTTTTTCTTTTTTGGCGACATTCTGGCTTTAACTATAGTGTAATGGTGAAAATCATAATTAGATAATTTATTATTGTTTACTGTAAATTCTTTCAAGGCCCAGATCTTGGTGAACAATCTAATCTGCCGCGGGGCAAACACGTCGACCTCCAATACAAAATTAAAGACGCCATTACATTATGCAGTTGAGAAGAAATTTAAAGGTGTGTAGCTATATCCTATCCTATCAATTCATTCTTTATTTTCTGAATGAGTTGTATTTTGATAAATGGTTTTGATAGAGTTAAAAATTTCATTGTATTTAGTATCTATTACGAGTAGTCGAACCATTGATGAAATACGATAGACTTCGCCAACATGACCAAATGATGATTTATTTTTTATGATATACTCTTGGAGCACTGCTGTCATTATTCAACTAATTCTATTAATCATAAACGCAATTTAAACTTCAAATTAATACAGATAAGATTGTTTCAAGTTTGTCCAAAATTCACTACAGAATTTTCCTTCTGTGTAACACATGTATTGTATTAAATTAAGTTTCAATTATGTGATTCTGTTTTGCACAAGACAATGCCAATTCCTAAATAATAGGGCACCGCCATTTTGTTTGTCACGTGACTGGCCGCCATTACGCTTCTACGTTGGAAATCTACTAGCATCACTTCCAAGAAATCACGTATCAACAATAATACACAATCATTCGTATTTTTGTGTCAGGAAATGTCGTCAGATCAAGGTACTCGCGAGTGAAATATTTCACTGGTTGAATTTTTCACTTGTGTATGAAAAGAAATGGACTCGTTCAAATATATGTAAACTTCTAGGCGTGGCAGCTAAACTATTAGAGCATCATGCATTACCCCACGCCAGAGATCGGGACAGAAACCTTCCCTTGAAAATGGCCATCGAGACTGGGCAGGATGATATGGGCGCACTGATACTTGCCTACATGCCTAACAGTTAGTAAGTACGGCGGAAAATGGGCACAAAGGGTGTAGTTTTAACTGATTAACCCTTTACCAAACGCCAAATTTTCGACTGTCCCAAATTGAAAGAGTTTCCAGACGACATTTCAAAATGTGATGACATTGAAAAATGATCTTCTGAAAGGGCAGAAAACGTCGTGGGAAAAGGGGACATTGCTCGTGAAGAGCAATTTCTCCTTTTCCCCACGATGTTTTCCAGAGTCGTATGCAACACACTTGTCAAATATCTTCATTGTTTGGTAATGGGTAAATGTAACATCGATTGTGACGCAAGCTTGAAGGTCCTAAAAGCACGACCAGTACTCGCGCCGATTTGTGGATTAGTCCTGGTATTTTAATCCCGCCACTAAGTAACGGATCGAACCCGGAACCCATTTGTACCAGAGACTGACGCTCTACCTCTGATCCACTGTCCAACACATATAGGTATTGATTGCCCAGATTTCGATGAGACAAATTAGGGTGTTACGAGTTTGGTGTCATTGGATAAAAAAAGGACAATTCCAAAAAATCACTTATACGAATGACATATTTAAACCAATGAGAAACATGTCATTGTCGCAAATACCGGGTGTTCAGATTAAGATTATATTGTTCTTATTTAAATTTCAATAAATAAATATCGTTTATCGTTGTCACAAAATGAGTTTACTCGATTTCGGATGATCAACGTGAAAACATCTAATTACACATATACCGACCCGATGAATTGTTTTCAGCGTTAGCTATGGTAATAAAATAGCAAATATACCATGCATGTTTAAGGGCAAATCTAAATGAGCTAGACGCATCTTCCTTCAACTGGCACACTTATATTAGGAACTTATTGCACATTGTTTGTGTTTGAATTTGTAAAACATTCCTAATATCATTGTCAGACTGCATTTATACCTTTAAATCGTCGATACAGAAAGGTGTTTAATTCTCGACGATAAATCATATCATTTCAGCGTCAGAAAACTCTTTACTGGTGAAAATGACAAAGATGCAGAGTGTTCCTTTACCGACCTCTTGAGACGATCAGATTTACAGGTAAATAACTACATTAAATGATTAGTAACCAGTCCCCCGCTGTCTACTGGCCTGCTATATTCCACAAGACAGACAACGGGCAGCCCACGAATTCTGAGCGATTTGGCTGGTCAGAATGTGACGTTCCAAAATACGACAACAAAATAAGAAATCCAAAGCTGTTTCCTCTGTATCATTGCTTTTCGATTTTGGAAGCAGGCAGCCCTTTACCTCACTTTGTATCAAATGTTTGCCAAAAACTTGCATTTCAAACCATTTTGACCAATATGTCTGTGAAGGGAACTTCGTAGTTTAACTTTATTTATTTTTACATCGATTGTGAAACAAGTTCTGACAACTTAGATTTATCACTCTCGATTCTGCTTCCTGGATACATAACCAGTACTAGCGCCGAATGTGGATTAATGAAAGTTCGCAAGGCAGATCCCACTACTCACGGGATTCAAATCAACGACCCTCGTATCCAAAAGCCGACGCTCTACCACTGGACAACTGTCCTACACAACTTTGTATGACGGCCAACCGTTCGTTTGAATCGAAAAACGTTCATAAGGACAGTATGCTCTTTTCTCTCCTTCCATTACCAGTCAGTTTTCCGCCTGGTAGATTTGTACCATACCGGTCTATTCGATAGATGAGAGACCGGCTCCCAGTTTAGTACGTTAGATACATAACACATTATTCCAATAGTGATTCGTTTCCTGAGATTTGTGGCCTGATATTTCAATATATAAGATGGAATTGTAGGATTTATTGTTACATCAAAACTTGAATAGCCAGTGTTGACCATTTAATATAAAAAGTATATACAGTTTGTAGTTAATACTATAGTTATTTTGGACCTTGATGAAGGCATATACAGGGATGTTGATAAAAGCCAGTGCAAAAGAAATGCTCAATCCTATGTTTCTCAACATTATATAGCTGTTTCCCTCAGTGAATGGTCCAGGTTTATACGCATTTGTGTTGTTATGTAAGGCCTGTTTTTATCTAATATAAGCAAAGTATGTGTGATTTTGTTTAAAATTAGAAAGTTGATTCCTCGTACATATTTTGATGTATAAATACTTTACTGTATATGGTTTCCTAGAGCTTACAATATGTGTTATACCAAAACTTTTTCATTAAATATTCGCAGGGACTCCGCTACCGAGATCGCCAATATCACCATTTGCGAAAAATCTCGTCAAATTGAGAGAGAAATAACAGATTTGCGAAAGTGTTTGCGACAAACCTTTTTTACCAATCATGCATGATACAAGCGACCCGGAATCATTTTAATGAAAGATTTTAGAAAGAACAATACAATACGAAAACTTAAAACCTGTCCTGGCAATATTTACATTTCCAGAAGACCATTTTGTCGATACTGGATTGTATGATAGAATCGGACGGAACCGGGGATAATATCAGAGTGTATTACAACATACTAGAGTCGGATCAACATGGACATCCACCTGATGATCCCAACTTCACAGGACAAGACAGATCTCCATTGCATATCATTGCGAAACAGGGAAATAAGGTTTGTGCCTATCATTATTCAGGTTCTTCCCCAGGCCTTTTGAGGGCTAGGGACCCCCAGCACCTGAAGGTCAAAACCAGCAATCCCCCAGCGCCTTATTTGATTCCACTGTGTTTATAATTTGTCTATAGCATTTTGTCCTGCAGGCAGTCTACCTGCATCAGACATTCATTAATACATTTGATTTGGTTTAATAAAAAAATGTAGCCAGTTATCAAGTAACTTTCTTTTTTTGGGATGCATATTCAAAGAGAAGTTGACAGAGGCTATTATGCAGAACTTCCCTGCCTCAGTACCAAGCACCCAAGCGACTGAAAGAAATCCTGGGGACAGGCCTGATTATCATACAAAACGGGCTTTTATTATGAGCGGTTTCGTAGTCACACGACCGTAAGGCAATCATATATTATCTATTTTTCAAAGTGCAATTTTCATTAATTTGGTACCCACCAATTTAACTTCATTGTTTACATTCGAGTAACATCTAAAATAGCAAGAAGCGCTCGGATTAATGAGTGACGATCACCTGGTTAGAAAACTCACATGAAACACATAAAAATTCTGTCATTTATCCAATATTAACAACGTGAACATTCAAAATGGGGACTTTCTTGGGTTTAATTGGTTCCCAAAGTTTCTCGGCTGACCTAGTTTTATCGCTAATTGTAAACAAACCTTCTTGCATTCATTCTTTTAAAAGCATTGTGTGAAAGTGTTGCAGTCTTAATTTTTCTGTAAAAAGGAACTTAAAGTACTTTTATGTTAATTTACAATTTTAGGTCAAAGCTGGCTATGCAACGCATTTTAGAAATAAGTGTGTTTATATGACATACTTTTGGGATTGAATATATTTAAATAGAGCGTGATCGGCGGCTATTCATTCTATTACATTAATTCGTAAATAATGATTGACATTATGATATTGTAAATGACCTGCAAGTCACCATCAAGAAGAGGGACTTGATAAGCGTTTATCTTCCTTTTCAATTCGTTTTACAAAATTGTTTGTAGTGTATATAACGGTGTTCATATCTTGAATAAAAACCTTTTACCAATCTTTAACGATATTTGATCAGTTTGTTGCAGACGACTCTTGAAAACATTGTGGGAAAAGGAGAAATTGATCTTAATGAGCAATTTCTCCTTTTCTCACCAATTTTTTTTTACCATGTCAGAATACCATTCACAAGATGTGGACGATAAAAAAATTATATATAGGGTATATTCTCACTCACCTTCGATTTTATAATGTATATTTGACGTATCTATCTTTCTGCATTTAGAGTATAGTGTACCATGACGTGGTGAGACTTTTGATTCGAAGAAAGTGGAAACATTTTGCAAAAAAGAGATTCGAGTATGTATTCACGCATTAATTCATACCCAAGTTCTCTCATATCTGTGATCATGCAGCTTAAAATCGGTGGACATCAACGATGCAATTATATAGCATATTGCATATATAAACCCTTAAAAACTTGGTAATCTGCTAAAACAGATTTTTGTGTCGTCTGTTTTCCAAAAACTTAAAAATCTGCTTAATTATGATGAAAAGATTCCCAGTGTTGCAAACAGGCTAGATCAGAGGCCAGCCGCCTATTCACGTGGCGGCTGACCTCGATCCAACCTGTTTGCAATAGCATGTTCATAAAGTCGGTTCCAGCACCATAAGGGTTAAGAAACTACTATAAGCTATGACACCTGCTTATGGTCGCAAGGGTTTTGTTATTTAAGACCATAAAGAACAAACAACCATAGTTTTTGATTTTTTTATCGTTATTATCCATTTATCACATAACGGCATATATATATATATATCTTTGTGATACCATAGTTGCCATTAATCCATTACTTCACATATATGTTTGTGATGAGTTAAGATAAAAAGCTACAGTTAATGACACACATGGAGTTAGAAACATTATGATATTTATTGAACGTCAGTGTAGCAAAAGGATATTGTATTTATTATGAGCAACATCAATGTTTATCTTAGTATTTATAATATGTCATGTGAAAATTGACATTTCTGGTCATTGCTTCTAATATGAACAATTCAAACCGCTTCTCAACGCATCTGATAATGATATGAGGCGAAAGTGATTCATGAACAAGAGCAGAAAAGATCACGTAAAAAGGGCATTTGATACTTTTGTCGCAAATAGTTCTAAAACGGCTCATTCACGTGTTTAACGAATTAATATGAAGGAGAAAATGAAGGAAGGCCGTGACAAAGAGTTATTCTAAAAATAAGATTATTGTCCTTTTCAGATTCGTGTCGTTTTTGTACATGCTCACGTTGTTCTGTCTCACGTTTTCCGGTATCGTAGCAGCTATGACACGTGACCCCCTTAGTTACGATTCACCATTACAACTGGCACGTGCAGTATTCGAAATCGCGTCCGTGTGTATGGCGCTTCAACTTTTAGTGTCAGAAATAAACAAGTTCAAAAGGTAATACATGCATGTATAACCCTTAGATTTCTGGGTAATTTTCCGAGAATAGATTTGTGTGTCGTCTGATTTCCAAATCCTTATATATCTGCTAGGCGGGAATCTGAGGCCCGAAAAGAGGCTTAAAAAAGAAGTTCTTTTACCCCAAAGGGTAGAAAATTTTCATTGGTGTTTTTAAATAGCCTAAAGTATCCCTGAAAGTTCTAGAAGGGATGCCACTTCTGAAAGTGGTGCAGATTTTTAAAAAATGAAGTTTTGTAACATGACCGTCATTTGCTTTTGTTCTTTTTCTTTACATCACTTATATATACCAATTGCCCATTCTACCATTCTTATCACCCATTAACATCATTGAAACTAATTAGTTTGCATGGAATATATAATATATTGGTATTTTGAGGCCTTGCTTATCAAAAATAGATATTTGAATGTCAATGTTGACATTTTCCTGCTGCTTTTGTTGCGTCTTTTTGTAAAATGTTATTCAACAATTTTACATGAGCACTATGTATTTACAATATATTGAGTAATATATTGAGTAAAAGACTAATTCATGTAGTTTTTGATCTAGATTTATGCAATTTTCCTTAAGACAGTTTGATTTTAATAAGTTTGCTGAGGGCAATATCATATGCTTGCATATGCTACATATAAACGCCTACTTTTCGACTCACTTGAACTAAAATGTATAGCAACAGGGTGGTTACTTGTAGTTGGCATTGGCACTTATGTTACTGTATACCATCAACACATTCTGTTTGTGACAATTTTTATAAGTTTTCTGACAGATATTGTTAAACAAAGTGGTCACAACATTAGATTTTGTTTGAAATCATTTATGAAACAGACCTTATATTAATTTAAAAAAACCGGCGGCCTCCATGAATGGTCACATAAGGTTGATGAAATTTGTGATCTTTTAATATTGCGCTAAATTAATATGAAAAGCTCATGGAGCAGCTTTGTGAATTCTTTTTACAATGTATAAATCAACACTTAGCCTAAGATTAATTAGAGATCATGTCTAATTAAGTCAGCAGAGGAGACAATAATAGCCATTTAAAATGCTTCCGCATTATGTACTGCATGTATTGCCCTATCAAAAAGCGTCATATTTGCAATTATATGAGTATCTTACAAAACGCACACTTTATGTATACATTATTTGCATAGCTTACATTCATTGTTATCTCCCAATGAATTATCATTTGAAGACGTTGGTTTTGTCATTTTAAGCCATTTCAAACCTGGTTACTTTATTTATATCACTCTGTCATAAGGTTTCCTTATGTGTTTTTGTGTTGATTTCACGTCATGTCTGATGCTTTATCATCTTCATCACTCTCTGAATACAAGAAATGTTCTAGTCTATTTATACATGTTCATCATCACACAGACATGCATTGGAAAACCAGAACACCAGTCTTTTTTTTCAGCAACTGCATCGTCGCGACAGGCAGTTTGTTTTGCTTGAGCACCATTCCCCAAATGCCTTCTATTTCAATCTGTTCACAGATTCTTTCAACTCTTATTTCTCTGTTGTTTGATTTCCTTTTTAGGATGACCTGTACAACATTAGGGTCATACACATTTAATTCCACAAAAACATCTTCCAATCCATTCTCCTCCACAATCTTTCCTTTATTACCCATGAAGTTCATGACCCCGTACATTCCCCCATTTCCAACTTATCATTTTGGAACTCATTCATATTCTTCCATTTGATCAAGCGAGCTTTATGTGACATATGTCAAGTTTGGACCAAGGGCTGGGAACATTCTCTTGAAGGTGTAGATAGTATTGTATTTTGTGGCAGAGGCTGGGATCATTGGATAATAACCAGTTTTGGATTTTAGGATTGCTTGACTTGTGACTCACTTTTGGATAAACACTGTCCATCCTGGCAGTTAATTTTCAAGGCAATCAATGCCCATTTTAAACAGTTTGGTGGGCATCATTAGCAATTCAGTAAATAAGTTGTCTAAGGCTCTTTCATTTCCGTACTCCTCTGAGCAGGAAAAGAACCACCGTGTGATGGTCTTTCCGTAATAATGCAATGCGTTCTAATTCATCATAGCTGATGCTATGTCCATTTTTATTCACCAATGCAATTGCTCCTTAGGACTGTGTGAGCTGGTGGATTGCAAAACCAAGTCCTACACATGTATATGCTTTGGTATCTTGCATTTACTACCTGATTGTATAAAAAATATCTTGACATATCAACAACACTTTTTTGATGCAGTGAGGGACACTTCTCCTTTATGTAGGACGGTTTCCAGTTTCACATTTTCCTCGGCCAAAAGAATCCAAGCAAGAAAAATAGAGAGCTCATGTGGCACTATTTTCTCCTCTTATTCAATGGTCATCATAGAAGGGTCGAGAGGCTGAACTTCAATACAATTCAATTTAAGTCACACTTCTTTAATCGCAGTAACAGTGCAGAATGAAAACAAAATCACACTGAGGTATTGGTTCATTCTCTCCTAACAGATCAGATTTTAGCTTTGTAAAGTTACTGCCCCTGTTTAGGTTTGCTGCATGGTTGATAACGTCTTCAAGTCCAAGATCGTTATCAACAATTATGTCAGAATTCCCTTTTAGATGTGATTTAAGAAATTGCAATCTGTGAGCATAAATTGACTCAAGTATGGCTTTGAGATTATTGTACCCAACGTGTTTTCTTCCTCTATTGGCATTGATTTACTCAACAGGTGAGGTACTTATGCAGCAAAACAGTAAGATCTGGATGTATTTCACTGATAAGATTCTCCAGTGCTGTATTATGCACATTTTCATTGTTAATGCTACTGCACTCTGTGACATATTGCTTAGTTTAAACTTATTTATTCTACATCGATTGTGAAACAAGATTTTACAATGTTGATAAATCATGCTCGATTCTGCTTCCTGGATACATAACCAGTGCTCACGCTGAATATAGATAAATAAAAGGTTGCAGGGCAGATCCCGCTACTCACGGGATTCAAACCCATGACACTCAAGTTTCGAGGCTAAGGCTCTACCCCTTGACCACTGCCCTCCTCCATCTTCCTTAATGTACCTGCTGTGAAATTCTCTGTGATAGTTAGCTTCATTGGCAATAAGTTTGCTATAATCACCCACTTTGCAGTCGAAATGTGTATCACACCCTTCTCTTGTTCTGCTCTCTAATGTTTTGCAAAATTCGAATGTTGCAATATCGATCTTCTGCTTGTTTTTCTTGTACGATTTCTTTTCACAAAAAAATGCAAAGATCTTTCCAGTTGAATGAACACCTTCATAAAAGAATAAAGACCCTTTGAATCGTTGTCCTGGTTTTGTTGTTTAAGCCTCGATGTATGATGATTGCTTGTAAATGTAATATAGCAGCTTTTGTGCAAAATGATTTCATTATTTGGGTCACTCATTTTCAGGACACAACTTGATTTGTTAACAATGTTGTCAAACTATCTTTTTGTGTCACTACCACAGCTTCATCTCAGCTCTGTAGTGTATCAAAAAAGCTTTAGACTCCTTGACTTGGTGTATTTCTGATAGGCTCATTGGTGTCATTTTGGCAAATTATGCACGAGTATGCTACAGGCTTTCTTTTAAAAGCAAACTAGCGCTCAGAAAAACTGCAAAACTGGGTAAAATGAGTTACAGATTAAGATAGAATATGTTAAAACATAGCGAAAAACCACTTGATCAAGACAATATAATGCCTGCACTATTTATTATTTATTTTTCAAAGTGCTATTTTTTTTACAAATTCGGTGCCCACCAATTTAACTTCATAGTTTACATTTAAGTAACATCTGAAATAGCAAGGAGGGCTCAGATTAACGAGTGGTGATCACCTGGTTAGAAAAATCACGTGAAACACATAAAAATACTGTCATTTATCCAATATTAACAACGTGAACATTCAAAATGGAGATTTTTTCGGGGTTTATTGGTTCCTGGAGTTTCTCGGTTGACCTAGTTTTAACGCTATTTGTAAACAAACCTTAGAGTAATCACTCTTTTAAAAGCATCATATTAATGTGTTACCTTCTCAACTCCTCTGTAAAAGGGAATTTAAAGTCCGTTTGAGTGCATTCTCAATTATTCAAGGACTTTCACAATTTGAGTGTATATTAGCGCAAGTATTGCTTTAAATGTTTCACGTTCAAAGGACTTACATCCATGTTTTCATCATGGTTCATGGAAAAAACCAAATTGATTTTTTGATTTTTCAAAAATATCATTGTTTTAGGGTGGGTGGGGTAACAAAATGGACCGTAGAAAAAATCTGCACCACTTTCATTTTTGGCATCCCCCCTAAATTGACATCTCTATACCTCTTCTACACCCTGGCACCAGCGGAAATTTTCTACCTTTCGGGGTAAAAGAAAAAAATATTTTCCGGGGCCAGAGACCCGCCTATGCTTAATTTTGACGAGGAAAGATACTCAGAGTAGCAAGCAGGTTAGATTACACGTCAGCCGGCAATTTACTAGGCAATTGGCCTGGATCCAACCTGTTTGCATAAGCATTAAGTCGGTTCCATGCCGTATAAGTTTAATACTGCCTTATTATAATAGGTACTGTGTTGGTTTTGAATATAAAGTAGACGAAGTAGTTTTTACTTTGCAGTTAAAACTTCCAAACCGGAAATAGCCTTCTATGACAATTTGTGATCTACATGTATATCAATGTGCTCATATGACCACGGCTATCAAGTTAAAGTTGAGTTTAACATAGGCCTTTTTATAGAAAAGTAAACCCTAGTTGATTGAAGATCTGCATTAATTGTTCTGTTCTGTTATAGGATATGTCCAAGACTTTCAGAGCTTAATAAAGACTAACCTAATACCTCCGTTTGGTAATTATTTCATTTCATTGTCCTGGTTTACTTTGTACAAGGATGTTTTCTTATGTTCTCTTAATGAAGCAACCCTAACTGCCCAAACACACTTTTAAGAGCTGTTCATTGCAGATTTTATTTTACTTCATTCTGAATGCATGACGTATCGTTTAAGTCAAGGTAAGATATATCAAAGAGACAATTCATACGTTAGATATGTTATCTCTGTTTTCTATATTATATTATAGTCACCGTATTTGTTTTACATCGATTGTGTAGGAAGCTTAAAGCTTGTTCAAAGCCTCTCTCGATGACTACTTCCTGGATACCAAACCAGTCATCGCGCCGGTTTGTTGGTCAGTCCCGGAAATTTTCACCCCGCCTAACGAGGATTCGAGTCCGGGACTCTCGTCGCAAGAGCCTTACGCTCTACCCCTGCACCAATGTCGCACACATATCTGGATCTTGTAGGGGGTATCCTGTTTTATCGTTATCCATATAACTCAAGGAGCTGAAATATGCCATACACTTTGGTCGCATTTTTTGGTGTTTGTGGCCTCGAATCAGCCACCTTTCCTAGCCACCAGCCACGTGCCGCAAATCTACATCTGCTTCACAACGATGGTATCAAGACGCAAACATTGTAGTATCTGCTCAACATACACTTTTATGTAAGTGGTGTTCGAATGAAGTGAAAATTTATGAGTTTACAACATTACAAACATTCATTAGATTGTAGATTACTTTATTTCTCATTGCAGACACCGTTTGGAGTACTTCATGGAAGCATTTAATTGGCTGGGCTTTTCCTCCGCCATTTTAATTCTTTGCGTACTTCCGTTACGGTATGCAGAGAAGAGCGCCCAGTGGCACGTGTTCGCGTTTGGATATCTTTTCTGGGTCATTCGTATCTTTAAATACGCGGCTGTATTCAGGTAGGACATTTTGAGGTGTATTTATATTCGTTTAATTGGGTAGAGTTTGATGCATTTGCATCATTTTCAATAGTTCTTAACCCTTACAGTGCACGAACCGAATTCATTCTTATGCAAAAAGGTTACATCCAGGCCAGCCACCAAGTAAATTGGTGGCTGGGCTGAGATCTAACCTATTTGCTACCCTGAGTATCTTTCCTTAACAAAGTGAATCAGATATTTTAGGTTTTCGAAAGCAGACGACACAAAATTATTTTTTAGGAAAATTACCGTGCATTTTAAGTGTTAAATATGAGACCAACCTTTGGTCCAAACTGAAATTTCTTGGCAGTACACAGAACTTTATTGACTGGACGCTTTCAGAAGTGCGCAATAGATTGAATAAAAGCGCCTGCTAGAATCAATAATGCCCTTTAGGCTTATCTACATGGCTTTACCCGGAAATTTCAACACATTGTACCCGCAAGACATCATATTTATACATCGATTTAAAATAATCGTATCATTTTAAGAACTGTTTACAGAAAACGATTTTTAGTTTACTGTAAATTCAAAGGAAATTATTTTATTGTAACGAACCGAGCAAATGAACCCCTCAAAGACACAAACACATCCGATCAGTGAAAAACACTGTCGTACACTGAGCGGTTGTGTTGTGTATATGTATACCAGCATGTTCTCTCAAACAATACATTAGATTCCTCATTTGCATAAACGTTCAACGAACGTTACATAACTCCCACTTCTGAGAAGACTCGTCCCGAGTCTAGGCCCTTGGGAAACATGTTGGGAAGGCAACTCCGATAGAAGGAGAAGTCTTAATCCCACCGCTGCCACCAATGTAACAAACCGAGCAAATGAACCTCTCAAAGACACAAACACATCCGATCAAACACTGTCGGACACCGAGCGGTTGTGTTGTCTATATGTATACCAGCATATTCTCTCAAACAATGCATTAGGTTCCTAATTTGAAAAAAACGTTCAACGAACGTAACACTATATAACATAAACAAAACAAACGTAATTCTATGTGTTGGGGTCTGTTTCCCTCATCTATGATTTCATGAAGACAAGTGCACAGGTTCGTGTGATATGACGGAAATGTATTAATATGCCATAAACACTAATGCCACGATCTATATGATTCACCAATAATACAATATATGGAAACATAATCATACATCACTAGACATGATTAAATAAAAGCAAGTGCACACACTCATGAACATCCCCCTATATTTGCAAAATATACAAACATGATTTATACATCACACGACATAATTGCATGAAACATTATTAAACATCACACGACATGATTGCATGAAACATAATTAAACTTCACACGGCATGATTGCATGAAACATAATTAAACATCACACGGCATAATTGCATGAAACATTATTAAACATCACACGGCATAATTGCATGAAACATAATTAAACATCACACGGCATGATTGCATGAAACATGATTAAACGTAACACGGCATTATTACAGACAAACGGGTGCATACGCCCAGGTGCTGTTCCGGATCCTGTCCCACGATTTTATACAGTTTGGTGCGGTGTTTATTGTCATACTGCTGGCATTTAGTGGATCTTTCTTCCTGGCCTTGAGGGGAGACAACGATCTGGACACACATAACGAGACCAGGTAATACATGTATATATTACTTTACTTAACTTCGTTTTTGATAACTGATTGTGATTGAATATAACATATACAAGTACATGACCCGTTTCTTAACCCACTTAAATCACTTAATTGTTTGTAATGTATATATAATGGTGTTCATTTCTATAATAAAATATGTTTAACCCATTACCAAACAATAACGACATTTGACCAGTTTGTTGCAGACGACTCTGGAAAGCATTGTTGGAAAAGGAGATACTTTCTGAAGATTGTTTTGAATTTAATCACATTTTGAAATATCGTCTGCAAACTCTTTCAATTTGGTACAGTCGAAAATTTAACGTTTGGTAAAGGGTTAACGTCGTTTTTTATATATAATGATTGTCATCGAATGTAACATATACATAGCTAAGGAAAGCATAATCAATTCAGGGGGCGTCAGTTTTTCTAAGTATGTACAGTTTGTGTGCGATAGATCTCAAATGCAATGTTACGCTTTTGGATTAATATACATGTTAATTCACTGCATACACACTTTAAAAAATAAAAATGGGTCTATTTTTCTTTCAATGGCAATTCCTCAGTGCATATCATATATAGCGATACAGTTGTTGCGCAGTTTTAAAGAAACTGATTTCTAATATCCAAATTTCTTTACGTCTGTGAACAAGCACTTTTAATTAATGGTCCAAATTATTAGCAGTGCCATTTGACACTTCATATGGAGTATATGACGTATTTTTTCTCTCCGAAACCTTTGAGACAAAGCATGCATCTCATTAAACGAAATTCTACATTAACCCTTTACCAAACGACAAATTTGAAACTGTTTTAAAATTGAAAGAGATTGCAGACGACATTTTAAAATGTGATAAAATTGGACAATAATCCTATGATAGGGTAGAAAGCATTGTGGGAAAAGTAAAAAATGCTCGTTTTAAACAATTTCTCCTTTTTTCACAGTGTTTTCAAGAGTCGTCTGCAACAAAGTGGTTAAATGTCGTTATTGTTTGGTAATGGGTTAAAGGACATGTCATGTATGAAGCAGTTTGTTGAATAAGTATCACCATTTCAGTACGTTTTGGGGCATTCTATTTGTCGGAGTCCGAACGTTGACTGAAGCACAACCCGTGGTCGAGTATACAGGAGAAGATGGTTACGGGCAAGTATAATGTTTATCTCTCAGTCATATGCAAACCACATTCAAACGATTGATAGTTGACGTATTTTTCTCCCCGAAACCTTTGAGACAAAAGCATAACTCTCTTTAACCAAACGCCGAATTTCCGACTGTCCCAAATTGAAAGAGTTCGCAGACGATATTTCAAAATGTGATGAAATTGGATTATAATCCTCTGATCGGACAGAAAACATTGTGGGAATAGAAGAAATTGCTCGGTGAGTAATTTGTCTTTTCCCCACAATGTTGTCTAAGCTGTTAGGCACCTGGTCAAATGTCGTTATTGTTTGATAATGGGTTGAGGTGTATGACAAAAAAAAGCTTAGTTCTTTTAAAAAAAAAAAAAGATCACATGTATCATATAACAAGAACATCTGTTAGCCATGTTTACCTTTTGAAATGTAATCTTACGTTTAACCAGTTTTGATTAAAAACGCTGTCACCTCGTCTCTTGAATATACCAATACACTGCCTGCAAGTCGGATTGTCAAAATGCATTCTCAGGTGAATTAAAATCACTCATCAGAAAAGCACTGTTCATGAACTTAAAGGACGAGTTTTCTTGAATAAAGTTGTATAAGGTGTATCTTTAACATAATATCTACCTATATGTTTAGTATGGTAAAGAAAGAGTTCATTACTTTAATGGTATCGGTGGATTGGGCGTGTCATTCGAATGATTCAACTGTCTCAAAAAAAAAACGTTATCTTTAAAGGCAACATACGTTATGTCTTCATTTTTCAAAGAAGACGCAAACGTAATTAAAGTTTGAAAAGAATAACTCATTTTTATGAGACGGCAAGACATCCACAGCTTATGAAAGCCTTCTGCGAGTTTAATTTGAAATGCATCATGACTTCCAAAACGATCATTGTTGATACCACAGTTCATTCATGTGTAACATTTAAAACGATACATCCAGGTATAAAACCGAATAGAATAAATTGATAAGTTATGTAAGCATTTAAAGTTGTACTTTAGACTTTTATACTTCAGACTTTTAAGTCATTTATTTACAGATATATGTACTCAAACACAACCTATTCATTATCATTATCATCAACATGCAAACAGCCATTAAGAAGACATGACCATTGTCTCCTTTACAGGACAGTAAGTGTTATATTCATGCTGTGTTTTCGTTACAGGACAGTAAGTTTTATATTCATGCTGTATTTTCGTTACAGGACAGTAAGTGTTATATTCATGCTGTATTTTCGTTACAGGACAGTAAGTGTTATATTCATGCTGTTTTTCGTTACAGGACAGTAGTGTTATATCATGCTGTGTTTTCGTTACAGGACAGTAAGTATTATATTCATGCTGTGTTTTCGTTACAGGACAGTAAGTGTTATATTCATGCTGTGTTTTCGTTACAGGACAGTAAGTGTTATATTCGTGCTGTATTTTCGTTACAGGACAGTAAGTGTTATATTCATGCTGTATTTTCGTTACAGGACAGTAAGTGTTATATTCATGCTGTGTTTTCGTTACAGGACAGTAAGTATTATATTCATGCTGTGTTTTCGTTATTGCGACAAAAAGCGCTACACCGCATGCTGTATTTTCGTTGCTAAGTGACAAAGTTAGTGTTGGTAAATATGCTGTGCTCGCTATGGATGCAAGTGTTATATTCATGCTGTATTTTCGTTACAGGACAGTAAGTGTTATATTCATGCTGTGTTTTCGTTACAGGACAGTAAGTTTTATATTCATGCTGTATTTTCGTTACAGGACAGTAAGTGTTATATTCATGCTGTATTTTCGTTACAGGACAGTTAGTGTTATAGTCATGCTGTGTTTTCGTTACAGGACAGTAAGTATTATATTCATGCTGTGTTTTCGTTACAGGACAGTTAGTGTTATATTCATGCTGTGTTTTCGTTACAGGACAGTAAGTGTTATATGCATGCTGTATTTTCGTTACAGGACAGTAAGTGTTATATGCATGCTGTATTTTCGTAACAGGACAGTTAGTGTTATATTCATGCTGTGTTTTCGTTACAGGACAGTAAGTGTTATATTCATGCTGTATTTTCGTTACAGGACAGTAAGTGTTATATTCATGCTGTATTTTCGTTACAGGACAGTAAGTGTTATATTCATGCTGTGTTTTCGTTACAGGACAGTAAGTGTTATATTCGTGCTGTATTTTCGTTACAGGACAGTAAGTGTTATATTCATGCTGTATTTTCGTAACAGGACAGTAAGTGTTATATTCATGCTGTATTTTCGTTACAGGACAGTAAGTGTTATATTCATGCTGTATTTTCGTTACAGGACAGTAAGTGTTATATTCATGCTGTATTTTCGTTACAGGACAGTAAGTGTTATATTCATGCTGTATTTTCGTTACAGGACAGTAAGTGTTATATTCATGCTGTGTTTTCGTTACAGGACAGTAAGTGTTATATTCATGCTGTGTTTTCGTTACAGGACAGTAAGTGTTATATTCATGCTGTATTTTCGTTACAGGACAGTAAGTGTTATATTCATGCTGTGTTTTCGTTACAGGACAGTAAGTGTTATATTCATGCTGTGTTTTCGTTACAGGACAGTTAGTGTTATATTCATGCTGTGTTTCCTGTTCACATGTTACGTGATTCTGTTGAACATACTGATTGCCCAGTTAACGGACACCTACCAGAACGTTCAGCAGGACGCACACAGGGGGCTGGAGGTTAACAGGGCGTGGATTGTGGCCAGAACGGAGCTCAACTCATTCTTTTTCGGCCAGGCAAGTAAAGAATGTTTGTTCGGAGTGAGATATACTAGTATAGAGGATAATCAACTCCTTCCGATTGATATCAAAACTATGTCACAAGAAGGGATTGTTATCAGTTTGAAAAAAGGAGTTCGAAGAACGAGTCTTTTCTACATGATAACAACCCATTCAAGTGACATATTTTTTATAACAATCGAATGGCGTTGATTATTCTATTTATGTTATTCCACTACATAAAATCTATTTGCCAAGTATCTCCTTAAACGCCAAATGGAATATAAAATTGGAGGAGCAAACCAGTTAACCACGTCCGTGACGTCAATCACGCGTCTCATGGTGTCGTGTGCAAATTTGCAACCATGACAGAAAGTAGTTCCGTCAAAACTGATATCATCACTAGAGATGGTATGACTTTTTGATATCACCACAAGTGACGATATTCACTGTGACAAAATTGAAAATTAATACACTGAGAAATCCCAGTATTTCACTGATAGGAATATGATATTAAGGAATGTGTCATCACTAGCAAGGGTGATAAACCGAATGTTTCTGTGATCAGGTAGGCATGACTCGGTAGTATCTTGTCCATGGACACCCACACGAAGAATCTCAGTGCGGTTGGTGAGGGTTGACCTAGGACCCGTGTGTCACAAGTCTTACACCTTAACCCTTTACCCAACGCCAAATTTTCTATTGTCCCATATTGAAAGAGTTTGCAGACGACATTTCAAAATGTGATGAAATTGAAAAATAATCTTCTGATAAAGTAGAAAACATTGAGGGGAAAGGAGAAATTGCTCGTTTAGAACAATTTGTTCTTTACCTGCAATGGTTTCCAGAGTCGTGTGCAACAAAGTGGTCAAATGTCGTTATTGTTTGGTATATGGTTAATCACTGGGCCACCCATGACTCTATGAATACGGTTTGTAATTACAGGAGTTTGTGGTCAAATAAAATCTCAAAAACGATTTTGTCATCGCCTAACGTTCCCCTAATACAAATAAGCAATATTCAGCCGATTGCATGACTTTTACCATCAAATGCAAATTTTACGAGATTGAGCACAAAAGAAAGAAGACATAAATTTCATTTAATTTTGGTCTTACGTATGGTTTGGTTTAGTTTAGATTGTTAAATCTAAAAGATCGATTTATCACCCGAACGTTTTTTCTTTTATTGTTCGACAGTTATGAGGGACTGTATTCACGAACAGTCTTTGTGCGCTGGGTAAAGAGTTTGTTGCTAGACAAGAAATACAGTTTCCTTATTGAAAAAGAAGCAAAACAATTTGTGTATCTTCGCTCTCACGTTCTTCTTCTATTATTTGGGACTATATTCGTGAACAGTTTTTATGCGCTGGGTATAGAGTTTGTTGCTAGGAAAAATGCAGTTTCCTTTTTGAATAAACACACAATATGTGTATTTTCGCTTTTTCAGGATTTCAGAAGACGACATTATGTGGAGTACGAGGAGATATGTGACCTT